>CM045764.1:108623005-109162820 GCA_025200525.1 Camellia lanceoleosa | reverse complement strand
CCTTTGAGTCCACTATAGTTGAAGATCCAGACTTTTTTGAATGGGAATGCCGCGGAGGCTGCACAACTTCTCTGGTAAGTAGGTTTTCGCCGAGTTTGTTGTACTATCTTAATTTTCAAAATTTTGATGATAAAATCGGTACAGAGGAAGAAATTCCTCGGTTTTGAAGTGCAATTTTAGTTGATCATGAGGGAGGAGAGGCATATTAGCTCTATACACATGAAATCAATAATAATGTCTATAATATTCCTTGTTATATTAAGAAGACTAAGAGGGAGTAAGGAAGTCAAGTAAATTGTGATGATGAACAATTAATAGATTTAAATTTGATAATAAAGGTGGCGTAGATTTCTATTGGTATTGAGTTGGGTAATAAAGGAGATTCCGACCGTCAATCAGACAAGACCGGGTTAAGCGGCGAAATTAATTGGGAATGTTCAATTGGGGACAAGATGCTAAAAGATGAAGCCGTGGGTCCACCACTATATTGTTGTTTTTCGTCATAAAGTGATATTAGTCTGTGATTTCATCCCCACACCTGGAGCAAGATATTTATTGGAGTTGGCGAGGGTAATCCCGAAAGACTTGATTGTTGATCTTGACTTCAGTCTGATCCGTTTGTGATGCTAAAGTTAAATGAGATCGCCCAAGTGTGGGACGTGCAAAAGTAATGCTCGTGACTAGACAAGGACCTTCCCCGCTACTGATGTTTGGAATTGACTACAAAGATGCGCTTACTGCTGGGAAAATGTTGGAAGTATTCAAAAAGGTGCTATATATTTAGTGGCTGCTACTGTCAGTGGAAAAGAATGCAAAATTACGTTAAGGAGTTACAACAAATGTACTTTAAGATCCTGCTTAAATTGTAATTTTATCTATTTTATTTGTAATGTTCGTGTTTTGAAATCTTGAGGTGGGGACGATATAAAAATTGAGGTGTTGTTGAAGGTGTTTTAAATAAGTGATTTCAGTTTTGTATTGAACTTTGCTTTGCCTAATTTATTTTCTCAGTTGAGATTAAGATACAAACAAAAGAGTATTAAGGTTGATAAAATATTAATAAAATATTACGCCCTTTTGCTAATTCAATGCCGCGGTTGGTTAGAGTAATCATGTTTATGATCGGAGGTTAGATAGAAATAATGAGTCTATGAGGCATGGTTTCTTTTTCCCTTTGTGGGATTGTCAATGTGAGAGTTAGTCTATTATGAGAATAGTTATTGTTCAATTAATGACAAAAAAGTGCTGATGGTGAAGTATCGACTCTGAAAATTCAAATATTAAAAAGGAAATTACGATTGTAAAAATGGAAGCCGGGTATCTGAAGTATTCTATGAGTGACATGCCAGAAGATTCGCCAAATGAGGGCCCTCTCTATTGTTGTGTTATCTAAAAATATACTAATAAAAAATTTTGATGTTGGGCATTGTCCTCCAATGAAGGCTGCATTCGATTACGACAAGGACTAAGCTCTATATGGGTTTACCGAAGAGTAAGCGAAGAGATTTGTTGTTAGGAGGTTTTTGGAAAAGTGGTTTAGTTATTCATGAACGCGCAGAGGGTCGTCTTGGAGTTTGTCCAAGATTGATGTACTAGCAGGTGGTGATGATACTAGTGATTGTGTTGATCTCGGTCCGTCGATTTCGAGGTTGGTGAATTTAGCAAAGAGGAAGTTGATCGAGAGGATTAGTCGTTATGGGACCTCTCGCAGTAATTTTCTAATGTGTTACAAAATGTAATCATCAGTGTAAAAAATAGTGATGACTCAAGATGTAATAGTTGTTGATAAGGAAATGTAGTAAGTAAATAAAACTTTGAGTGGTTCTTTGCAAATAAAATTAATAAAATTTTTCATTAATCCATGGCATGTGGTTACATTAACATCAAACCATTCTCTCATTTTTTGGGACATTGTATCTAATCAACTACTTAGTCCCCATTAGTTAATTAATATAATACAAGGAATTGCTCCTCTAATAGTGAGATCTCGGGTTGAATTTAACAAATACATGGAAATCTCCTAAATTTTCTATTAATTCGGTGAGGGACCTGGTCCAAGATGTTGATGTAAGTTTATGACGCTTGTAGGCGCTGCCTTGGTCATAGTCCTGAAGCTTGTTCTCACCGGAGAAGTAATTATTAATGCGAGGTTTACAGCCCAAAGTGGTTTTACTTTTGTTCTTGAGGTCCTTCGAGGAGAGAGTGAGGAAGATCTGCTTGGTCCAAATTAGGTCCACGTTGTTCTGGGAGGAACGTGAGCGCTTAATCGCTTTATTAAAAATTTCAAAGATGTTGTCACGCGGTCCTACAAAGACATGCCCGGAATAGATCCCCGAGATTGTACAAAGACCGGATCCTCTAGACCTTGAGGCTCGCTGCCATAAGCAAAAATTGTGAGAGTTCGCCGAATTGGGCTTTGAAGATTAAGAAAGAAGTTACCAAACGTTGTCGAGGCGGGGTTCTTGCTTGTATCCGAATATCGATGTGGTTGGCCAATATTGTTCCAAATTTCAAAGAAGGATGGCGTAATCGAGTGCGGTTTACTTGAGGATCTCAATAAGGCTAGTCCGAAGGATGATTTTCCATTTGTAACAACCTCATCATGTTTAATGATTAGTACTTGATTAATTAAGAGGATTTGAAATTAATTGTTTAGTATTATAATTTAATTTGGGATTTATGAGAATTGTGGAATCGACTCAGATATGATTCTATTAAGGATTTTATTTGGAATTAGAAATTAATGGTCCAAATGGCTTGGAAGTGAAGATAGGAAGTTGAATCAATTTAATTTTAATTACGAACCCATTTGGGGAGTCTAATTAAATATTCATTTCAGCTTAGTAAAATTGAGATTTGATTAATTAGGGTCCTAATTGGAGTTGATTAAGTCATGAGGATTGAGAATTGTGGTTATTATAAATTTAATGTAATTATGAGGTGACCAATTTGAATATGTAACTTAATTGACAGAAATTTGAGGTCAGATTAGAAATTGAAGACCTAAATGGTTTAAGAAATCAAAATCGATAACGATAATAAGTTTAATTTAATATTTGGAACATTTTAGAGTTCGATTAAAAATCGATTCCATTGATAAATTTAGTTATAATTAATTGGGCCCTAATGGAAGTCAAATTAGACTGATTAAATTATGTGGGATTTGTAATTAAATTATGACTAAGATTAATTAAAATTAGGTTGTGTTTAATTAAGCTAATTGTAATTAAAGTTCAATTTCAATTAAGTATTCTAAGCAAGATTAATTAGTTAAGAAAATAATAAATACACCACATGGATTTATGTTATTAAGCCAAGTGTCCCACTAAACTAATAAATAAAATAATAACATAAAAGAGGGATGAATGAATGAGCTCATTAGGAACCTTCATCTGCTAGAAACAATGAGAAAAGGAGAGAGGCAGAGCACGACTGAGAGAGGGAGAGAGACCAAGAGGAAGAAGAAGCTTTGTGGCATATCAAAACTCAAGCCAAAATTATGGAAAATTCATCTTAAGGTAAGGAATTTCATCCTCTTCCTAGTGTGGTATAATTAATCTAGACAAAATTGGTTGGAGTTAGATTTGAGAAAATTAAAATAGAGAATTGTGGATTAATTAAATAGTTCATAGAATTTGAGTCTTGCATTCAATCAAGTTAGGTTGTAAAATATGAGTTTTGATTCTTAAAACTTGTCAAGTTTGGGTTTATTTTTAAGAATTATTCTTGGATTGAGCCCTATAAATTACATGCAACAAGACTTAGTTGAAGATTTAACCCATACAATGGAGTTATGTTTAATTTATAGAAATTAGTTTAGGAATCAATTATGTTGAGTTTGGTTTTGGTGGTCTTGCATGAAATTGAGTTTTATTTATACATGCATGGGCAAATTTTGTAAGTTTTAATACTCTAAGTACACATGCATCTTAGATTTTGAAGAATTTGGATTAATTCAATCTCTTATTTTGAAGAGAGAAAGGAAAAGCTTTAGAAAAAATCAAATTTATGGAAATTTAGAATTAATCCTAATGTAAGAAAAAGTTTTGATTTTATTATGAAAATTATGGATTTGTTTGATCCATGCATGTAATTGAATTTAAAAGTTTTATTCAATTTAAACACATTTTGGAACATTTTTTTATCATAAATTAAGTTTTGGATTATAGATTGAGCTAAGTTGAAATTCTAAGGAATTGATTTTGTAATTCATTGGTCAAGTTTGATTTTATTATTAATAATGAACTTGGGTTCTATTTTTTTTACATACATCATGGAATTTCAAGAGGTTGGGAAGTCTAAATTATATTTTAGAATTGTGGGTTGATATTGATAAGATGAATTAAAACTAAATTTGGGCAATTGGAACATGATTTTGAATGAATGTTTTCTAATTGGAAGTGTTTACTAAATCATACACGGTTCTCCATTTTGTGTACCAAAAATGCATGTTTTGAGACTTTGAATATCAAATTTGAACTTCATTTGCAATTCTAGAATTTTCATAAATTACATTGTCCGCTCGAGCGAGGAAAGTCTCGCTTGAGCGTGAAAATCGAGCTCCCAGAAGTTTCTTATCTTTTGCATGTCCGCTCAAGCGAGGACTTTATTTTCAGAAATTTTACCAAGTGTTTCAACTCATGTTTTGGCATCCTCATTGCATCTTAGGCATTCCTAAGCCTTAATTAAGCCATAGTAATGAGGTTATGGATTAGAAGCACACTAAGAAAAGAATGTACTAAGTTAAGAGAATGCAAGTGTATGTGTTTTAAGTAATGTGCCAAGAATGAACAAGAACCAATGTAATGAAAGCTAAGCCGTGTTAGCCACATGAATGTGTAATGATAAAATCTGTTGGTTTTATGTGCTTGTGTGATTGTAGGTCAAGGTCCGAGAATTGATTGACCGCTTACTGGAATCACTGTGAGTAACGTTATCGTAAAGATACGTTTATATGAAATTATGTTCCAAATGAAATGTGATAAGCTATGCTTTCTGAAATGATATATGTTTCTATGAACGAACATTCCAAGTTTGAAATCTATTATGGCATCCATAGATAGCCCCAAGTCATGGGGGACGGCATGAAAATGCGGGTCCATGACATTTACGAGATCTCGTTAGCCACTTCATTGTGGTGATATGTGTTTAATCGGTGCCCGACCTAAGCATTCTAGCTCAAGACGTTATGTGATATGTTCGATATGTTCTATGGGATATGCCATTATTATGTTCTGATATGAGATGACTATGATTATGCTATGATCTGTTTTATACATATGAAATGTTCGGAATTCATTCACTAACCCCTTTACCTTAATGTTATTCACTGGGCTTTAGCTCACTGTTTGTATATATATGTATATAGGTGAGCATTTCGAGTGCAAGCCCGGCTTTGTAGGGTCAGTGTTTCATGTTGTCACCAACCATTGCGCCTCACGGGAGGTTCCCGACGGTCTTGATTCAAGTTTTGATTAGTCCTGTGATATATATAAGACTTGATTTGATTATGTTGGTCGCTCTTAAAATTATGTAATGTGTGGGTATAAGTATGGTTGACTATCTGATATACATATAAATTTTTAATTTTTTTGTTTCATATAAGTCAACACAAATTCAATGGACGTTGTATATTTATGTTAATCGTCTCAGAGGCCTTCTGTAATCCCAGATTACCGGCCTGCTACGATGCTAAACCTATAGGGGCGGGTTTGGGTCGTGACACCATTGCCACATATTGATGAGTTGGTAGGCTTCACTGCGGGCCATGCATTGCTCTTGTTTATGGATGGATTTTCTTGGTATAACCAAATTTTGATGGCACCCGAGGATAGGGAGAAGACCACTTTCACCACTTCGTGGGGCACCTATTTTACTGAGTCATGCTGTTTGGGCTAAAGAATGCTAGGGCCACTTACCAGAGGGCTGCAACTACCATTCTGCATGACATGATCCACAAAGAGATCGGGGTGTATGTGGATGATATGATTGTCAAATCTAAAGATCGAGAGGGCCACTACACCGCCTTGGAAATTTTTTTTCAGCGGATCAAAGAGTATAGATTGAGGTTGAACCTGCAAAAAAAATGCCGATTCTAATTACATCTAGAGGAATTAAGGTAGATCCTTCCAAAATCAAGGGCATCTTAGAAATGCCACCACCAAGGACTGAAAAGGAGGTGTGCGGCTTTCTGTGTAAAGTGCAATTCATAAGGTGGTTTATTTCAAAACTAACCTTGACTTGTGAACCACTATTTGGTCTCCTGAAGAAAGGAAATAAGTTCCAATGGGACGATAGTTGTTAGTTCGCTTGAACAAATTTTAACCAAGACTGAGAATCCACCTATGTTATCACCGCCGAACTTAAAAACCTCACGATCTTGTTCTCACAAGGACAAACTCAATTATGGGGTGTATGTTAGCTTAAGAGTCGGAGGCCAAAGTGGATAAATCCGTTTACTACTCGAGCAAGAAAATGCTGGATTACGAAACCCGTTACACTCCCTTTGAGAAATCTTGTCTAGCCTTGGTATGGGCTATCCGGAAGTTGCGGCACTACCTGTTAGCTCACTCCGTAATCCTGGTTTTGAGATTAGATCCCATCAAATATCTCTTTGAGAAACTGACGCTTACGGGTTGGCTAGCCTGCTGGTTGCTTCTGCTCTCTGAATTTGATCTTACATATGTTACAAAGTCTCATAAAGGGAGAGTTGTAGCTAAATTTTTGGTTGATAACCCAAAGAGAAGGAGATGAAGTAGTGGAGCACCTTTTCCCTGGATGAAGATATTTTGTAAATAGAAAAGAGAACGTGATTTATGTACTTGATGGAGCAGCCAATCAATATGATTATGGGATCTGTGTAGCTAATAGCACCGATGACTCCTATATACCCTTAGCCTTCAAACTCGGCTCAAAGTATCCAACAATGAAGTGGAGTATGAGGCGGGCATCGTTGGTTTAGAAGCCGCTAGAACTTGGGGCAAAAAGGTTGGACGTTATTAGGATTCTAATTTGGTTGTGTCTCAAGCCAACGGAGATTGGCAAGTTAAAGAGGAGAAAATGAAGGTTTATTATCAGGTCTTGGATATGCTGATTTCGAGGTTTGAAAAGTTGACGTTTACCCATCTACTAAGAGAGAACAACCGATTCGCTGATGCACTAGCAACTCTATCTTCTATGGTAGACATTCCATTGGGAGTCAGGATGCGTCCAATCATTATTGAACAGAGGTACACACCTTATTTAAACCATTGTCGTAATAGATGAGGCTTCAAACAAGAACCCCTGGTATTACGACATTTGGAATTTCTTGGAAAAGGAGGTGTATCCGCCAGGAGCAAATGCCAAGGACAAAAAGGGAATATGGCGTTTGGTTGTTCAATTCATTATCTACGGAGGCAAACGTACAAAAGAGGCCATCTGGGAATGCATAAGTTATGCATCGAGGAAAAAGAATCAAAGCGCCTTATGGAGGCCATTCACGGAGGAGAGTGTGGAGCCCACATGAATGGTGTAATGCTCACCTGAAAAATCCTTAGACAAGGTTACTATTGGTCAACCATGGAAGAAGATTGTATTGGTTTTGTTCGGCGTTGTAACAAATGCCAGATTCATGCTAATCGTATGAACATTCCGCCGTCGAAGCTCTACAACATGACTTCACCATGGCCATTCTCTGTTTGAGGGATAGACGTTATCGGCGCAGTTATGCCAAAAGGGTCAAACGGGCATGAATTTATTCTGGTAGCAATCGATTACTTCACAAAATAGGTGGAAGCCCAGTCTAACACTGTATTGAAAGCAGTGCATGCGGCTAAGTTCATCAAAAACAACATCATATGCCGGTATGGGGTGCCCAATGAAATTATCTCTAATAATGGAATGCACTTCAAGAAAGAGGTGATAGATTTTCTCGAAAAATATAACGTAGCTTTCCATAAGTCATCAACCTACAGGCTGCAGACTAATGGGGCTGTTAAAGCTGCTAACAAGAATATTAAGAGAATTCTGTAAAAGATGGTGGAAACCTATAGAGACTGGCCCGATAAATTGCCATTTGTGCTTTGGGGCTACAGAACCTCAATCCGAACATCTATAGGGTTAACCTCCTATTCTCTTGTCTATGGGATGGAGGCTGTTCTGTCGATCAAAGTTGAAGTGCCCTCGCTATGAATTATGACTATGTGTCAGATAATAGAGGCAGATTGGCAGCAAAGTAGGTTTGGGGAGTTGATGTTATTTGATGAGATAAGACTAAGGGCATTGTATCATGTCCAAGGCTACCAACGTCGAATTGCTAGGGCTTTTAACAAGAAGGTTAAGTCCAAGAATCTCAAGGAAGGGGGCATGGTGCTGAAAGACAACCGAGCTCTCATTTATGACCCTAAGAGCAAGTTCAAATTCAAACCTAATTGGACTGGTCCTTACATCATCAAGTCAATCTGGTCAGTAGGGGCAGTTATTCTTATGGACTTTGATGGCTTGGAGTTCTTGCAACCGATCAACATGGACAAGTTGAAGAAATACTACTCCTAAGAGGCTCACTAGGCTGAAAACTCGAAAGGGCGACCTAGGCAAAGGTTGGAGCATGAAAAATTAGAAATAAAGAAAAATTAAGCTTGCAAGGTTGAAAACCGTAAATGGCGGCTTTGTAAAAAGTTAGAGCGTAAAATGAGAGAGTTAATACTCGAGTGAACCTGAATCGAACTACATAAGGCCTGATTCTCATTTTTGGGATACGTAGGCAACTTCATCCTGAAGTTCGGCCGTAACTACCTCTAGTTCATTTGTCCTATCCGTTATCAAGTCATCCTTGTTCATCATCTATTAGTTCGGTTATGCTCCATATTTCAGGTAGAAAAGTTGAGAACAGAACAGTAGTAATGATACGCAGTCAAGGGCAGTTATGATTTCTTTTGATTCGGGATTGTACATCTTGATGATTGATTCTATGCGTGTCAAGTGGTGATCGCTTCCAAAAATTGTTTTGGAAAGTTTTAATAAAAGTTGATTTTGCTCAAAATTTTACCCTTTTACAACTTGGACCATTTTTGGGACCGAAAGGAAATTTTTCAGTCCTCGCAATTTTAATTTTATTGATTTCAACACAAGTACATTCTCCAAACTCTTTGATTCAGATCAAAGTTGCTTTTTACATCTTAAACTTGAAAAGAAAAGATCAAAGCAGTAAAACTAGGGGCACCGTTGAGTCAGGTGGCTCTATGCCAAAGATGGTCCAATCTCTGCCTCCTCTTCAAGCCAAGCCAAACACTCTCGACAGGTGTAACTAAAACTAATGGCAGGGCTAGAATCTCTCATCCTCCGTGTCGTGAGATATCGTGTATGCGAGGCGTGAATCGGAAATAAAGTCAGATATTCCACTCCTCGTCGACATATTTGATCATGCCCAAACTAGTGTCGAACCAGAGAGGAAAATAGAACATGCAATGTAAGGCCAATTAACTCTACACTCGATTGTCGGGACATGCTATAGCTCATCTCGCTAAATTAAACCAGTAGGTAACGCCAAGATATATCAATCATGACCGTCGCACATGTAATCACACCATAAACCCTTTGATGGGAAATCTATTAGTCGTTAGTGAAAGAAGTAAGCTCTGCCAAGTATTTGGGGCAAGGGCCCACTACCTACAAAGCTTTATCCATCAACCATATCGGGAATGGATGAAAAATAAAAGAGATTAAAGAATAGAGAGGTGCGTTGAGAGAAAAGTAAGAAAAGGGTTTTGAGAGAAAAATAGAGAATCAATGATGAGTGATGTAAGAATTATAAATTAGAAGGGTGGAAAATAATACTTGGAGAAGTAGTGGGCTCCTACAAAGCGGTCGCCTCTCCCGACGGAAAGCATCCAAACCCATCAAAGCTTCGGCCAATGTTAAACCTATGCAGCTCTTGCCCTCTTTAAGCCTTGGGCCACTTCAATCAACCTGATGTTAGCTCGCCAAAAGTAGAGGCAATGAGGAATTGTGCAAGAAGGCATAAACAGAGAGCTATTATCGGTGGTTGCGCCTAAAGAAAGTCACTCCTATCTTCAATAGCAGAAAACCGATGAACTAAAGCAGAATGTCCAAATCCTTGTCATGAGCCAAAGACCGAGCCTCGTGCAATGATAATCCACACATCCGCCTCAAAGCCCGGCATGGCTAAAATGCGATTGAGGCATGATTTCTTCGTCACAGGATTCCATCAAGGCTTGAAATTCCTCAAGTGTTGGACACATTTATTGAGATCCAAATTGGAATACATGTGTGACCGGGTTCCAACATCGAACCGCAACATGGAGAAATTGAAAGCAAAGAGAAGTGCAACTCAAAGAAAAAAGGGCGTTTAGGCCAAAACCGCGAAAATTCACCTTTTTTGAGCCATCCAAAGTGGTTATCCAATCTCGAAGCCTATTGACAAGTAACACCTCCATTTTAAGAGCAAAATATCAAAGACTTGTGATTCTGCCAGAAAAACAACATGGGAGCACTATTTATAGAGTTTGAGAAGGAGCTGTGTATGATAGCTGGATATCACTGATTGACATCACATTGATGGCTGGCCGTGCATTAGTGATGGCCGGCCGTGCATCAGTGAAGCCTGGCGGGGTCTTAGTGCTGGTCCAGTTCGGTTCAGTTATAGCAAAAGCTGGCCTTTGTTCGGGTGGACCACGACTGTACTTTTGAGTTTTGTTTTGTTTGTACCAAGTGTTTTTTGTTTTTCTTTTCTTTCTTTCATTTTTTTTATAGCTTTTTTGAGTTGTTTTCATTTCGTTTTTCTGTTATCGAGTTGTATTTTACATTTTGACTGGTTGTAAGTCATTATCCGATTCATGAATCAATTCAAGAACAAAGCATTCACAGTTCTAAAGGTTACAATACAAGGGTTACACCATTCATCACATTGTGCAAAGAGATCATTCACAAAAACTTGTCTTTTATAAACTAGCAGATCCAACCTCAGTCATTGTTTTACAAAACAAAGCAAAAAAAATAAATAAATAAATAAAACAAAAGAAAAGTCTTCAAAAACAAAAAGGGTCTATCTGAAGCTAGTCTTTAACTACAAAGCAAAACGATACGAAACAATAACAAGAAAAAAACAAGCAAACTAACAAATCATCACATCATCATTAGTAGCCCATCCTAGTTCTCTTCCTCCTCAGTTGGGAAGGAGGTGCATCGCTGTAGTCGCTAGGGCTGCTGGACTGTAAGTCAATCTCTTCTCCTTCGTCCTCGTGGGTTGTAGATCCGTCAAAAGACTCCTCCAAAGGTGAGCGTTGCCTCGCCGGCCTCTTCCCGTTAGCTCCTCGGTCTCACTAGGCTCCATCTCCTTCTCCTCCCACCGAGGAGGTCCTCCAGGTGCACCTGGTACAAGCTCAAGCTAAAAAGAGAACATATATCAGTATGAACTAACAGAAGTGTACAGTATGGCAACAACAGTAAACTGCATATAACATGTACCTCGATTCTATAGGTGACTAAGGCAGTTTGCCTCCTCCATACCATGAGGAGCAGTTGGTCGCTCAGATTTAAGAAGGTCATCACCGCTTCTCCGGAATCTGCAAAAATAGAATAGACAGACAGTAGATATAATAATGACAATGAATACCATAAAGGAATGTGTACTGCCGACGCCAGAGCAAACATTAGCTCGCGGTCCCTCTCTCGATGTGCTCCAAGATCACCGATCACCCATCCGAACGCATGTACATGATCTCGGGGATGATAGGAAATCTAGGAATGGAAGCAACCGGGGCATCTAGAGTAGATCGGCAGTGCATCACTAGTCAGAAGAAGAACCTCCCAAGACACCGAGCCATGCCTAGGGTAAGAGGCACCATCACCCGAGTGTGTATGAAGGTAGTGCAATCGCCAGCCCATGATGATGATCGCCATCCTTGCTCAATATCGAGGTCGATCTCGTGATCGCCCGCAACTCATCCACTACCCTCATAGTTGGAGGAGGCGTGTGGAATGTGGAGTAACAATGTTCAGGTCCGCGGATGTACCTCTCTTCCAAGTAGTACACCCGACCAAAGGGGCTTTTGAATAGAATCCTCATCGTAGAGGCATGCCAGGCAGTGGAGTTGGTTGTCCTCGACATCTGGGGAATACCTGCCCAAGGGTGCCAGTCAACATGTGAAATCAATACAGTGTTAGATCAATACAGTATGTGAAAATCAGTGCAGTGTTAGATGTCAGTATAGAAATAAGTGTAATGTCAGAAGTTAGTACAGTATAAGAATGGCAATATGGTACAAATGCAACAGCCTGAGAATGATTGTGTAGTGTGGGAAATAGTGCAATATGCTTATAGTAAGTAGTAGCTAAAGGCTGGTATTTTGCTACCGGTCCGCTGTGATTGTGTCAAAGAAGCGGCGAAGTACGGAAGGTTCGGTCTACAAGGCGGCGCTGCTTGAACTGCAAGTTGTAGTATCGAGCGGGTAATCGATAACTCGACGGCCTCACTAGAACGGAGCTAGGGAAGTGAAATATGTAGACCCAAAGTCAAAATGTAAGACATAAGAAAATAGATCAAATGAATAAGAAATGCAACAGGAATGGAATGTAAAGCATATAAGAAAAATGAGTTTAGGTATATTTCCCAAACCCTTCAATAGTCAGCTGAGTGAATTGGCCATGGGCGGGAGACAGAGCTTATGTAGTAGTATAAGGTGGCTGTGCCGCACAACCCTAGTCGCACTCCACCACCGAGGAAGGCGCATCAGTGCCCCTAGATCGTATAACCCACGGATTTTCCTGCTCGCAAACAGGTAGTACCGAGAAGATACACGAGGAAGCCACTTTGTACCGGGCAACCTCATCCGTAGTAGCCGGCCGAGTGTCGGAAAATGCTCCAAGAACCACCAGAGTGCACCATCCCGTGGCTAGTGGTGTCGATTGCCCCGAGAAGTCGGAGCAGGCAAATTTCTACACCGGGTCATATTCGAATCAAAGGGGATCGGCCACCAACCCGAACTCGCAAAACCACCAAGACGAGAAGTCAGATAAGTTTGGTGTCATCTCCTCAATCGAGGAGAAGTGGAATGAGTTGGTGTTATCCCACCATCTCTTTACGAGGGCCCCATAGAGCCATGACTGACCTCATCTCAGATGAGCTCAGAGCGGGGCCTAAAGCCAATAACATTAACTAAAGTACGAATCTCTACGGGAAGCTGCTCGTACCAATACCGGGGGCCAGATATGGAGCCATAACCACCTGTCCTTCTGGCTATCACGTATCAATTGGAAGTTTTATTTGTATATGTACAATAGAGACGAGTGGTTTGCTCATCAGTTTCAACATGTGTGCAAAGTAAAATAGGGGAAAAGTTACGTACTGTGAAGGCATTGGCAGATACATGCCCTATGGGCTCTCACAGTAGAGTGTCCTCATTCATCCTTAGAAGAAACCCTCAAATCTCAAGATGCTGCCTGGGGGTGGCACATGTGTACGCGGCTGGTATGTAGCCACATCAAAGGGCCTTTCGATAAGGGAAAGCAATACAGCAGCCTCCTCTGCCTTCATGTCCGCACCAAGGGCGACACCAATACCTGTGGTGGGGTCGGGAATATGTACTTCATCAGTATCCATAGAGAGGGAGAAAAAAAGAGAGAGTAGGTAAGCGAGGATGGGTGGAAATCACAAAACCAAAACCCTAGGAGAGAGAAAACAAAGAGGAGATAAAAATCAAAGGGAGAAGGGGGAAAAGTTTAGGAAAATATGTGAGGATCTAAGAAAAACCAAGAGAAAACTCAAAACCACCAAACCAAAATCCAATTAGTTTAAAAGGTGGAGGATCAAGAGGGTTTCAAGGAAAAATTTTGCAAAAGTTGTTAGGTAACTCAAAAGGAATAGAAATCTAGAGAGAAAGGTAGGTTAGAGAGAGAGGAGGAGGTGTTTTTTGGATGGGGAAGTGTGAGGAAATAAGGGTTACATTGTGTTTTAAATAGCCATGGGTTGTGGCTTTCTAAACTGGCCTCATCGTCAAGCGTCGGCTCTACGGTGTCAAAGCCCGCCATGCATCAACGAGGCCCGCCTGCTTGTGAATTCAGCTTTTGTTTCGCTTGCTTTTGTTTTTGTTTTGTTTTATTTTGTTTTTTTTCTATTGTTTGTTATTATTATTTTATTTTAGTTTATTTTACTATTATTTTATTTCTGGTATTGTTTGAGTTTTAATTTGGGTGTATAATAATAATAATGAAAAAAAAAAACAAAAAAAACAAAAAGGAGAAAAATTGAGGAAATGTGAAAACAAACAAAAGAGAACGCATTTATTTGATTTTTGATCTAATTTGTTTAAGCTTGTTTGTTTTAAACTTTTTTTTTTTTTGGGTTAATTTATCATTATTTTGCTTGAATCGTAGTTCGTTCTGTTATGTTGTAACCAAACGATATTGTATGTACGGTTCATACAGAGGAGTTCCAGATAAAATCATTTGTACCATATTAAAATCATCATCCATTTTACAACCGGATTGAAACGCGGCATGTTGAGCCCATTGTTTTAACACATTGGCATTGTTTTGATTTCACGTGTCTTCGAGTAGAATCCATGTTTTGACTCCTACTTATGCGATTTGTTTGTTCTTAGTCAATTCCCAATCCTTTTCTCCTTTCGTGTGTGACGCGCTAGGATTGCAAATCGGTTAAAAACATTAGGTGTGCCCGATGTTCACACCACCTTTCCTCCTCTTGTGTGTGACGCGTTAGGATTGCAAATTGGTTAAAAACATTGGGTACGCTCGATGTTCACACCATCTTTCCTCCTTTCATGTGTGACGCGTTAGGATTGTACCTTCGGTTAAGAACATCGGGTGCACCCGATGTTCACACCACCTTTCCTTCTCTCGTGTGTGATGCGTCTGGATTGAAAATCAGTTAAAAACATCGGATGTGCCCGATGTTCACACCACCTTTCCTCCTCTCGCATGTGACGTGTTAGGATTGTACCTTCGGTTAAAAACATCAGGTGCGCTTGATGTTCACACCACCTTCCGGGCGTGTGACACATTAGGATTGTACCTTTGGTTAAAAACATCGGGTGCGCCCGATGTTCACACCACATTTTCTCCTGTTGGGTGTGCCGCGCTAGGATTATACCATCGGTTAAAAACATTGGGTGCGCCCGATGTTCACACCACATTTCCTCCTCTCGCATGTGATGAGTTAGGATTGCACATTCGCTTAAAAACATTTGGGTGCGCCTAGTGTTTACACCAATCTTTCCTTCTCGTGTGACACGTTAGATTGCATCTTCGTTAAAAAACATTGGGCACACCCGATGTTCACACCACCTTTCCTCCTCGCAGTAACGTGTTGGGATCTCTGCTGAGACCCTGTGCGCCGATGGCTACGCCGCCTTTTGCTTTTCCGCACGACGCATAGTTAGGCTTGCATAATTTTCTTACATCATTTCTACATGAAATGTAGTTTGGTCAGGTTTTCCACGCGAGGCGGTTTGTTTACTTACTTCTTTTCATAGTGGGAATTGTTGTACCTTATTTCAGTTTGTTTAAATATGGCATATTCTTTGCATTGCATTTGCATTCAAGTGTTTCATTGTATGCCCTCATTGCATGATCATAAGTTGTATTCTTGCATCTTATGTTTGCATTGTTCCCCTGAACTATGCTGGTTTGATTCCTTGCAAGGGGATACGTAGGCAAATTATGAAAGCACAACCAATCTAATTTATGTCTTATTTTGCCCAAGTCTTGCGGCCTCATCAAATGGGTTGTCTTTGGGTTTTGATATTCACTCACGCTATTTCATGACCGCCAAGCTCACAAAGAAGGACAACTGTAGACACCACATTTTGACTGCCCGCAAGACTTAGGCGCTTGGTTCGATACACTCGATAATGAAAGTTGAATTGTGTGCTTTGAATTCACAGTGATTCGGATTCAGTCAGGCTCTCGAAATAACCTCAAATCTTCAACAGTTACATTGTTTGAACCTTCGAGTCTCATTTTTGGACCTTTTACCACCCTGAGTTGAGTTTGAACCAAAAAATTGGGGAGGGCATGCAAGGCCGGTCGTTTCTCAGTGAAGGCCGACCGTGGCTATGAATGGCCAGTCGAGCCTTGATGGCGAGAAACATTGTTCTGGGTGGGAGCCCGTTAGCTGTCCATTTTTGAAGATATTTATCACCTTTTGACCTTAAATTCTATAAAAACGAGGTCCAGCCTCTGTTTTGGAGGTTAAACAAAATTTAGAAAGCCTATATACGCCTTGAGAGCTCTTCCCTCCTCTTTCTTCCATGGCAAGCAACCTTTGAGCTAACCTAGCTCCCTTGTGTCATCTCTATACGCCACACACAACCTTGTCTCACCATCTTAAAGCCTTGGTTGATCTTTGAGAAGCATAATTCAAGCTTGAGATTGGGTTGAGACTAAGCTTGGATCATAATCAAAAGCTAACTTGTTTGCAAGATATAAGCTTGCTATCTTCTCTACTGCTTTCATTTCTTTCATTTGCTACCTAGTTCTTATTGTTTTGTGTTGTTTTGATCCTATCTTGAGTGTTTAAGTTTGGTTTTGAAGAGCTACCAAAAGGGTAGAGAGAATTTGCTCTTTCTACAACCTTACATATAGCTCAAACCTTTCATACACTCCTTTTCTTTGCTCCTTAATCGATTTTCAGAGTTAAAAAATGGCTAAAATCATGTTTTGAGGTTTCAAAAGTGGAGAGGTTAGCCACCCTCCTTATTCTTGCTTACTAGCCTTGTTGCCCCTCTTGTTGTTTAGTTTTTTAGCCTCTTTTCATTAACTTTGAGCCTGCTTTTCATTTAATAAGGGCTATTTGAGGGCTGTCCTAAGTTGTTTAATTGGTTCAAGCTTTGGTTAATTCATTTGTTGTCTCATAAGTTTGCATACATAACATGTTATATATTGTTCTAAGCTTTTCATCAATTTATTTCCATGTCTAAAAATCTAATTTTAACAATCAATCCACCATCCATCTCTTTCATTCTTGAGAATGATTTCAACCGATTGAGGTTTCTCAAAATATGTAAGAGAGACTTCTACCTAATGGCTTAATCTTTTTGGAGATTCATTGTCAACGATATAGTCTCTCTCTCTTGCTTTAGAAGAACCTTTCGTTTGACATTACTTCTTGTTTAGAGGACCTTAACATCACCATGGATAAATGGACTAAAGAATGGCAAGGCTTCATAAAATTGGCTTAAAACTTGGAACAACTCATATAAAGAAAATGATTAGAATTGCTTGAACTTAGTCGGACGTTATGCCAAGTTCCTTGTGTCAAGAGTCGTCACATGCTAATTCATGGCATTTTGATGATTCTTGAAGCATTGCAACCTTCCTCTTTGAGCTCACTCTATGACAAGAGGGAGAGGGGGTCTTATTCATTGCATTCATTGATTTTTGTCCAAACTTGTACTCGGAATTATCAAGCAATCAACTTGCTTATTGATGGTTTTGGGACCAACTTCATCCTTCTCTCGACCCTCTCCATGACAAAGAAGGACATATGGGACAAACAGAGCTTGAGAACACTTGGTCTGCACTGATTCACCTCAGAACACAAAAATAGAGTTTTGCACCAAATTGAGGCACGCACGCCCCATTCAGAGACCTGGCCATCACTAATGCACGGCCGCCCTCGGTGTAGCTAGCAATGCGCTTTACGTAAAATAGAGGCAAGTGTCAAGGTGAAACAAATTTGGCTTGAATAAACAGAGTAGCTCTCAAAGCGCAGTATGCAACCTTCATCCATCTTCACTTACGCCTTTGTTGAACGTGATTAATTGTTTCGTTAGTGTTATAATTATCATAGTTGTAAATTAATCTTGTTGTAATTAGTATTGTTGTGGCCATTGCTTATTGATAATTGGTATAGCTAGTTAAATTGTTGTGATAAAGTAGTTAATTAGCTTAACTTAGTTAAGTTAATTATTATTCATTCGCTTTTTGTAATAGTTAGTTAATCTGCACTTTCGGACATTGATTCGCACCTTCTGCGTGAGGACCAATGGTTGTAATAATGTATATGTCTTCTAACCCCACGCCTTTCTCCTTTTATTTAATCGCCATAATGGGTAGTTTAGAACATCACATTTCATTAGCATTCTCATGTTTTGCATCCATTGTCTTGCATGCAATCAAGCCGGGTTCATTATTCAAACTTGCATTGTCATTTAAATAATTTTTGAATACATGCTTAGACCACATGTTAGAAATTGATTCGCATGTCATAAATTAGTAGCCGAGCCTATTAGTTGCATATCGCATGTATTGCATTAGCGATAATTGCATAAAGTTAGGAACATGCATATTTTCTAATTATTTTGCTTTGTTTGGCTTGGAGTACTAGGTGAGCTTTTACGTCTTAGCATCTTGCATCAAGTGTTTGTGTTGCCATATCTACAATGCTTGCCATGAGGCTAAGTACTTAAATGATATAACTGTTTGAATGCTTATGAATGAAGACTAGTTGCTTGAATTGGGATGGTTTGATTAGATGTCCATTTTAGCCCACTTTTTTAAGTGGAAAATTCAAAAAACAATCTCGAAACAAAACATGAGATCAAGTATTCCAATTCTTGCAAGCTAGTCTATACATTTTGTGCACATCACATAGTAAAGAATAGCTAAATTGGAACAAGAGCATATAATGTAAATAAGAAACACATCATGATTAGTAGAGGCCGATCTTTGGTCGGGCGAGGGGGGGTGCTCAATTCATGACCTTCCCCTCTCATAACCAAGTTTCTGAGCCGAGACAACTTTGGTGATGACGGATAAGTGGCCTTTGGCACGAGTCTCTGGTTTTCCTAAATTTTTCAAAAATATTTAGGTGGCGACTCTGTAATTTGGCAAAGCAGTCTATTTTTGACATTTGATTCAAACATTGATTTTCCAAAAAGAATTGCCAAACTTGGACTCTTTTCTTGTTTTCATCATTTCACATTGCACTTGTGAAATCAGATTCAGAACCACAAGTGGAGTCCGAACTGTAGGGCTATTTGCCTTTCGAAAGGAGCGCGAAAAACCGAGCTACAATGGACTCTTTTCTTAAATCTATATTGACTGATCTTTTGTTGATGTCTTCATCCTCAAACTCAATATAATCATCACCAGCACCATCATCATCATCATCAAGTCCACATGTAGACACCCCATTTTTGATGGCCCTTACGACTTGACGCCCTTAAGTGTACACCCGATGATGAGTCTGCTTGCTTTGCCGAGTGCTCAAAGTCCTTAACTAACACTACAACTTTGACCCTTTCAAACCCTACTTTATTTTGTCTCATTTTTGGACCAGCCTTGATCTTTCCAACAGAACCTTGTGGCCTACTGGTCATCCCTAGAGGCTGTCGGCCATCACCTTTGGTTTTACCATCGATGTGGCTTGCCATCACTGCCACCAAGAGTTTCAGAAATATTTTATGCCAACTGTGCCAACTGGTTGCACAGATGCATGTATCTATCCAAATGTAGAGGGCTGGATCTCCTTGTAGAAATTTCATATTTTCTATATATGGAGACCCCCTTTCCCTTGTAGAAGGGTTAGAAAATTTTAGACTAAAAATTTTTCTCTCTCTACAATTCTCTCTCTCTCTTTACAAATTCTCTACACTTTTGCCTACTTACACTACACTCTTGCCTATACTTCCTTATCTAAAGTTGATCACCTTTGAGCTAAGGTTCCTTGAGGCCTTCTTGGAGTTCTTGAAGTTGGTTTGAGCTTGAATTGTTGCCTAGAATCACTCTTCTCTTCAAAAGGTATAATATTTGCTTTATTAGCTTACTTTGCATACTTGTTTTTCTATCTTTTTCCCACTATTTTTGGGTTGTTTTTGGACTATAAAAACTCTGTCTTTGTGGGCTAAAATTTGTGGTTAGAAGCCATTTTAAGGTAGGGGGTGGTTCACCTTTCTTTGTGCTTTGTTTGTAAGGATTTTCCACTTGTGTTTCCCATTTTCAAACTATCTTTTTCGAAGCTTTTAAACACTGATTTTCAGAGCTTTTTCAGTGGTGAAAATTATGTTTTGAAGTCCAAATTTGGAGGGGTTAGCCTTATCTCCTTGTGTCTTGTTTGCTAGCCTAGTTGGTGCCATGTGTTAGATTATTTTTTTAGCTTGTCGTAGCTTAATTCCAGCATGTTTTAGCCTTTGATTTAGGCTGTTTTAACTCTGTTTTGGATTGGTTAAGTCATTTGAGTCTTGTTTTGCATGCTTGTAGTGTAATAGTCCTCACAAGGTTGGTGTTTTAGGCCATTAGACACCACTTGTTTGAGTTGATTGTACTTATTTTGTGCTTTTCACATTTAATTTCAGCAAGTGAAATCTCTGCAACCTCCCTCCTTTCTTGGCTTTTAATTTTGCTTTGAAAGTGGTCTCAAGTTACTTGTTTGCATAAGTGTGAAATTGAGATTTCATACTTAATGGTTTAATCCCTTAGGGGGTTCATTACCAACGGTATGATGCTTATTTCATACCCAAAGTAACTTGTGTTTTGAGCCTTCTTTGCATTAGAGGACTTTAACTCACCTTTTGGACTTAATTGGATTAAAGGATGGTTGGTAAAGTAAAATGAGTAACTAAAACTTGGGACTAAAAGTGAGCAAAATAATAACTTGGTGTGTTCAATCGGACGTTAATTGAACACAAGGAAAATTGGGGCATTTCATACTCAAAGTGATGAAATGTGTCAACTTTTCTAGGTCTCCATTGCCCTTGATCATGCATGATAGGGTGATGGTTTTGTGTGTCTTGTTTTACATTTGTTGAGCTTGCACATCTTGAATCTCAAGCCATCATGTAATGAAATTGCTTGAGTTGGTGGTTTGTGGCTTAAGTTCACCGCTTGCTTCCACCTTACCAGACGGGGAGGGTTAGGCATAATTCATCACCCAAATAGATACCTTTTACTTCACCAGTATCCGCTAGGGACAATCTTCTATATCTAGGCCAGCAAGAGATTACTTGCTTATTTAGATGACTCAGTACCCTGCAGCTAGTATAGAGGACTTGATCCGTCATCTCTAACAAATAGTAGAAACCATGCAGCAAGATGCTGCCCGCTAAGCTGAAGTTACAACCCACCAAACTGAAGTGATAAACAAGCTGCAACAACAACAACCACAGCCGGTCGTAGCTTCTGCAACCCATGCACCTCTAGTGGGTATTCTAGCACCCAGAGTCATTGTCAATGTCCAAGAGAATCTAGGCAATCCAGTAGACCCTATCCCACCACAAGCCTCCAAAGCACCAGTGTACCAAACTGAGGCGTCGTTTGAATTTGAAGTTGACTCGACTGTGCTCAAGGTCAATAAGCTGAAGAAGCTTCTCAAGTGGGCACAGGGCGTGAACTCTATCCCTGACATCGAAGATGGATACACCGATTCTGCGATAACCTTGCCAGATCAATTTAAAATGCCACACATAGATCGGTTTGATGGCTCTGACAATCCCATGGTTCATCTGCGGTTGTTCTCCGATATTCTGCAGCCGATGGGCCTCACCAGACTTCAAAAGTTGTCGCTTTTCGGCCGGACATTGTCAGGAATAGCAGCTATCTGGTATGCAAAACTTGAGGACTTTGTGAAGTAGAGCTGGAAGGAAATGATTGAGGCCTTCATCGCACAGTACTCTTACAACACCCAAATCAAGGTTACAAGTCGAGATCTTGAAGCAACTCATCAAGAGCCAAAGGAGGGCTTCTCAGACTTTGTGACAAGTTCAAGGGCCAAGGCTTCGATGATGACTACCCGGCTATCTGAGAAGGATGAAATCAGGATGGTGGTTTGCAATCTGCAAGGGAAATTACTATAGAAGATGATAGTCTTACCGCTATTCACATTCACTAAGCTCCATGAGATAGGGGTTCAGATTGAAGATGCAATGAAACAGGGGTTGATCACCGATGAGAAGGAGCAGCCCAAGAGGCCTTTTACACGCAGTTCCAATGCAACCACGAGTGGAAGCACAACTGCACAGCCATTTGATGTGAATATAGCCACCACTATAGCCAAGACTGCCAACCCTTTCGCCAGTACAAATCCACAAACCTCAAACAAATCCACAAACCAGGTCCGATCTTAAAGGGTCTTTACCCCACTATATATGCCTTTATACCAAGCCTTGAGGGTGCTGATAAAAAAGGGGCATTTTAAGCCGTTAGAACAACGCCCACTACTCGATCCTCTTCCATCGAAACACAACACGCCCAACATCTGCGTTTTCAAAGAAGAGTCACGTCATCGACCAATGCTACAGGTTGCATCATGAGATTCAAGATCTTATCGACAACAAGGTGATAGCGCCACCCCAAAAGCCAAATGTGACTACCAACTCTCTCCCAGCCCATAACCAAGTTTCCCCATTTTAGAACCTAAATCTAATACATACACTGGCCATCCCATATGACCCCAATACATACATTACCCCTTCCCACCTACCGAAACCGACCGTGTTCATCCCTGAAAGCACGGGCTTGTACATGATGAACATTTTCACTCTACAACCTGAACTCGTGGTTTTGACAGCGGCAGAAGGAGGGAAGTTGGCCTTGAAAGAGGATATCAATCCACTACCCGAGTGCTCTGAGGATTTGACTGAGGAGGTGTATGACCCGTGTTGTTACATTGTGCCAGTTAATCAAGCCAAGCCTGAAGTGGTATTGCCGACAGCAGTGGAGGTCAATGTGCTTCCAGAAAATGGCCCAATTAAGAGACTGGATGATTTAGTGGAGCTAGAAGAGGACTTAGACAATATGTAGTTCTATGACGAACAAGATCAGGGAGATGTGTAGATTAACTGGTTTGATCTGAATGGGTCGATAGACAATTCGGGGTGGTTAAGTGATGAACCTGATTGAGAGGAAGAAACTGAACCAAAACTGGAAGAAAAGAAAGTGAGAACAGCTGCAGTGGTCGGAATGGCTGAAGACAAGGGGAAATTGCTGGAGAGCATCGGTATGAAGAATTTAGCTCAAGAACTAGGTAATCGTGAGTACCATGGATATAAAGCAAGAAGCTATGTTGAAGCGGTTTGTGCAAGAAAGGATGAAACAAACCGGAAGTTGAACAATTTTAACACCCTCACGGGATATTTTTGATGAGAGAATGATCGACCGGGTTGGACAATTGTTTGTCACGCCTGAGGTGCCGGTGGGAGGATGATGATCTACTTTTGGCTTACACCGATGAGGATTAGGGTGAAGACCTGCCAAACAACACCTAGTACTCTGAAGAGGTTGACCACATGACGAGAAATGGATGGTGTGGTTCCAGAAAATGGCCCAATTCAGGGACTAGATGATTTAGCTGAGCTATAAGAGGACTTAGACAATATGCGCTTGGTGATTTAACAAGATCGTGGAGATGTGCAGATTAACTGGTTTGATCTCAATGGGTCGATAGACAATTGGGTGGTTAAGTGATTTAACCTAATCAAGAGGAAGAAATCGAACGAAAACGGAAGAAAAGAAAGTGAGAACAAATGTGGTCTAATGGTCAAGACAAGGGTAAATTGTCGAGAGCACCGCAGATGAAGAATTTAGCTCAAGAACTAGGCAATCGTGAGTACCGCGGATGTAAAGCAAGAAGCCGGGTTGAAGCGGTTTGTGAAAGAAAGGGATGAAAACAAACCGAAGCCGAACATTTTAACACCCACGGGATATTTTTGATGAGAGAATGATCAGACTGGGGTTGGACAATTGTTTGTCGGCCGCCAGAGGTGCATGGTGGGAGGATGATGATCTACTTTTGGCTTACACCGATGAGGATTAGGGTGAAGACCTGCCAAACAACACCTAGTACTCTGAAGAGGTTGACCACATGACGAGAAATGGACGGTACTTCAAGCTGCCACACCTAGACCAAGCTGAGGCCTCCGGGAAAGATAAAGATAAAGAGGTAGAGAAATAGAAGGAAAAATAGTTGGAAAAAGAGGCGGTGCTGAAACAACTGAAGAAAATTCAGGCTAATATTTCAAATTGGGGTCTGCTTATGGCATCTCGAGTGCACCGACAAGCCGTGCTATCAGCGATGGACAAAGCCAAACTGTCCATTGATTCGACTCAGCTTTGTGGGGTTGGTCTTCCTCGAGGCGCCAAGGCCAACTTTAACCTTCTCGCACAAAGAATTGCCGCTAGAAGGCTTACTACACAACAAACCTCTCACATATCTGCTGAGTGTAGAGAAAAGTGGGTGCCAAGTGGTATTGGTCCATCCGGTAGGCTATCAACGCTTGTCCATTAAAAGATAGCATATGCCATCTACCGAAACTAGTAGATTTCATGCCTACAATTTCTGTGATTCGTGCATATGACAATACAAGCAGAGAGGTTATGGACACAAAGACATATCAAAGTTCAAGTGGCCCACCAACAGATATTGAGTTCCATGTCCCGGATATGCCACTTTTAATCTATTGGGAAGACCTTGGTTGCACCAAGTGAAAACTGCCTCTTTACCTCCACAAAATGTTAAAATATCCCTGGGAAGAGGGTGGCTATTGTGTTCGGAAATTCATCTATACATCCTCCGAAGAGGTAACTACACCTACTAAAAATTGTTCATGGCGAAGAGGATGTATTTCTTCGTGGTTCACTCTAGTTGAGGCCCGAGCAATGCAAATCATCTTGGTAGCAGATGAGGGCTTGTATGTTAGTTCCCAATCAATCTATTTCATGAACAAGCTCCAATATGTGCCAGGAATGGGGTTGGGAAGAAGTGGTTGGAAGGGCGTCATAGCATTGGCCGATGTGCCACATAACCCGCATGCCTTTGGTCTTGGCTATACGCCCACCAAAGATGATTGGGTTAGGAAAGGGAAAGATATGGCGAGCAGAGCCAGAGCTAAGTAGATCGGGAAGTGCTATGAACTTGTGTACAGACCAATCCGGGGAACCCTAAACGGTGATTTGTTCGAGAGGGAGAAGACTTCCCATTTTGCGGTTTCCCCGAACCCTGGTTCAATTTGGAGAAGTAGCGTGTTCCCGGCTTTGAAATATTCTTTGACTTGCAGCTGCAAGATAGTGATACAAAGGAAAAGGCTGAGCCAATTACTATTGAAGTTGAATAGAGCACAGAAAGTGATTCCGACAGCTGCGAACTCGAAGTAGGGGCAGCACTGGCATGTCTCTTTTCAGATCTTCCGGCCAACTCAGAGAGCCTAGGGGATAACCTGACCATATCCATGATCGGGGATCAACCGGGTGTGAACCTTTCTAGCAAAGATCTTGGATGCATCGATGCATTATCCTCGCTTTGGTACCGGAGGAGGGCCACCTATCTAGTAGTTCTGAGTCGGGTAGTGAGCAAAAATCTAATTCCACAGAGTCTGTGGAGTCAGAATTAGTTTTTGACACTTCTGAGTCAGCGTCCGGTATTTCTAGGGGTGATAACCCGGATGCCAAGGTCTTGTCCAGGTCGTCTTTTTCCTTTGCTTTTGAGTTGGTTGTAACCGAAGAACTGGATCAGCTGGACGTGATGAATGAGAATGCCATTACAGATTCTGAGTATTTCTCTATGCCACTTATTTATTGCATTGATCATGATTTTCAAATTTTTGATGAAAACGAAGAGGAAGGAATTCCTCTAGTTTTGAAAATTTTAATTAATCAAGAGAAGGAGAGGCTTGCAAAACCCCTTGCTGATGAAATCATTGCTTTTAATGTGGGTACTGAGAAGGATTCACATCTGGTCCAGATCGAGTCCACGTTGTCTTCGGAGGAGCGCGAGCGCTTAGTCTCTTTATTAAAAGATTTCAAAGATGTTTTTGCATGGTCCTACGAAGATATGTCTGGAATCAATCCTAAGATTGTACAACACCGGATCCCTCTCGACCAAGCCCGACCACAAATGGTTATGAGAATACGCCCGGATTAGGGCTTTGAAGATTAAGGAAGAAGTTTCCAAACAAATTGAGGCAGTGGTTTTTGCTTGTGTTCGAGTATCCAACGGGTTGGCCAACATTGCTCCATCCCAAGAAGGATGGCGTAATCGAGTCTGTGTTGACTTTAGGGATCTAAATAAGGCTAGTCAAGGATAATTTTCCTTGCCACATATCGATGAGTTGGTAGACTTCACCATGGGTTATGCGCTGCTCTTCTTCATGGATGGATTTTCCGGTATAACTAGATTCCGATGGCGCTATGACAGAGAGAAAACCGCCTTCACTACTCCACGGGGGAACCCATCGCTATAAGGTGATGCCGCTTAATAAAAATGCTAGGGCTAACTATCAAAGGGCCGCAACCACAATTCAGATGATATGATCCATAAAGAGGTCGAGGTGTATGTAGATGACATGATTGTCAAGTCCAAGTAAAGAGAGGGCCACCACACCGCCCTAAAGAAATTCTTTCAATGGATCGGAGAATTCAGATTGAGGTTGAATCCACAAAAACGTACTTTTGGTGTAACAGCAAGTAAAATGATGGGTTTCTTGATCACACAGAGGGGCATCGAGGTAGATCCTTCCAAAATCAAGGCCATCCTAGAAATGCCACCACCAAGGATTAGAAAGGAGGTACGAGGCTTTCTGGGTAAAGTGCAATTCATAAGACGGTTTATTTCGAAATTAATCTTGACTTGTGAACCACTATTTGGTCTCTTGAAGAAAGGAAAGAAATTTCGATGGGATGATCAATGTCAATTCGCTTTTAAGCAGATCACGCAGTACCTTCAGAATCCACCTGTGTTGTCGCCGCCAGAGCCGGGAAGTTTTGATTTTGTATCTCACAAGAATGACACAACAACGAGATGCATGCTTACTCGTGAATCGAGGATAGGTAGAGAAAGCCATCTATTACTTGAGCAAGAAAATGTCAAATATGAGACTCGTTACACCGCTGGAGAAAGCTTGTTTAGCCTTGGTATGGGCTACTGTGAAGTTGAGGCACTACTTGTTAGCTCACTCCATAATTCTAGTTTTAGATTAGATCCCATCAAATATCTCTTTGAGAAACTAGCGCTACGGGTAGGCTAGCTTGTTGGTTGCTTCTTCTCCTAATTTGATCTCAAGTATGTCACTTGCAAGTCGCATCAAGGAGAACAAGAATGATTTCTTGGCGAGATCACCCAAGAAGGGATGAAGCGACAATACCTATTTCCAGATGAAGCTATTTTGCAAGTTGAGGAAGAGATTTGGACAATGTATTTTGACGAGCCTAATCAATACGATTATGGGATAGTGTAGCTCGGATTTTTCGCGACCTCTTTCGGAAATTCAAAAACAAAGTCCTATAGTTCGGACTCCGTGGTTCTCAATCTAATCTCACAAGTGCAATGTGAAACTAATAATCACCAAAGAGTCCAAATCGACAAATCGCTTTTGAAAACCGATTTTGAATAAAAAGTGCCAAATTTGGATTGCTTTGCAAGATACAAAGTTGCCACCTAAATATTTTATTTTAGGAAAATTTAGAAAACCCATGACTCGTGCCAAAGGCCACGTGTCCGCCATCACCAAAGTTGCTCGGTTGGGAACTTAGGTACTAGAGGAAGGTCATAAATTGAGCACCTCTACTTGCTCGATCAAAGATCGACCTCTACTAATCATGATATGATTTTTATATACATTATGTGCTCTTGTTCTCGTTATTAAACTAGTATTACTATGTGATGCTTATGCAAGTATCGACTAGTTTGCTCAATTTGGGAACAATTTAACTCATGTTTGTTTGTAAAATGGTTTCAATTTGCCACCTCAAGTGGGCTTAAAATTTTAAGAATTTGCCATCAAACATAGTGAGCTTAAACCGAATTTGCCACTTAACAAAGTGGGCTTAAAACTTACATTTGTTGAATCGCTCCAATGCAAACAACAAGCCTTTGTCCACAGTATTCAGCTTTATCAAGTAAGCATTTAGCCTCATGGCAAGTATGCTAGACATGGCAACATTCACATTCATGCAAGTATGCTAAAGCGTAAAACTCACCTAGTACTCGAAGCCAAAACAAGATATGACTTAGAAAAATATGCATGATTCCAAACTATACAAGATGACTAATGCAACAAATGTGATATGCGCTAATAGGCTTCTAATCTTGAAATATGAGAGATAGGTCATCTATATATAGAAAAAGTGAGCTTTGGTCGAAAATATCATCAAATGGATAGCTAGAACTTTGTGCAAAGAAGTTGGAGGTAAATATCTCAAAAAAAAAAAAGATTTTTGACACCAGTGGCAGACAAACTTCATCCATGGCTAGCAAACATCACCCATGGCCGACATGGGGCCAGAAAACTTCACCTATGGCCGGCAGGCCTAGTAAGTTACATAAGTGGCCGGCCACAAAAAATCTATTTTTCGGGCCCAACTTCAAATGGGCATATCTCCTTTATCCTGACTCGTTTGCAGGTCATTCTTAAGTCTAAAATGAAGCCCCAGAAGTCTACTTTCCAATGGTTATGAAATCACACCTAAATTATAAGTGTGAAAAGAGATATGCCTATTTTAGTGAAGGTTTCTCATTTTTGGCTTAATTAGATTGACACCTAACTTCACACAATCATATCTCCCTCTTCCAGACTCGGCTTTAGGAGATTCTTGAGTGTAAAATGAAGCCCCGGAAGTCCAATTTCCAATGGTGGAGGCCTCACAACTAAATTCTAAGTGTATAAAAGGATAGGCCTGATTTAGTGAGGGCTGCTCGACTCTCTTAACTGCTCATACCTAACTTCTTGCCCAACTAGGTTTCTTCCCTCCACTCTTATTTTCTTGAACTCCAAACCTCTAAATAAGATATTTAAAATATTTTTCAGAGAGTTCATCTCTATTTCATTTATTTCCACTTTCTCCTTACTTGGTTTACTGAAAAGCGCAATTTTTAACGAAATGCAAGCTTCGGAATATCGTAGAAACATTTTCAAAAATATTTTGAAAGAGAGGGTATTAAGATCTAAAATAATTTTAGTCAAAATAGTTTTGGTCCAAAATGGGGTATAAGGTTGGGATTTAAAGCTCTTCTTGCTAAAGAAATCGAACATTTGCATAGCACAACTTTCATCATTGAGTGATCAATCGATGGCGCCCAAGTCTTAAGGGCGGTAAAAAATGGGGTGTCTACAGTTTCTCCTCTTTGACAGAGCTCAAAGTCATGTAATGATGTGAGTAAATGTTAAAGCCCGAAGACGACCCATTTTGACAAGGCCGTAAGACTTGGGCAAACAAACAAAATGTAGATACAGTTAGTTGAACCCGAGGGTTGCCTACGTATCCCTTTGCAGGGAATCAAACCAACGTACTTCAGGGACAGGATACAAATGATTCGCATGATGCAAAGCGCTTTTGAAAGTTGACTCACGCCACGCCAAGGTGCTATTTTGAAAACCTTATGATCATGCGAGATGATGCAATAAACAATAATAGATGCAATAAGCAAGATAACAACATATGAATGAGCATGTTTAATCTTTCATGCAAAAGCTATAAAACAAACTCCAACCACGCCAAAACACAGACGAGGAAAGAAAACACCGCTAGGGTAAACCGAGAATCAAAATCGCCGGTCGCTGCTTTCATGTGTCCTGAGATAAAATACGCCTAGGCTCGCGCATCAAAAGTCCTGAGATACTCTAATCATGCTGAAATCATGAGAAAAAGAGAAAAGCCGCCAGTTCAAGGCTTCATGCATCTTGAGATGAAACACATCTAGGGTCACGCTTCACGCGTCCTGAGATAAATTCCAAACACACTGAAATCGTGTGAGGAAAAGAACACTCTAACCACGCTAAAATCGTGAGAAGAGGTCCTAAGAAAACCCTCAGAGCCCAAGCATGCATCCTGAGATAAATTCCAAACACACTGAAATCGTGTGAGGAAAAGAACACTCAAACCATGCTGATATTGTGAGAAAAGGTCCTAAAAAAACCACTCAGGGGCACGTTTCACGTGTCCCGAGATAAATTTCAAACACACTGAAATTGTGTGAGGAAAGGGACACTCTAACCGCGCTAAAATCGTGAGAAGAGGTCCTAAGAAAACCACTCAGGGACACGTTCCACGCGTCCTGAGATAAATTCCAAACAGACTGAAATCGTGTGAGGAAAGGGACACTCTAACCGCCCTAAAATCGTAAGAAGAGGTCCTAAGAAAACCACTCAGGGACATGTTCCACGCATCCTGAGATAAATTCCAAACACGCTGAAATCGTCTAACCACGCTAAAATCGTGAGAAGAGGTCCTAAGAAAACCCTCAGGGGTGGTTCCATGCATCCTGAGATAAATTCGTAACACACTGAAATCATGTGAGGAAAAATAACACTCAAACCACACTGAAATCGTGAGAAGATGTCCTAAGAAAACCACTCAGGGGTGCACTCCACACGTCCCGAGATAAATTCTAAACACACTGAAATCGTGTGAGGAAAAGAACACTCAAACCATGCTAAAATCATGATAAGACGTCCAAAGAAAGTCCCAGGGGACAATGATCCTAAATGCTGTTCAACGTAAAAGGATAAATGATACAAGATAACAGAAGATGCAAATAAATGCAATACGTGCGATGATATGATACATGTTACAAGCAATGTAGTGCATGATGTTTAGGGAGCGTATATACGCTACCTCAACCTATGGGGTTGCCATACAAATTTCAAGCTGAGGATACACCCCTAGGTATTCAAACCAGACTTCAGTCTCAGAAATTCCAAACCTTTGTGTTCTAGGCATCGCCATTCGAACTCTAGTTTCCACCATCGTGGTTGGTCTCCTAGGAACTCATTGCAAACATAGCCAAGACGCCCTTGGCAGGGGGATATTGCTTAGGGAGAGCACTTCTGATCGCCATTCTGGCTTGAGGTAGAGGTACACTCATATTTCAGAGTAGCTTCAGTTGTGCCCTTTCTGGCGAGTACATTGATAATGGGGAAAAGATAGAAACCCTGACTCAACTGTGCCCCTAGTTCATCATTTTGACCATTTTTATTTTTGGCTTTCTGCTAAAATAATTTTGACCGACATGAGAGTTTGATTAACATGCTTGTTCAATTTTCTGATTTGAAATCATGTAAATCAGGTTATGAGCACTGAAAATTTTCCTTTTTTGGGTCCAAGATATGGTCTAGTTTTCGAAAACTAGAATAATTTTTGAGAAAATTAGTCAACTTTATTAAAAAAAACTCAAAACTATTTTTACATATGGCTACTGCTCAACCAACGTGGAATTTACTCTTGATATGCAGAACCTCAGATCTGAACTTGAATTGTCTTGCAGCTAAATCTTCCAACGGAATAGAACAACCGATTTTGAATGAAGATGAGCCAATTGGACATGGATAAGATAGCTGATTTGAACAAGGATCAGCCAATCAACATGGATAAGACAAGCAGGCTGAAAATGGTTGGGGGCTGAACTTTAGGATGAAGTTGCTTATGTATCCCAAACATTGGAATCAAGCCGTACATAGTTCCGGGGGTTAAGGTGCACTCGGGTATTAACACTCTCCTTTTGTGCTCTAACTTTTGCCGAGACCACCCTTTCGGGTTTTCAACCTTGCGAGCTCTATTTTTTTTTTCTTTTCTTTTCATTATTTTTCTCTTTTCTCTTTCTTTTGTTTCTTTTCTTTTTCTTTTGTTTCCATTTTTTGATTTTTGTTCTTTTTCTTTTTCTTCTTGCTCTAACTTTTGTCTAAGTTGCCCTTCCGGGTTTTTGGCCCAGTAAGCCTCTCAAGGATAGAAAAGTTTAACTTGTCCATGTTGATCGGTTTTGAGATCTCGAAGCCATCTGAATCCAGTAGAATGGCTACTGTTCGCTGATGATGTAGGAGTCCATCTAATCGGGTCTGAATTTGCCCCTAGTGTTGTGGATAGGAACTCGATTATCCTTTCAACAATAAATTTTCTTCTCTTAGATTTTGGGATTGGGCTTTCTTGCCAGTCTTTATTGGTTTGAAAGATGACCTAATTTTGAATCTTTGAGCACATCTGACTTTTTTGCCCTTGGTTTAAGGGATGCTTCTTATCTAGCTTTGCAGGCTTCCTTTGATGACATTTGACCTAATTGCCCCTAGTTCAAGGGCTGCTTCCGATTCGGCCATGAAAGCCTCATATTTTGGTCGACTATTGAACATTCTGAATCAAAGTTTGAAAGCAAAAGGGTCGAGTCTCGAGGCCGAGAGTAATCCTATGATGTACAAGCTCAAGATCAATTCCAAGCATGTCTTCATAGGATCACGCAAAATATTTTTTGAAATCTTTTAAGAAAGTTTAATTAGTCGCTCATGCTCTCCTCAAGACAATGTAGAACCATTCGGATCAAGTCAGATCCTTCTCAAGATTCACATTAATGACATGATCTCATTTATTAAGGGCTTAGCATGCCTTTCTTCCTCTCAGTTGATCAAATTTTTGCAAATCCCGAGGAATTCCTTCCTCTTTGTTTTCATCATAGTGTTCGAAAAGTTTTGAAAAACTTAGGTTAATGCAATGACTTAAAGGCACACAAAAAAATAGGTGAAAATTACTGTCATTTCATTCAGATCTTTTGGCACAACTGGCGCAATGACAGAAACAGATGCAAAAGAAAGAGTGTAAAAGACAAACGCAAAACAAGAAAGTGATGCCCGAGTTAGCACGCTCGAAATCACTAACCTCCGACACAACAAGACAGACTCCATACAAAAAGACTAACTCAATACCCAAGTCTGAAAGTAAAATAAACAGCATTCGCAAATTGCTCAAAACAGTGTGTGCCATCCACCACATCTGGAGTAAAATGAGTGCCATCAGCATGTGGTTCATCCCCCGATCACATAGTCACATCATCCCCCCAGTTCATTGATCCGGTGCCGATAGACTTTGTAGGACCTGGAGTGACGATGACCTCGTTGTCAATCAAATCTTGAACTTCATGGTGAAGACGAAAACAACCGTCAGTGTCATGACCAGTTTGTTAATGGAAGACACAGTACCTGGCAGCATTATGCCTGGCTGGAAGGGGATCCGGGAGAGGCCGAGGCTCAAGGGGTTTAAGATGGCCTTGTTCTATAAGGATTTGGAGAGCTTTGGACAAGGTCATGTAGAGGGGATTGAAGGTGCGATTACCAGTTCTGACAGGCTTGACACAGGGCTTGGTAGGTGTTAATTGGGTTTGATGATCTCTTATAGGTGTAGGATTGGAGCTGAAAGGGGCGTTTCTGGTACGACATCCCTTTTTCCCGGCTTGCCCCTTGATTCAAAATGCGCTCATCTTGAGTGGCAAAAGTGTCACCCACAGTCTTTGGAACAACTGCGAGCACTTGCTGTTTGTTCAGTCCTTCGGCTTTCAAAGCCTTAACTGCCCACTGAAGATGTTCATAGGGACCAATGTTTGCCCTTACCTTGTTCTTGCCATTTGCCTCCACTTTGCCAAGGGATTGGCTTTCTTCTAGTGTAGCCCGTCTCATGATTGGGGAGCCTTTTGACGTGAAATTCCTGATATATGATGTGGTCGATGACGGAGCCAATATCCCAAAGGCTAGATCTGCCACAGTTCTCTGAAAATCTTCAATCATACTCATCAGCTCAAAAGTAGTGGGTTCATGGGTTTGAGATGATTAGGGTTCAAGTGCATCCATCATACACAAGTCCATGTTTTCTGGAATGAACACCTTAGGCTTAGGTAAACGGCCTAGGGTGATGCATACGCTGGGGTTGTAGGTAGATGGCAGTGTATGGATTAGGTTGAGATGTGGAGGTAATCGGTAAGGGGTGGCCTGAGGTCCTTTTGGTGAAGCCATGATCTCTTCGTCAATAAGATCCTGAATCTTATGATGGAGGTGGATGTAAAGGTTTGTATCATGACCATGCTATTGATAATAGGCACAGTATTTAGTTGGGTCATATCTTGGTGGAAGAGGATTTGGAAGGGGTCGGGGTTCTAGGAGTTCTAGGTACCCTTTTTCTCACACCATTTTCAAAGCTTTAGAGAGACTCATATAAAGAGGATGGAAATTTCGGGCTTGGATCCGAGTTGAAGTGGTTGGTTTTTGGCCATTGAGGAGAGTGGTAATGGTGTTTACTTCTGAGCATTTCGCAGTTGTGATACCATTAGTAGTAGCATTGGAACTGCGAATAACATTCTTCTTCAAAGGCTCATTATATTCCACAAAGATCCCTTGTTTGATGGCATCCTTAATTTGAAGCCCTATTTCATGAAGCTCTGGAAAGGTAAATAGAGGTAGAACGATCATCTTCTGCAGCAATTTGCCATGCAAATTCTGAATAATCATCCTGATCTAATCTTTTTCGGAAGGCCTTGTAGTCATCATCGAGGCCTTCGCTCTCCATTTCATCACAAACTTTGAGAAACCCTTCTTTAGCTCTTGGTGGGTGGCTTCGAGATCACGAGTTGTGACCTCGATCTGTGTGTTGTAGGAGTATTGAGCAATAAAGGCCTCAACCATCTCTTCCCAATTTTGTTTCACAGAGTTCTCCAATTTTGCATACCAGATTGCGGCTATCCCAAACATGGTTTGGCCGAATAGTGACAACTTCTGGGCCCGGGTCAAACCCATTGGCCTCAGAATATTAGAAAACAGATGTAAATGCACCATTGGATCTCTAGATCCATTAAAATGGTCAATATACGGCATCTTAAACCACTCCGGTAAGATAACTGCAGAATCAATATACCCGTCCTCTATATCTGGGATGGAGTTCACTCCCTGTGCTCGTTTGAATAACTTCTCCAGTTTATTGACCTTGAGGGCAGTTGGGTCAACCTTGAATTCAAACGGAGCCTCAGTTTGAGACATAGGTGCTTTGGAAGTTTGTGGTGGGATTGGCTCTGCCAAATTGCCCTGATTCTCTTGGACATTAGCAGTATGGGCAGTGGCTCCGGGTGTCGGGTTACCCGTGAGAGGTGTATGAGATGCAGAAGCTGTGGCCGGCTGTGGCTGTTGTTGTTGCAGTCTGTTTATCACCTCAGCTTGACGAGCTATGACCTAGGCCTGACAAGCAACGTCTTGCTGTAGTGCTTTAACTGTTTGCTGTAGGTGCTGCATGAGTTTTTCCACATTGGATGAGGGATATTGTGCTATTTAGAATCAGCGTTTGAACTTGTGCTAAGCGAGAAGTAGATTACCGTTCCCGGACCTGGCTGGACACTGGTGAACTAAAGGGTGATTGTTGTAGACACTGCACTGATGAATCCTGCCTGACTCTCATCCGTCTTGTACCTGGGGGGAGGGGGGGAGTGAGGTAAACTCTAGTTATCTCTGAACAAATTCCAACCTAACAAGTCTATCGATACAAGTCTAGAGTACCCGGGAGATATCGGAGCCTTTTGAAGCTATGGTTCCAGGACTATCTAGCAAAAGTGAAAACAGACAGTATCTCAGCCCAATTTCACTAGAACGAATATCATCACAGTTGAATGACTATGTGCTCTACTGAGTTCTGCTTCAAAACATATACCAACTTGGCAACTGATATGCATATCCCCGTACAGTTTCACTGTAAAGCACATACCAGTTAAGTGAGAGCCAAAACACCCCTATGAGGGGATAAGGTTACCCTGTCCTAGTTTCATCAGGAGCTAGGGTTCACTATTCAAACAAAGTGGTTTCCCCATAATCCTGCATTCGGGCAAGCATCATGTCCTAGTTTGGAACAGTCTCTATGGTTTTCGATATGCAACTAGGTTGATTGGTCAAAAAGTGTACCTTAGCAAGACTACCTAATATACCTCTCACACCTAACACCGAGAAGTGAAAAGAGGATTAAACAGTATAGCAGTAGTCCAGATCCAAGGGTTGTGGTCCCATCGTGGCAGAGCCCGCAATCGGTCAGCCTTTTGGCAAGCTTTTCCAAGCGAGCCTCCGACAAACCATTCAGGAATAGGAGATGGAAAACACTACGACTTAGGCGCACCAATGCAAATGCAAATGCAAAAAAACATATAAGTGTAAATAAAATAACATATCATGAGTTCAAGTCAAGTTCTCTAAAATCCCGAGTGGAGTCGCTAAAAACTATAGCTCGACTTTTTTGCGGCCCCTTTCTGAAGCTCGAAAAGAAAAGCCTTACAGTTCGGACTCTTGTGGTTCTGAATCTAATCTCACAAGTGCAATGTGAAATTGATAATCACCAAAGAGTCCAAATCCGACAAATCATTTTGGAAAAATGATTTTGAATAAAAGTGCCAAAATTTGGACTGTTTTGCCAGATATAGAGTCGCCACCTAAATATTTTATTTTGGGAAAATTTAGGAAACCAATGACTCGTGCCAAAGGCCACATGCCCATCATCAACAAAGTTGCCTCGGCTCAGGAATTTAGGTACGAGAGAGGAAGGTCATGAATTGAGCACCCCTGCTCGCCCAATCAAAGATCGACATCTACTAGTCATGATATGATTTTTTATAAACATTATGTGCTCTTGTTCTGGTTATTAAACTAGCATTACTATGTGATGCGCACAAGCAAGTATAGACTAGTTTGCTCAATTTGAAACAATTTAACTCATGTTTGTTTGTGAAAATGGTTTCAATTTGCCACCTCAAGTGAGCTTAAAAGTTTGCGAATTTGCCACCAAATATAGTGGGCTTAAAACTAATTTGCTACTCAACAAAGTGCGCTTAAAACTTACATTTGTTGAATTGTTCCAATTCAAACAATAAGCCTTCATCCATAGGCATTCAGGCAGTTTATCAAGTAAACATTTAGCCTTTTGGAAAACATACTAGACATGACAACATTCACATTCATGCAAGTATGCTAAAGCGTAAAACTCACCTAGTACTCCAAGCTAAAAGAAGATATGAGTTATAAAAATATTCATGATTCCTAACTATACAAGATGACTAATGCAACACATGCGATATGCAATTAATAGGCTTCTAACCTTGAAATATGAGAGATAGGTCATTTATATATAGAAAATATCATCAAATGGACAGCTGGAACTTTGTGCAAACAGCTGGAGGTAAATATCTGCACACAAAAAAAAAAAAAAAAGATTTTTGACACCAGTGACCGACAAACTTCATCCATGACCGGAAAACTTCACCCATGGCCTGCATGGGGCTGGCAAACTTCACCTACGGCCTGCAAGGGGCCGGCAAGCCACATAAGTGGCCGACCACAAAAATCTATTTTTCGGGCCCGAATTCAAATGGGCATATCTCTTTCATTCGGACTCCTTTGCAGGTTATTCTTGAGTCTAAATTGAAGCCCCGGAAGTATAATTTCCAATGGTGCAGCCTCACATCTAAATTCTAAGTGTGAAAAGAGATATGCCTATTTTAGTGAAGGTTGCTCATTTTTGGCTTAATCGGATTGACGCCTAACTTCACACAGCCATATCTCCCTCATCTAGACTCGGCTTTAGGAGATTCTTGAGTGTAAAATGAATCCCCAGAAGTCCACTTTTCAATGGTGGTGGCCTCATAACTAAAGTCTAAGTGTATAAAAGGATAGACCTAATTTAGTGAGGGTTGCTCAACTCTCTCTTAACAGTTCATGCCCAACTTCTTCCCCAACTAGGTTTCTTCCCTCCACTCTTATTTTCTTAAACTCCAAACCTCTAAATAAGATGTTTAAAATATTTTTCAAAGAGTTCACTTCTCTTTCATTTATTTCCACTTTGTCCTTACTCGGTTTACTGAAAAGCACAATTTTTAACGAAATACGAGCTTCGGAATATTGTAGAAAAATTTTCAAAAATATTTTGAAAGAGAGGGTTTTAAGGTCTAAAATAATTTTGGTCAAAATAGTTTTGGTCGAAAATGGGGAATAAGGTTGGGATTTAGAGCTCTTCTTGCTAAAGAAATCGAACATTTGCATTGCACAACTTTCATCATTGAGTGATCAATCGGTGGCGCCCAAGTCTTAAGGGCAGTCAAAAATGGGATGTCTACAAATAGGTGTGTTGCTAGATCAAAAGGCAGATACTCATGGTAGTAACTCGCTCGACCTCTGGCTCGGCTTCGATGTCAGCCTCAAAGTCTGCTAGAGGAAGCTCGGAAGGAGCACCATCCTGAGAAAAATCATCCACTATCTGAAAATAGCTGCGAGATGAAGAAAAGTGAAGAAAAAGGGGGTAAACTTGGAAAAAGTCAACCCTAAGAGAGAGAAAATGAAGAAAAAGTCAAAGCTAGGAAAAATGCACAGAACTCAAGAGAAACTCGAGGGAAATGAGCCTAGAATGGTGGAAATGAGGAAAGAAGTGTCGAAATCAAATTCCAATCGGTTCAAAGCGAAGAGAACTAGGAGGATTTAGGGAATAAAGTTTGTGCGGGGCGTTGGAAAAAGCGTAAAAGGCTCAGATCTAGAGAGAAAAAGCACCTAGCGAGAGAGAGTATTTTCGATCAAGAGGGTGTAAGGAAATGCGCCCTAGTGGGTTGTATTTAAAGGCCCAGGCATGAAAAGTTTGTTTTGCCCCAAACTGCCATCGATGGTCGGCAAGGCACCATCGATGGCCGGCAAGGCACACTGGTGGCCGGCGGGTTTCCAAAGATCTTCTCTGTGTCCTTGGTTTTGTTTTGTGTCCTTGAATTTCAAAATTGAAGGGATTGTTCATTATTGAGTTCAGAACGCCTCTATGGAAGCTCAGAACTGCATTTCCAGTGCACGAAGTATGTCACTCATTAACATAAACAAGGTGTATTCTTTTTAACATATTGCAATTTTTCTGAGAGGTAAATCGGAAGTTATTCTTGAATTGGTTTTGACAGATATGCTTTTGTTGTTGCATAGAATATGTGTTTCTTTGTTGTTGCATGGAACATGCATTCCACTTATGCTGTTGCATAGAACATGTTCTTACTCTAGCTGCATAGAATGTTCTTCCACTCTTGCATTATGCATAGAACATGCTTATTGCTTTCGCTCTTGAATCATGCATGGAATATATGCATTTGTCTTTGAATCATGCGTAGAATATGCTCCCATTATCAATCATGCATAGACTATGCTCTCAAATTGTTTGGTTTGCATAGAACATGCCATTATATCTCAGTTGTTGTCTTGCTTAGAATATGTGTTTCCTATTCGTTACACGTGCATAGAATATGCGCTTCTCCATTATTGCATAGAATATGCACTTTTCTATTGTTGCATAGAATATGCTTTCATTCTTGTTTCATGCATAGAAAATGCACTGTTGTTACATAACACGCTTTTGTACATAGGCACGATATTGTATATACGGTTCATTCAGTGGAGCCAGCACAGACAAACGATATTGTATGTACAGTCTATTTAGAGGAGTTCCAGGTAAAATCATTTGTGCCCTTCAAGTTACATCCTTTTACTCCCTCTCCTCACGCGTGAGGCGCGTTAGGATTACTCCTTTCGATTAAAAACATTTGAGTGTGTCCTAATGTTCACCACCTCCTTTGGTCACCGCCCTTCAGTTAAAAATATTTGAGTGCGTCCTGATGTTCACCACCTCCTTCGGTCAGCACCCTTCGGTTAAAAACATTTGAGTGCATCCTGATGTTCACCGTTAAAAACATTTGAGTGCATCTTGATGTTCACCACCTCCTTTGATTAAAAACATATGAGTGCATCCTGATGTTCACCACCTCATTCGGTTACCTCCCTTCGGTTAAAAACATTCGGGTGCGTCCCGGTGTTTACACTCCCTTCGGTTAAAAATATTAGGGTGTGTCCCAGTATTTACACTGCTCCTTTTGGTTAAAAACATTCGGATGCATCCCGGTATTTACACCACTCTTTTCCTTCTGATGTGTGCAATGCATTAGGACCTCGATTGGGATCTCAGGTACGCCCGATGATTTTGTTGCTCTTCGTCTTTCCTGCGCGTCGCGTAGTTAAGCTTGCATAATTTTCTTACATTCTTTTTGCATGAAATGTGGTTTGGCTCGTAATTCCCACGCGTGGCATGTTTACTTACTTCTTTTCACGATTGGAATTGTTGTGCCTTGTTTCAGTTTGTTTAACTGTGGCATTTTTTATTGTATTGCGTTGCATTTAAATGTTTCATTGCACAGTCTCATTGTATGATCATAAGTTATGTTCTTGCATCATGCATATCATTTGCATCTTGCCCCAAAACTACCCTAGTTTGATTCCTTGCAAAGGGATACGTAGGCAGCCTGCAGGCGCAACCATTTGTTTTCTTTTTTGATTGTTTGCCCAAATCTTATGGCCTTGTCAAAATAGGTCGTCTTTGGGCTTTGACTTTCACTCACGTCACTTCATGACTTTGGGCTTTGTCAAAGAGGGGCAATTGTAGACACCCTATTTTTGACGGCCCTTTAAGACTTGGATGTTCTTGCAGGTACATTTGATGATGAGTCTATTTGATTGCCGAACACTCAAAGTCTCTAGCAGAATGCCCTAACTTTGAGCATTTCAAACCCTGCATCTATTTTGTCTCATCTTTGGACCATGCCTGGGTCTTTTCAGCCTGAAGTTTCTGATGGCCTGCCGACCATCCTTGGAGGCTGCCGGCCATTGATGTGCATTACCTGCCATCAATGAAGGCTTGCCGGCCACCACTGATGGCCAGTCGGCCACCATTGTTTGCCACAAATATTTTATGATATTTTGTGTTGCATTGCATGTGTTCAAATCGGACGTTAATTTGAACACAAGGAAAATGGGACATTTCATAGTCAAAAGTGATGAAATATGCCACTTTCCTAGGTCTCCATTGCCCTTGATCATGCATGATAGGGCGGTGGTCTTGTTGGTCATATTTGTGCATTTATCGAAATTGTACAACTTGGATCTTTGGCCATCATGCAATGAACTTGCTTGATTGGTGGTTTTGGATCCAAATGTGTCACTCCTTTGAGATTTTGAGATGACAAGGAGGGATACAGTACAAACAAATCCTTGGGAAAACCCTCTTTTTGCTCTGTTTGTACTCTGTTGCAGCATGGTGATCCAATGCATTAGTGGCCCTCAAGCTACCATCCATGGCCGATAGTGCAACATTCTGGCCAGCAGGCCACTAATGTAAACCTCATCAAAGATTTGGTAAGGTGGAGCAGAAAGGTTCTGGAAATGTTCAACCCTGCAAATAGAGACTTTCGAGAGCAAAACGAAGGTCTTTCCAGGGCAAAAACCGAGCATGTGCATCTTCCACTTCCCGAGGCAGAGCAGTAGCAGCATAGTTTAATATCTTAATTGCTTAGTTCGTGTGCATTTGTGTTGTAATTTAATTAATTAGTTTCTTAGTTAGTTAAAGCGTTGTAATAATTAGTAATTAGCTTAGCTAGTTATTCATTTGGTTTGTAATATTTAGTCTAATTAGGTTAATTAGATTAGCTTAGCTTAGTTTAGATTAGCTTAGCTCTTATTTATTTGGATCCTCCTTCACGAGGACATAATGTTGTAATAAGTGTGCGTGTGTGTGTATATTTTCCAACTCCACGTCTTTCTCTTTTTTATTTAATAACTTTCGATGGTTAGATTAGGGATCATATTTCAATTATCATATCGCATGCTTGCATCTATTCATTCGTATTGCATGCACTGAGGCTCGGCGCATCATTCAAATTGCATTGTCATTTCAATACCTTCTTTTAAAACGTGTTTAATCGCATGTTATCAAATTGATCCATATGCCATATTAGTAGCCAAGCCTATTAATTACATATTGCATGTGTTGCATTAGACACTTAACATAGTTAGGGATCATGCATCTTTCTAACTAGTTTCTGTTTTGGCTTGGAGTACTAGGTGAGTTTTTATGCTTTAGCATACTTGCATAAGTGTGAACGTTTCCATGTCTAGCATGCTTGCCATGAGACTATGTGTTTAAATGCTAAACTGTATGAATACTTGTGGATGAAGGCTTGTTGTTTGAATTGGAACAATTCAACAAATGTAAGTTTTAAGCCCACTTTGTTGAGTGACAAATCATGTTTTAAGCCCACTAAGTTTAGTGGAAAATCCACATCTTTTAGCCCACTTGAAGTGGCAAATTTAAACCATTTTCGCAAAAACATGAGTTGAGTTGTTCCAAATTGAGCAAACTAGTCTGTACTTGCTTGTGCGCATCACATAGTAAAGCTACTTTAATAATCAGAAGAAGAGCACATAATGTTTATAAAGATCATATCATGATTAGTAGAGGCCGATCTTTTGATCGGGCGAGTGGGAGTGCTCAATTCATGACCTTCCCCTTTCGTACCTAAGTTCTCGAGCCGAGGCAACTTTGGTGATGACGGACACGTGGCCTTCGGCACGAGTCAGGGTTTCCTAAATTTTTCCAAAATAAAAAATATTTAGGTGGCGACTCTGTATCTAGCAAAGCAGTCCAATTTTGGCATTATTTGATTTAAAATTGGTTTTCCAAAAAGATTTGCTGGATTTAGACTCTTTCGTGTTTATCAGTTTCGCATAGCACTTGTGAGATTAGATTCAGAACCACAGAAGTCCGAACTGTAGGGCTTTCTTACAAACCTTTCGAAAGGGGGCGTGAAAAAGCCAAGCTACAGAGGCTATCCATGGAGGAGAGTGCGTAGCGCACATGAATGGAGTAATGTTAGCTCGAAAGATTCTCAGGTAAGGTTACTATTGGTTTACTATGGAAGAGCATTGTATTAGTTTTGATCTGCGATGCCAAATTCATGCGAGTCACATGAACATCCCGCCGTCAAAGTTGTACAACATGACTTCACCATGGCCTTTCTCAATTTGGAGAATCGACGTCATCGGTGCAATCACACCAAAAGGGTCGAATGGGCATGAATACATTCTGGTGGCAATAGATTCTTTCACAAAGTGGGTAGAAGATCAGTCTTACGCAGTGTTGAAAGCAGTGCATGTGGCTAAGTTCATCCGAAACAACATCATTTTTTCATATGGAGTCCCAAACGAGATCATTTCAGATAATAGCTCCCATTTCAAGAAGGAAGTGATAGATTTGTTGGAGAAATACAACGTGGCTTTCCATAAGTCATCTATATACCGGCCGCAAACCAACGGAGCTGTTGAGGCTGCCAACAAGAACATCAAGCATATTTTGCAGAAAATGGTTGAGACCTACAGGGACTGGCTAGACAAATTGCCATTCGCACTCTGGGGCTATAGAACTTCAATCCGGACGTCTATAGGGGTAACTCCTTACTCTCTTGTTTATGGGATGGAAGCTGTTCTACCAATTGAAATAGAAGTCCCGTCCCTACGAGTTATAATTGAGCGTCAAATAGTAGAGGCGGATTGGCAGTAGAGTAGGTTCGAAGAACTGATGTTGTTTGCTAAGAGAAGGCTGAAAGCACTGTACCATGTTCAGGGTTATCAACGCAGGATTGCTAAGGCTTTTAACAAGAAGGTTAAGTCTCAAAATCTCAAAGAGAGGGATTTGGTGCTGAGAGACAACCAAGCTTCCATCCATGACCCTATGGCAAGTTCAGACCCAATTGGACTGGTCCATATGCCATCAAAATTATTTGGTCGGGTGGAGCTGTTATTCTCATAGACCTAGATGGCTTAGAATTTTCCCAACTGATCAACATGGACAAGTTGAAGAAATATTATCCCTGAGAGGTTCACAAGGCCGAAAACCCGAAAGGGCTACTTAGGCAAAAGTTAGAGCACAAAAAATTAGAAATAAAGAAAAACTGAGCTCGCAAGGTTGAAAACCCTAAAAGACGGCCTTGGCAAAAGTTAAAACGCAAAAGGAGAGTGTTAATACTTGAGTGAACCCGAACCGAACTACGTAAGGCCTGATTCCCATCTTTGGGATACGTAGGCAACTTCATCTAAAGTCTGGCCGTAAACACCTCCAACTCAACTGTCATGTCCATGTGTCCGATTAGGTCATCTTTGTTTGTTTTTTAACTGAAAGTTCAGTGGTGGTATCTACCTTGAGAGAAGAGCTGGTTATAGTGTTGAGCAGTGTTATTCAATCAAGGGGCAATCTGTGATCTTTGGATTTGGGGTTGTACATTTCGAGGATTGATTCCGTGTGTGTCAAGTGGTGGTCCTTATCGAAAATGGTTTTTGAAAAGTTTTGATAAAAGTTGATTTTGTTCAAATTTTACCTTTTACAACTTAGACCATTTTTGGACCAAAAGGAAACTTTCAATGCTCACAACTTTAATTTCATTGATTTCAATACAAAGTTCTCCAACTCTCAATACAAATCAAAGTTGCTTTTATTATATTCATAAAACTTGAAAGTAAAGATCAAAGCAATAAACTAGGGGCATAGATGAGTCAGGTGTTCCTACGTCCCCTGCCAGTGCTCGTAGAAGCTTCTGATGCCAAATTGGGCTCGGTTTGTGCCTCATCCTTAAGCCAAGCCAGGCACTCGCCAGAAAGGATGCGGCTAAAAATAGAGACAGGGGCCAGAAGCTTTCTTATCCTCCAAGCAGTGAGGTGCCTAGCCAAATGTGAACCTCAGAAAATGAATGAAACTGGGTACTTTATCTCCTCCTCTGGGCAAGTCTGGTCATGTCCAAACTGACGTCTGAACCGGAAAAGGAAGTAAAATACATAGTATGTAAGGCCGATCAGTTGAATGCCAGGTTGCCGAGTCATGTTGTAGCTTATTTCGGTCAGGTTAAGCCAAGGGCAACGCCAAGCAATGCCAACAGCAGACCTGTTGCACATCCAGTGGCACCACCACCCCTCATTCGGGAAATCTACTAGCAGTTGGTGGAAGAAATAGCCTTGAGTTGTGTACTCAGAGCAAGAATCCACTACCTTCAGCTTATCCATAAGCCACACAAGGGGACGAATGAAAGAAAAAAGAGATTAAAGAATAAAGAGATGTATGTTGAAAGAAAAGTGAGAAAAGGGCTTTGAGAGAAAAGCAGAGCATGAGTGCCAAGTAATGTGAGAAACACATATGAGAATGGGTGGGAACATTACCTGAAGAAGTAATGGACTCCCTGCGAATTTGGTAGTCTCTTGCCGATGGAAGGCGTCTAAGCCCATCAAAGTCTCGGCTAGCACCAAGCCAATGCAACTCTTTCCTTCTTTCAGGCCTTGAGCCACTTTAATTAGCCGAATGCTAGACCCTCCGAGACTAGGGGAGAGAAGGAAATGAGCCAACATACATAAGCAAAGGGCATGTTGTCGAAAACCCCACCAAAGAAGGTTACTTCGGTCACTGACGTCAGAAAATCGATGGATCAGGTTAGGAATATCCAGCTCTCCATTGTGAACCAAGGATCAAGCCTCATGTAGTGTGAGCCCACACATCCGTCCCAGAGCTTGGATGTGACCAAAATGGGGCTGAGGTATGATTTTCTCATCGCATTGGGATTCCATTAACGCTTGAAATTCTTCAATTGTCAGGCATATCTCTTGTCCCCTAAAGCTAAAGACATGTGTAATCGGGTTCCAGCATCTAGCCACGGCATGAAGGAACGGGAAAAAAAGCAGAGAACGACTCAGTGGGAAAAGTGCATTTATGCCGAAACCCTAGAAATTCACCTTTTCCGAGCCATCTAAAGTTGTAATCCAATCCAATAGTTTTTTGGCGAACAATGGCTCCGTTTGTGAAGAATTTGTAGCTGAAATGAAGAAATGATGTAGCTCAACCTTTTGTAGAAGATAAGGTAGTGGGTAGAAGCTAGGTGTCAACAATGTGGAGGTCCTTCACATTGATGGCCGGCAGGTAGCCAGCAAGCCACATTGGTGGCCGGCAAAGGACATTGATGGCCGGCAAGCCACCTCTCCTGGTTTGTTTGTGGCCGACAATCTCTCACTTTGACCTGCTGTCCACCTTTGTGCTGAATAGTGCTGGAAGCATGTGTTGTTATGTTCTTTGTGTGTTTTAAGGTCTTGTTTTGAGTCTTTTTGGTTTTAGCAAGAGTGTCAAGTTGTATTTGAGTTGTTTTGCTTTATCGAGTTATTGTTGTTTTGTTTATCGAGTTGTATATTGCTTTTTATGTCAATTGTTGGTTGGTTCATTACCTGATTAACTTTTTGTTTCAATCAAGAGTGTTATCTTGGCTAATTCAATTCCATGTCCATTTCATGCAATGCGGTGCTCATGATGCAAAATACAACACATTTTCATAAAAACTGTTTTTATTTCGATCATGGTTGTTTTTTTTAACAAAAAGAGAGTACACGTTTTAAACTAAATAAACTTACCTAAAGCTATACAATTTGCTAATGTTACCAACAAAAAAGAAACTAAGCAAAAATACAAAAAAAAAAATCAGCGTCGGTCGCTTCAGGCTCGAGAGGCCCTCTTCGTCCTCTTCCGTAGAGGGGAGGACTCTGGGGCACTGTCTCCATCAGCACCGCTATCTGAATCTCCCTCTGAACTAGAGCTCGAGCCGATGCCATCTCCGCTCTCTACTCCAGAGCCCTCCTCAGCATCATCACTTCTACTCTCGAAACTCGAGTCAGCATCATCTTAACTCTCCGATGACTCTAAATACTGACTCGCTGCCTCCTCAAAGTCGCTCATCTCAGTGTCATTATCACTCAAAATGGGCTGTGAAGGGCCACTCTCATCTCGGGTGCCCCTATCTCTGTCTCGACCGCGTGCTAGAGCCCGTCTCTCTCTCCTCCCCGCTACTGGAGGAGGTACTGCTGGTGTAGGTATTGCAACTGCCGCTGGTGCCATCGGCATGGATGGGATATAAAAACATAGTTGTCATATATCAGTTACAGCATGTGTACCAGATGCAAACAGGATGTGTAAAATAAATGTATGCGGTCGAATCGATGTATGAATATAGTGTATGAGTGCAGTGTGGCAGATGCAATGTATCAGTACAATTTGAGAAGTTTTCAGTTCAAATGTCAGTGCCAGTGTGTTAGTGGAAATTTGATGCAGGTGCAAGCGAAAAACTTCTTAGGGATACCATGGAGGCCGAGCAGTGTCTCCCTCCTCTGTACCATCCCCATCAACGAGGCTATCTGCTCGAGGGTGCCTCCTATGTACTCGATGGATGCCTGCAAATGTATTTGAATGATCAGTGTTCCCAGTAAAAATATCTGAAATGAAATGTGGAGTGTAAGTGCTAAAGTGTGGTTCATACCGGAGTCGGGCCTCGAACTCCGACAAGCTTGTGTCTAGTTGCTCTGAGCTCAATCGGGACTGGTCCCTCAGATGCCGCCAACAAGTCAGCACGGTTGGAAGCTCTAGCCAATCAGTCCTTTGCCTCGTTCGAGAAGCCCCTCTACCACGAGCCCTACTCACCCGGGTCACTCTAGGCCTCTCTCTCATAGCAGGAGCTCTCACATCCTCATCTCCACGAGCATCAGTCAGAGGTGGAATCAGATGTGTCTGAATGAAGGCTACATAATCTCCTTCTGCCCGGAAGTAGTCAACATCCAAGCCTACCATAAACTGGATAATCTTCTCAATAGATAGGCTATCTGTAGATCGCATGGACTCTAGTGGAGCCATCGGGATGATCGGGTCAGGCAGGCCCACAATCTGGCACACGAAGCGCTCGCTCAAGAACCATGCCTGACAGACTGGGCGCTCAAGTAAAATGTGGTAGTAGGAGGTGGCCCAAGCCCTAGCATACTGGTCCCAGACCCCCACTAGCATCATCGCCCATGGCTACCACATAATCTACAAATAGAGGTTGTATAGATGATTAGTTGTTGTCAATTGCTAAATATAAATCTGAACAATGATAAAGCAAAATGATTGTGTTTCGGGTTACCTCATGAGTAACCATGGGGTCCAAATAGTGGCGGAAGAATGTAAAAGGCTTGTGGGTCCTACGCTGGAGCCGGCCGTCATACCTCTATAAGTAGGAGACTATTAGGGGAAGCTCCTCTACATACTCTGGGGTGAGAGTTGAAAAGTATGCATAGACCCATAGCTACAAAGAAAATGTGGTGATATATGATCAATACAGTATGAACAGATACAGAAAGTGTAAAGTAGAAAGCACAATATGTGAGCAGATACAGAAAGTGCAAAGCAGAAAACACAGGTGTTGCACAAATGTAAAGCAGAAAATGTAAAGTGCTAGGAAAGAACTGAGATGTGTACCTCCCAGGCTCGCCAGTAGCCTCCGATCAAGTCTCCTCTCAGACGGGAGGTCGGGCTTATATATCCGTATAGCGTGGCGAGGCCAGCTCCGCCCCAGTTGTAGAAGCGAACCCGAGGAAGGGCAACCAAGGCGCTCAACAGATATAGGCCTACAGTGTTCCACCTGTCCGAAAACAAGGTGGTACCGAAGACGAACATCAGGAAGACCCTGGTATACGGCTTTATCTCCTCTACTGTCTCAGGCTCGCTCCCTCTAAATTGTTCGGTGAACCAAGTGTACCTCACCATTCATGTCCGGTATATAGGTAGATGTGCTCCTAGCAGCTTGAACCAAGTCGCCTTCCACTCTTCTATGTTTGTATCAAGAGGGATTGGATCACCCCTTACCTCTAAGCCAGTGATCATCGCGAAGTCATAGGAAGTCATCGTCATCTCCCCTGTAGTGGAAAAGTGGAAGGAGTTGGTGGTGTCCCACCACCTCTCTACGAGTGCTCCCAAGAGAGAACAGCTCGCGGTGACCCGCGTCAGGCCAAAGTAGAATAGGCCAAATCTAGCCTCCTCTACGATGTCACGAACTCCAGCAGGGAGCTCGTCGAACCAATCTCGAGCTATCGTAGCACCGTACCCTCTGAAGGCATGGCCCTCGCCCTGTGGCAAAGAACAATTGGATCAGATAAAGTAGTGATGATAGCATGGTCGCATATGTAACACCCCTAATTTCTAGCCCAAATGATAATACAACAATCATGGCTTTGTCAAGGAAAACAGAATATAAATCTCCAAACTTACATTACATAATACAATAGTTCTTCATGCAACAATACATTAATCCAACAACAAGTAAATAAACAAATAAATATCCCCAAGGGTTTACAAGTTTCCAAGGTTTGAGCCTGGTTACACAAAATGGTTATTCAAACCTACACACATACAACCCTTGGCTTACACATAGAGTCATAGCAAAATGAGAGTCTCGTACTCTCAACACACATTTCCTCGCCTTTAGTTAGGCGGCATCACCACATCTTTTCTTGCACAAAAATCCTGTAGGGTGAGCATAAAGCCCAATAGGAAATCCTTAACAAAGTATATACATCCTTTTTCAATTGGTTAGAAATATTCGGGTGCACCCAGTGTTCACACCATCCTTTTTCAATCGGTTAAAAATATTCAGGGACACCATCCTTTTTGAATCTGTTAAAAACATTCGGGTGTGCCTGGTGTTCACACCACCCTTCCTCCTCTCGCGTGAGACGCGTTAGGATTGTAAATCGATTAAAAACATTCAGGTGTGCCTGGTGTTCACACCACTCTTCCTCCTCTCGCGTGTAACGCGTTAGGATTGCAAATCGGTTAAAAACATTTGGGTGCGCCCGGTGTTCATACCATCTCTTTCTCCTCTTGCGTGAGACACGTTAGGATTACAAATTGGTTAAAAACATTCGGGTGCACCCGGTGTTCACAGCGCCCAGTGTTCACATCACCCCTTCCTCCTCTCACATAAGACGCATTAGGATATTCAACTCGGTTAGAAACATTCGGGTGCACCTAGAGTTCACAACACTCTTCCTCCTCTCGCGTGAAATGCATTAGAATTGCAAATCGGTTAAAAACATGCAGGTGCACCCGGTGTTCACACCACCCCTTCGTCCTTTCGCATGAAATGTGTTAGGATTTTCAACTCAATTAAAAACATTCGGGTGCGCCAGGTGTTCACACCACTCATCCTCTTCTCGCGTGAGGCGCGTTAGGATTGCAAATCCATTAAAAACATTCGGGTGCACTTGGTGTTTACACCACCCCTTCCTCCTCTCGCGTTAGACGTGTTAGGATTGCAAATAGGTTAAAAACATTCAGGTGCACCCGGTGTTCACACCACCCCTTCCTCCTCTCACGTGAGGTGCGTTAGGATTGTAAATCGGTTAAAAACATTCGGGTGCACCCGGTGTTCACACCACTCTCTCCTCCTCTTGCGTGCAACGCGTTAGGATTGCAAATCGGTTAAAAACATTCTGGTGCGCCCGGTGTTCACACCCCCCCTTCCTCCTCTCGCGTGAGACGTGTTAGGATTGCAAATCGATTAAAAACATTCAGGTGCGCCCGGTGTTCACACCACCCCTTCCTCCTTTGCGTGAGATGCGTTAGGATTATAAATCGGTTAAAAACATTCGAGTGCGCCTAGTGTTCACACCACCCCTTCCTCCTCTTATGTGCAATGCATTAGGATTTTCAACTCAGTTCAAAACATTCGGATGCACCCAGTGTTCACACCACCCCTTCCTCCTCTCGCGTGCAATGTTTTAGGATTTTCAAATCGGTTAAAAACATTCGGGTGCTGTAGACGCGCTCCCGGGAACTCCTCGACATCTTCGCGCGCATGGCGGCGCGAAATTCGTTTTGTTCCGAACTACTATAGTTTGGACTCAATGTCACGATTCTTAATCTGATCTTACAAAGTGCAATGTAAGACTGATAAATCACCAAAGAGTCCAAATCCGGCAAATCATTTTGGAAAACTGATTTTTATAAAGAAGTGCCAAACATGGACTGCTTTGCCAGATACAGAGTCGCTACCTAAATGTTTTATTTTTAGGGAAATTTAGGAAACCCTGACTCGTGCCTGAGGCCACGTGTCCGTCATCACCAAAGTTGCCTCAGCTCGGGAACTTGGATACGAGAGGGGAAGGTCATGCAATGAGCACCCCCGCTCGCCCGATCAAAGATCGGCCTGTACTAAGCATGATATTTTGTTTTTGAAAACACATGTGCTCTTATTCCGGTTAATTAACTAATCTTACTGCATGATGCGCACAGCATACAAGTATAGACTAGATCGCCTAATTTGGAACAAAACATTGCATATTTGTTTGAAAATAGTTTGGAGTTTGCTACTCGTAAGTAGGCTAAATCAAGGATTTTAATGAATTGTTCCAATTCAAGTAATCCAACCTTTACCCACAAGCATTCAGGTAGTTAAACACTTACGCAGTTAGCCTCATGGCAAGCATGATTTCATGGCAACATTAACACACATGCAATGTGCTAAAGCGTAAACACTCATGGTGTACTCCAAGCCAAAATAGAGAACTAGTTAGAAATCATGCATGATCCTAGTTCATGTTAAGATGGCTAATGCAACACATGCGAGAATGCAATTAAAATAGGCTCGGCTATTCTAAGATGGAATTTGAAATGCAACTTGGTACATGTATTCAAATTGGAATTGAAATACAATGCAGTTAGTACAATGCGCCGAGCTCGGTGCATGCAAGACAGATGAATGAATGCACACATGCAAGCATAAGGTATGCTAATTGAAATATGCCCTAAAACAAACCATCGTAAGCGGTTAAGTAAAAGGGAGAAATAAATGGGGGTTGGAAGACATGCATCACACACACGCACGCTTATTACAACAGTTGGCCCTCTCGAGGGAGAGACTGAATAAGAAGCTAACTAGCTAATCTAAGCTAATTAAACTAATTATTACAAAACAACGAAGCTAATTAACTAATCCTAGTTAACTAACTATTACAAAACAATTAAGTAGCTAAACGCATTAACTACTTAAGTTACAAGCCAAAGCATAAACTAGCTAATGACATTAGCTAAGTAAAGCAGTAAATAGAGATGCCCTTAGAGGGAAGAATGCATGCATGCCTAGTCGCCTCGTTCGGAAATCCGTTGCGATGCACCAACTTGCCTCTGTTTGCAACTGCTCTCAGAAATTTGCACCAAGCTCCAGAAAGCTTCTAACACACCTTGGGGACCTGTGGGATGGTGGCCAACCAGTTGTTGCTCTCTCCAGCCACTGGCCGACCACTTTTTGTTGTTGTAAACCAGAAAGAGTGGTCGACCAGCTAGTTTTTCTGGCTGGCCGACCAGTTGTTGCTACCAAACTTCAATTTTCTGCAACAGAGAGCAAGAAAGGGCATGGCAATGTATTTGCAAGGTATGTGTGCATAACCACCCTCCCTATCATTTCATAAGCTCAAGGGAATGTGGTTCTCGACCCTCGAGCCACCAATCGCGCATTTCAATGCATGATAGCCAAGAGGTGAAGTTGCACAATTCAATATAAAAATGAATGCGCAAGTAAACACATAAGGCCTAGAACTCTATCATGTAGGAACAAGTGCGTCGGTGACCGAGAATTGAGGCACGTTTCATCACTGTAAGTATGAAACGTCCCTCGTTTCCCGTGTTTGGTCTAACACCTATTCCAAACAAAATGTGACACAAGCATGGCATACACAATGCGACTCAAGCATGCAAACATGCAATGCAACTAGAGCATGCAAACGTGCAATGCAATGAAACAAGCATATGAACAATATGCAAGGGACAAACATGCAAACATGCAAGGCAACATAACATAGCATACTCAATGCTCGATGGCATGCATGCTCAATGCAAAGCAACTTTAGATTCTAAATACAATGTAATGCATGCATGCACAATGCAATGCAACAAGGGCAACTTATCAATGCTAGAGACATGCATACTCAATGCAAACAACAACTAGCATACACAATGCTAAAGAACTACATGGCATACACAATGCAATGTGGCAACATAGCACACTCAATGCAATAAACATGATCAACTATCAATGCTAAGGGACATGCATACACAATGCTAAATGGAAACTAGCATATGCAATGCAATGAACATGGCACACTCAATGCAATGTGACCTAAACATGCAAACAACATGGCATACTCAATGCGATGAACTACATGGCATATACAATGCAAAATCAATCATGCAAACAACATGGCATACTCAATACGATGGGCCTCATGGCATACACAATGCTCAATGGACTTAAACCAAAATGGATAGACCTCGGTCATGCCCATATTAGTGGCCATAACACCAAAATAAAGGCACAAATGGCAAGGCGTGCATACACAATGCATTGGCCAACCAAGCAAGCCTAAGAGCACAACCCTCAAGAAGGCTAAAGGAGTGACAAATGTAGAAGTGTAACAACACTAAATGCACTGAAATTAAGTAAGAAATGATTCCAAATCATTCAAACAAAGCAAGTATAGCATGCAAAGGTCCTTAAAGCATGAAGCTAGTAAAGAGGACTACAAATGGGGCATGCAATACATGGCATAAATGCATGAAACAACCATGGACAGAGATTAATTAGGTCTAAACAAAGACCAAAACATGCTAAGATGGAGGCTCAAATACCTAGGCAAGATGGCATACTGTAGACACCCCATTTTTGACCATCCTCAAGACTTGGACGTCATCGTTTGAACACTCGGTGATTATCCATGTTTGTGTTCGTTTGGAGTTCCCGGAGGTCTCGGCTATGCGCCCTGCCTCAGGATCTTCGAACTCGACCATTTTGTGTCTGGTTTTGCACCAAACACTTGTGTTTTGCCTTGGAAGGGCATGGAATGGCTTATTAGCCATCCCCACACCCCACCGGCCTTCTCCTATCATCACCGGCTGCACATGTGTACCACCGGCAGTGTTTTCTTAAAAACAATGGCCGATCGGCACTATGTTTAGCCGACCGGCACTTTATTGTGCCGGTGACCCCTTTGGTGGCAGATGCACCCTTTGCACCTCGAGGCATGGTGCATGCCAACCGTGCACTGAATACACCATCACTCATCCACGTGCATGGGAGTGATCTCTTTGCACCTTTGAACCCCCAAACCTTCTAGAAGGTTGACCCCTTTGGCCAAGCTTCTTGGAGAAGCTTGGCCAGTTGTCTTAGCTTCCCCAAGAAGCCAAGACCCCTTTGCACCCTTTGCCCCTTTTAGTTAGCTTCTTGGAGAAGCCTTGAGCCTTGTTTTTTGCCTATATAAGCACCATCTCTCTCCCTTTGTTGGAGGTTAGCCATTTTCATCAAAAAAACCAGAGCTTGTGTATCTATGTATCTGCCATATATTTCCTCTCTCTAGATTTTCCCTCTCTCTCCTCTTGTGTGTGTGTTTTTAGGCCTAAAAGTGTGGTTTTACCTTACTTTTGCACTAATACACACACCATTACAGCTTAGCTCGAGATTGGGAGGCTTTGAGGGTTGTTTGCTGAGGTTTTGGACTATTTTTTATCAGAAGAAGAGGGCTGGATCATCTGTTCTTGAGGTGTTCTTCAAGGGTGAGCACTTTGCTTTAGTTTCCCCATTTTTGCAACAAGTTTTTACCTATTTTGCTTACTGTTTTTAGCTTTGTGTATAACATAAAAAAGTCTTATATTTTCTTGCTTTTGAACTTTCATTTAGGTCACTTTGTGGTTTGAGTGCAAACTCACCCTCTTAGGCCTTATTTTGGCCTCTTTGGTACCTTTTCTTGAGGCCTTATTTGCCTTGTTGTTTTGGGTCCTCTCATCACTGAAAACCAGTGGGTTTTTAGCAGTGAGGAAGGTGATTTGAAGTTTTGTATAGGGGAGGGACACCCCTCTCCCCTTTGTCCCTCTTTTGCCTTTGTTTTTGGCTTAAAGGGCAACATGCATGCTTGTTGTTTTGGCGCCATTTCAGAGCTTTTTTGGGTGTTTTGGATCATATTTTGTCTCTGTCTAATGGTGTTTTGTTGGTCCTATGCATGCACCTTATACTTGCTTTGCATTCCTCTATTTGGCATAGAAATGCATCTTGTGTTTAGGCCATATTTCTTGCATGTATTAGCATAACTCCATGAAGATATTAGCATCATTTTGCCATGTTTAAGGGCTGTGAGCCACTGATTTTGCCATGTTTGGCATGCTTGGTATAGTGGCTTTGCATTTTGGCTTGTAAGCCTTGGTTGTGTAGATCACTAGCATGCTTAACTTAGTTTTTTTTTTTTTTTTCTCTCATGATTTGGCATCATTGTAGGCTATATTTTAGTCCCTAAATCATGCTCATATGCTTGCATTGGTCATCACTTTCATACTTTGGAAGGTTGTTCTTTTGTGCCTTGAAATAGGCCTTGTGCATGTTTGTGTATTTGAGGTATTTTGGGGCTATCATATCAGAGGGTTTGGGTGTATTTTTGCATACTAGAATTCTGTTTTTATTTGCCTAATATATGCCATGAGTGGTCATTTTAGTAGGTAGTGGAATGCTTCACTTTGTGCCTTAGCTTTAGGCCTTTATGGTTGCATGTTGGCTTGGACATTTGCCCACCTTTTGGGGCACTTTTGGCCACTGTTTTAGGGTGGATTGAGGTCTGCCCCATCATGGTTTAAGTCCACCATTGCACATTTGTCTAATGCTTGTTGCATGTTTCATTAATATGGTCTTGCCACATGCTAATCCTATTGCCTAAATTGTCTATGTTTGCATTGCATTTGCACCTTGCATGTTGCATTACATTTGGCATGTTTGCATTTTAGTATTAGGTTGCATTGTGGAGCCATGCTTGCATAACATGCATTGCATTACTTGGTTTGGGGTGTCAAACCAAGTGTGAGGGTTGAGAGGAGTTCATACCACAAGTGATGCAACTTGTCCCAACTCTCGGTCATCGAGGCCCTTGACCAATACATGATAGAGCCTTGGTCTTCATTTGTGTGTTGCATGCATTTCCATTAAAATGCAAACTTGGCCTTTTAGGCCATCATGCACCAAGATGCATCATTGATGGCCCGAGGGTCGAGGGCTATGCTCTCTTGAGTCTAACACATGATAGGGGCATAGCCATGCTTACATTTGCTCAAAACTCCATGTCATGCACCTTTGCCTGTGCTTTGTTCTTTGTCAAAAGCGTCTTCTGCAGAATTTTACGCCGACCGTGATATAGAGTGCCAACCGCCATCGATTATGGCCGATAACCTCATGGGTAGCCGGTAGATATTTTAGATGGCTGGTGGGCATTTCCTCCAGCCAATGGTGTGCAGCAGCATACAAGGAAGGTATTCTGGGACTTTGGCAGTTTTTGGAGAGACAAGGTAGTAAAAACAGAGGCAACAGTGGCATGACGCGGGTCTTCCGGGCAAGTTGGATCGAGCATGCATCATTCGCGCATCCCGAGGCAGGGCTGAGGCCCCTTTCTTTTTATATTGGATTTAATTTGATAATTAAAAATTTTGTAATAATTTATTTATTTATTGTTTGGACTGTAATATTTATTTGGTCCCTCCGAGCGAGGGCAAATTTGTAATAAGGGTGGGTGTGTGTGTGTATGCATTCCAACCCCCACTTCTTTCTTCCTTTTTATTTACCTGCTTACGATGGTAGATTAGGGCATGTTTAAATTAGCATACAGTATGATAGCATGCATGCATCCATACATTTGTCTTACATGCACCAGTCTCGGTACATCACGCTAACTGCATTGTATTTCAATTTCTAAATTGAATACTTGTTACTTGTAGCATTTCACATGCCATGCTTAGGATAGCCGAGCCTGTCTAGATTACACCCTTGCTTGTGTTGCATTAGCCACTTAACATGAACTAGGACCATGCATATGATTACTAACTAGTTTCTATTTTGGCTTGGAGTACTAAGTGAGTTTTTTTGCTTTAGCATATCCCATGCGTGTGAATGTTGCCATAACAGCATGATTACCATGTGGCTAAGTGCTTATATGAGATAAACTGCTTGAATGCCTGTGGGTGAAGGTTGGATTGTTTGAGTTGGAAAAACTCATTGAAATCCGTGTTTTAACCTACTTCCGAGTAGCAAATTCCAAAGCGCTTTTCAAAACAAACGGATATGCAATGCTTGTTTCCAAATTAGGCAATCTAGTCTATACTTGTTTGATGTGCACATAACATAGTAATTCTAGGCTAATAACCGGAATAAGAACACATAACGTTTTCAAAATCGGATATCATGGTTAGTAGAGGCCGGTCTTCGGATCGGGCGAAAGGGGGTGCTCATAGCTGACCTTCCCCGATCGTACCCAAGCTCCCGAGCCAAGACAACTTTGGTGATGACGGACACGTGGCCTTTGGCACCGAGTCAGGGTTTCCTAAATTTTTCATTTTAAAAAATATTTAGGTGGCGACTTTGTATTTGGCAAAGCAGTCCATGTTTGGCACTTCTTTTCAAAATCTGTTTTTTTCAAAACGATTTGCCAGAGTTGGACTCTTTGGTTCAGATTACGAACCGCAACAAACAAAAAGGGGAGTCCGAACTATAGCCGAGGTCCCTCGCGGGCTTGTTACACATACATGCTAGGCCATAAACTAGGCAACAATGCACAACACTCAAAAGCACTTAAAGCATGAAAGAAGTGGAAACATGGCAATGCTATAAGCTCTGAAATGAAGTATTAAATGATGCCAAATCATCTAAATAGCTCAAAGATAGCATGCATGAGTCAACAAAACATAAAGCTAGCAAGGCCAATTGCACTACAGCTATACAAAGCATAAACAATATGGTAAAGACAACCCAAAGCAGTCCTAGAACATGTAAAGATGATACTAAAACATGCATGGAAGGAAGCCAAAACAAGCTATCATGAAGGGCATAAGGCATGATGCATACAAGGCAAATAAGGTGGATTACACTACACCTATTAAGACCAAGCATGGGATGAATTAAGCAACAAAAATCAGAGTTATATCATGGCAAGATAACCCCAAAAACACATTGAAATGATGGCTCGCAAGCTAAGGCATGAAGGCATATGCAATGATTAATGTTAAGGCATAAAGGGGCAAACCCTCCAACGCATTGAATGAGTAACAAATGCAAGTGCATGAGCATGAAACATGGACTGAAATCACATAAGAAATGATGCCAAATCATTGAAATAGTCCAAGTAAAGCATGCTAGTGGACTTGGTGCACAAAGCTAACAAGCTAGATTGAACCATGGCTATACAAAGCAAGTAATGCATGGCCAAAACAACCAAAATCAGAGCTAAAGAATGTTAAAACATGGACAAAAGCTTCTTGAAGTGAAGCCATGCTAGAATGACATGTCAAAGCATGATGCATGTTCGGCTATTTCATGGAATTATACTACAAGTGCATTAGCATGCAAGGGCTAACCAAACCAAACCAAACCAAAATAGAGTCATGACATGGCAAAACATCACCAAAAACATACTGAAATCGAAACACAACAAGCTAGAATGACATGCCACTTCATGAAGCATACGAAGCTAGTTTCTGTGATTTACACTACAAGTGTATTAGGCATGCATGGAGTGACAAAACCAAGTAAAAACAGTGACATTCCATGCTAAAATAAACCCAAATATAAGCTAAGATATGGCCAACATAAGCTTAACAAACATGCTCACACATGAGGCTAACGAAGCAAGTATTGAAGACAGACCCTCTCCTTTTTGGGACCTCAAAACACCACTTCCACCATTGAAATTCCTCTAAATTTCAGTGGTGAGAAGGTCAAAACAAGGTGGTCCCAAAAGCTTAAAAAGAAGGCACAAAAGCAAGGCCAAACAAGGCCTAAGAGGGGGTAAACAACCCCAAACACAAAAGTGACCTTAAACAAAGGTCTTAAGCACCAAAAATCAAAACTTTTTACAGTAGGAAGTTAGTCTTAAAACAGCATGCAAAAGGGTCCAAAAGCTTAAGCAAGAAAAGGAGTTTAAAAGGTTAAAGGCTCACCCTTGAAGACCACCTACAAAGCTGCAACTCCAGCAACTTTTCCAAGCTCAAACCAAACCAAAAACTTCAAAACTAGCTCTTAAGCACCTCAGCAACTATGGGATGGTGTTTGAGTGTGTGTTTGTGTGTTAAAGTAAGACAAAACTACACTTTAAGGCACAAAATAAGAACAAACAAGGAGATATAGATACAATAGTGTATGTATATCTCAAACCTCCAATTTCTGAACCTAGAGGAGGAAGGAGGAACCTCTCTCTTATAGAGAACAAAAGCATAAGCTTCTTGAAGAAGCTAAGACTCAAGGCCATCCCTTCATGCACGTGTATGGAGGATGGTTCTTGTGCTCTCCAACTGTGCCAACTGGCCCAAAATATCTCCGAAAAGGTGACAAAAAGCAGCCGACCACTTAAAGTGGTCAGCCTTCTACTTAAAGTGGTCTCCCAAGAATAAAAGTAGTCGGCCATGGTGGGAGAAGGTCCAGAGCATGAAAACAAGCAAATGGTGTGGTGGCTGACCACTTTTGATGGTCCAAAGATTAGGGAGACCAGTTGTAAGACCAGAAAACTGGCTGGCAGGAGGAAAAGTGGTTTGCGGGGAGAGAAATTGGTCTTCCACCCTTGTACCACCTTCCAAATAAGGAAAACAAGTTTTGTACCAAAAACAAACCAAAACGGATGCAAGACGAAAGTTCGGGAGGCAAAGCGCACAGTTGGGAGCCTCGAAAACTAGCTGTCGAGCACCAAAAGTGGTTCACGACCACAAAAGTGGTCTCCCGGACCACAGTGGCCCTCTAGGCCAAGAAAACAAGGTGTGGTTCAAAAACCACGCCAAACGGAGAACGTTAAGCTATCCCGAGACAAGGCGCGCGGCCGAAGGCTCTGAAAATTGAAAACTAGTCTCCAAACACGAAAAGTGGCCTACGACCACGAAAAGGGGTTTACAAGACCTCTCCTTCCCTCAGGCAAGGAAAACAAGGCTTGGTCCGTAAACCGAGCCGAAGCACAAAGAGTTCAGAGGCCCGGAGATAAGGCACTCAGCCAAAACTCCAGAAAATCGAAACGAGCACAACATGCACTATCACCGAGCGCTCAATCGATGACGTCTGAGTCTTAAGATCGGTCAAAAATGGGGGGTCTATAGGTGCGCCCGGTGTTCACACTACCCTTCATCCTCTCGCATGAGACGCGTTAGGATCTCGGTTGAGACCTCGGGTGTGCTCGACAATTACGTCGCCTTTCGCCTTTCCTACATGATGCGTACTTAAGTTTGCATGATTTTCTTACATCCTTTTTGCATGAAATTTGGTTTGGTTCATGATTCCCACGCGTGGCGTGTGTATTTACATACTTCTTTTCATGATCAAAATTGTTGTACCTTGTTTCAGCTTGTTTAAATGTGGCATTTTCTTTGCATTGCATTTGCATTTAAATGTTTCATTGCACAGCCTCATTGCATGATCATAAGTTATGTTCTGGCATGCATATCATTTGAATCACCCCAAAACTACACTGGTTTGATTCCTTACAAAGGGATACGTCGACAGCCTGCGAGCGCAACCATTTGTTTTCTGTCTTGATTATTTGTCCAAGTCTTACGACCTTGTCAAAATAGGTCGTCTCTGGGCTTTGACATTCACTCACGTCATTTCATGACTCCGAGTTCTGTCAAAGAGGGGCAACTGTAGACACCCCATTTTTACGGCCCTTACGACTTGGACGTCCTTCCAGGTACACCCGATGATGAGTCTGTTTGCTCGCCAAGTGCTCGAAGTCCTCAACGGAATGCTACAACTTTGAGCCTTTCAAACCCTACATCCATTTTGTCTCATTTTTGGACCAGGCCTTGATGTTTCTAGCCTGCAACCTCTGGTGGCCTGCCGGTCATCCCTAGAGGCTGCCAGTCATCACTTTTGGTTTGCCGGCCACTGATATGGTTTACCGGCCACCAGTGTTTTCTGTAGATATTTTATGTCAGCTGTGCCAGCTAGTTGCACAAATGCATGCATCTATCCACACGTGGAGGGCTGGATCTCCTTGTAGAAATTTCATGTTTTCTATATATATAGAGACCCCCTCTCCCTTGTAGAAGGGTTATAAAATTTTAGACACAAAATTTTCCTCTCTCTCTGCAAATTCTCTACACTTTTGCCTACTTACACTACACACTTGCCTATACTTCCTTAACCAAAGTTGATCACCTTTGAGCTGAGGTTCCTTAAGGCCTTCTTGGAGCTCTTGAAGTTGGATTTGGCTTGAGTTGTTGCCTAGAATCACTCTTCTCTTCAAGAGCTATAATATTTGCTTTACTAGCTTACTTTGCATACTTGTTTTTCTATCTTTTCCCCACTATTTTTGGGTTGTTTTTGGGCTATAAAAAATCTATCTTTGTGGGCTGAAATTTGTGGTTAGAGGCCATTTTAAGGTAAGGGGTAGTTCACCCTACTTTGTACCCTGTTTGTAAGGCTTTTCCACTTGTGTTTCCCACTTTCAAACTATCTTTTTCCAAGCTTTTAAACACTAATTTTTAGAGCTTTTTTAGTGGTGAAAATCATGTTTTGAAGTCCAAATTTGGAGGGGTTAGCCTCCTCTCCTTGTGTCTTGTTTGCTAGCCTAGTTGGTGCCATGTGTTAGCTTATTTTTCTAGCTTGTGGTAGCTTAATTCCAGCATGTTTTAGCCTCTGATTTAGACTATTTTGACTCTGTTTTGGGTTGGTTAATTTATTTGAGTCTTGTTTTGCATGCTTGTAATGTAATAGTCCTCACAAGCTTGGTGTTTTAGGCTATTAGACACTACTTGTTTGAGTTGATAGTACTTATTTTGTGCTTTTCACACTTAATTTCAGCAAGTAAAATCTCTGCAACCTCTCTCCTTTCTTGGCTTTTAATTTTGCTTTGAAAGTGATTTCAAGTTCCTTGTTTGCATAAGTGTGAAATTGAGGTTTCATACTTAATGGTTTACTCCCTTAGGGGGTTCATTACCAACGGTATGATGCTTCTTTCTTACCCAAAGCAACTTGTGTTTTGAGCCTTCTTTCCATTAGAGGACTTTAACTCACCTTTTGGACTTAATTGGATTAAAGGATGGTTGGTAAAGTAAAATGAGTAACTAAAACTTGGGACTAAAAGTGGGCAAGATAATAACTTGGTGTGTTCAATCGGATGTTAATTGAACACAAGGAAAATTGGGGCATTTTATACTCAAAGTGATGAAATGTGTTAACTTTCCTAGGTCTCCATTGCCCTTGATCATGCATGTTAGGGTGATGGTTTTGTGTGTCTTGTTTTGCATTTATTGAGCTTGCACATCTTGAATCACAAGTCATCATGCAATGAAATTGCTTGAGTTGGTGGTTTGTGGCTTAAGTTCACCACTCCTTGGATTTGGTCATGAAAAGGAGGGGTGAGTTATGCAAACAATCTGTGAGAATACCCTCTTTTTGCTCTATCTGTCCTCTGTTACAGCAAAATGGACCTATGCATCAGTGGCTGGCAGGCCACTATCCATGGCTGGCAGGTGGCTGGTAGAGCACCATTAATGGCTGGCAAGCCACTTTCGTGGCCGGCAGCTGGCCGACAGTCTTTACCAATGGCCGGCTGGCCACTGATGCAAACCTCAACAGAGTGTTGGTAAGGTGGAGCAAAATTGTTCTGGAATTGTTCAACTCTGCAAATAGAGGCTTTCGGGAGCAAAACGGAGGTCTTTTCGGGTGATATCCGAGCATGTGCATGCGCATCTTCCATTTCCCGAGGCAAAGTAGTGGTAGAGTAGTTAAATTCTTTAATTACTTAGCTTACTTGCATTTGTGTAATTTAATTAGCTTACTAGTTAGTAAATTCAAAGTGTTAGTTAATTAGTTTAGCTATTTATTTCATTTGGTTTTGTAATAGTTAGCTTAATTAGCTTAGCTTTAATTAGTTGCTAGTTAGCTTAGCTTTATTCATTCGGACTCTCCTTTGTGAGAGCGTAATGTAATAATGTGTATGTCTTTCAACCCCACGTCTTTCTCCTTTTTACTTGACCACTTTCGATGGTTAGTTTAGGAGCATCACATTTCAATTAGCATACCTTATGCTTGCATCCATTCATTTTGTATTACATGCACCGAGGCTATTCAAACTGCATTGTCGTTTCAATACATTCGATAAATACGTGTTTAAAATGCATGCTCTCAAATTGTTGCGAATAACATGTTAAGTAGCCAAGCTTATCTTAGTTGCATATCGCATGTGTTGCATTAGTCATTTGGCATAGTTAGGAATCATGCTTTTTTTCTAACTTTGTTTTCTTTTGGCTTGGAGTACTAGGTGAGTTTTTAGTGCTTTAGCATACTTGCATGAGTGTAAGTGATTGCCATGTCTAACATGCTTTCCATGTGGCTAAATGCTTAATTGCTATAACTGCTTGAGTGCCTGTGGATGAAAACTTGTTGCTTGAATTAGAACGATTCAACAAATGTACATTTTAAGCCTACTTTGTTGGGTAGCAAATTCGCAACTTTAAGCCCACTTGAGGTAGCAAAATTCAAACTCTTTTCAAAAAACAAACATGAAATTGAATTGTTTCAATTCGGGCAAACTAGTCTATACTTGCTTGTGCACATCACATAGTAATGCTAGCCTAATAAACTGGAACAAGAGCATATAATGTACATAAAAATCATATCATGGTTAGTAGAGGTTGATCTTTGATCGAGCGAGCGGGAGTGCTCAATTCATGACTTTTCCCTCTCGTACCTAAGTTCCCGAGCCAAGGTAACTTTGGTGATGACGGACACGTAGCCTTTGGCACGAGTCATGGGTTTCCTAAATTTCTCGAAAATAAAATATTTAGATGGCGACTCTGTATCTGGCAAAACAGTCCAATTTTGATATTTTTTTTATTCAAAATCAATTTTTCAAAATGATTTGCCAAATTTGGACTCTTTGGTGTTTATCAATTTCACATTGCACTTGTGAGATTAGATTCAGAACCACAGGAGTTCGAACTGTAGGGCTTCTTTCAAACCTCCGAAAGGGGGCGCGAAAAAGTCGAGCTACACCACCAAATCAAGAACATAGAAGCTTAGATCTATATATTTTGTTAATCTGGAGCATTAGATCCGAAAACTTTTGGGTAAACTTCACTTTATCCTATTGTGGTTTGGGCCATGTGTGGTTTATCCCCTAACAATTGGAAATGATCACATAACCCCTATGTGGTTTGTGGACTAAAGTGCATACTAACTTTTATTAACAGAATATATGAATTGACCATTATATCATCTTCTTCTTCCTATTCAAAATTAAACCTATACACATATATATATACTCAACTCTTCCTTCTATGTTTGTAAACCTCTTGTCCACGTAACCCCATCTTACTCAAAAACCACCACCCAATCACAACTTCCCAACAATTTGAACACAAATTCACTCTGATTGCAAATTTTGTTTTATATTAATTTTTTTTATTTAGAGCTTTTATTTACTATGGCTGCCAACCTCCACCCAGCGCAACCCATTCCCACCTAACAACCACCATCCAATCACGGCTTTCCAGTGATCTTGCACCCACTAATTGTAATATTTATTTATTTTATTTTCATTTAGAGCCTTGTTCTGTTAGGGATGTTGTCATGACCCAAACCCGTCCCTATGGGTTAAGGACATAACCGGCTAGTAATCAAAGGATTACCTACGGCCTCAAACCAAACAAGACATATCTCATCAGAGTAAAGGGGCCAAATAGAAGCAAATTTAAAACTTTTGTCCATAGAGCTGTGCTTATATGGCAAAACATAACAGTCCATATATATTTATATATATGTTAATAACTCACATCAAAGGGATACTAACACAAATTTCTGTACATATAGGATCATTCAAGTCTAAGTCAGTCAAACCCAAAGTTTATATACAAAAGTAATCCAATGTTTTCGCCGATATAACAAAACTATATCAAAAGAACAAAAGAGGCGAAGACAAGTCTTGTGCATGAGACGTTTGGGCTGACTCTTCAAAACCTTGACTGTTTCTCACATATTTCACCAAGGCTGGGTTTGGACATCCCTTGGCTCACCTACATACACATGAATGAGCGTGAGCAAAAGCCCAGTGAATAATATCAAATAAGGAAAATACATGAACAATCTTTGAAACAGTTACATCAGACGACCTTGGGCCCAATTCATGTTTCTATTTAATATATCAATTGACTAAAGTTCTAGACGTATCAAACGGCCTCGAGCCTAATTAACTCATACCCGACGGCCTTTGGCCCATCCATTCATATCTAACGGCCTTTGGCCCAATCGTTCGTATCCGACGGCCTTTGGCCCAATCGTTCATATCCGACGACCTTTGGCTCAATCGTTCATGTCCGGCGGCCTTTGGCCCAATACTTCATGTCCAATGGCCTTTGGCCCAATAGTTCATGTCAAACGGCCTTCGGCCCAATCATTCATGTGTGTCAAACAACCTTCGGCACAGTCAATTGTATCCAATGGCCTTTGGCCCAATCATATGGCATAACAAATATTTGTCCCCAATTCAATATAACAAACTTATAAGACTTATAAAGAAGCAAGCAATTGGACAAATAACATACTTCAGATATCTTTATTAAGATGTTACACACAGTGATCGGCAGGATGATTTGCCCTCGTGCTTGACCCTACACATTTCATAAACATAACGGGTCACAACGATTTAATCCGTTCTTAATTCATACATCCCTCTTAGGCTTTTTTCTTATCCTTTTAACTCATTTATGATGTTCAATGCATGCCTAAAAGTGCTTAAAAATGAAAGAGAATGGAAAATGAAACACAGAACACCTTTACAAATTTTCTGAAACAGGGGTCCCTGCTCGAGCGTGCGTTCCGCCGCTCGAGCGGACCCTCAAGGTCTGCAAAAGTACTGGTTGCCTCATTTTTACGCTCGAGCGTGAATTCAGATGCCTAAGCTGAAAGTCACACTACATGGTTCCTCGCTCGAGCGTGAATGTCCCCGCTCGAGTGGACATCAATGTCTGCAAAAATTCTGGGAGCTCCCATTTCACACTCGAGCGGTGCTTTCCCTGTTCGAGCGGACATGCCAAATTCTGGGTTTTCCAGAATTGTTCTTCAAGTTCAAACTCCATGTTCAAAGGTTCAAAACTCACATTTTTAGCACAAAACATGGAGAGGCACCACATAATATAATAATACAACCAATGTGAGGCTAATTATTCAAAATCATGATCTAATCCTCAAATAGATCAACATTTCTCTTGCATGGTCCAAACTTATGCACTCAAGCTTCATACCAATTTCATAACTTTATCAATCATGCATGCATGTCAATTTTTGACTTCATTTCTATTTCAAATGGTGCAAATGGTGTTCAAAATCATGAAGCTACAGAAAATTACTCCTACATGTAAAGTTTGGTACTCAATTCTTCATATTCAACATGCTTCATGCTTGAACATACAAAATTATAACAATTATGCACGTGAATTACAAACTCAAACTTATGAATCCACTCACTTAGGAGCTAAAAACACCCAAATTCTAGCTAATTCTTTGAGTTTAACCTCCAATTCTCAAGCCTATAGTTCAATCTTCAATTTGAGATCCCTCTCTCTCTCTCTAAGTTCGATTCTCTCTCTCTCTCTCTCTCTCTCTCTCTCTCTCTCTCTCTCTCTACAGAGCAAAATCTGATTTGAGCTCAAAACAAATGAATGAGAGTGTAAATTGGCCCTTTATATAAACTCCTTTAATCACATTTGATTATAGCTAATTAATAGCACTTAATTAATCGTTCTGAATCTAATTATTTTGATTCGAATAAATTTGCAATAAAATTTCACCGTAGGCTCTAAAAATTATGCCAATCACAATGGCGTAGTCAATTTTGGCTTCTGTGGCCGATAAGGCCTTTAATTAAATTCTAGAGCAGTTAAATCAAACAGATTTTCCTACGGTGAACAAATAGAAATTCAAAACCATATATATTCATATAAATGACACTCAAAATTATATCAAACACATAATCACAATCACAATTGTAGACACCCCATTTTTGACCGCCCTTTAGACTTAGACGTCATCGATTGTGCGCTTGGTGATTGTGCATGTTGTGCTCATTTCGAGGTTTCGGAGTTTTGGCTGAGAGCCTTGCCTCCAGGCCTCTGAACTCTTTGTGCTTTGGCTTAGTTTGTCGACCGAACCTTGTTTCTCTTCCCCGGAGGGAGGGAGTGGTCTTGTAGACCATACTTTTGTGGTCGTAGACCACCTTTTGTGGTTGTAGACCACTTTTTGTATTTGGAGACTAGTTTCCGGTTTTCGGAGCCTTCGGCCGCGCGCCTTGTCTCAGGACCACTTAACGTTCTCCGTTTGGCGTGATTTTTGAACGACACCTTGTTGCCTCTACCTAGAGGGACACTGTGGTCTGAGAAACCACTTTTGTGGTCGCAGACCACTCTTGATGCCCGTAGACTAGTTTTCAAGGCTTCTGGCCACGTGCCTTGCCTCCCGAACTTTCGTCTTGCATCCGTTTTCATTTGTTTTTGGTACAAACCTTGTTTTCCTTGTTTGGAAGGTGGTATAAGGGTGGGAGACCAGTTATTCCCCTTGGAGACCACTTTTCTTCTCACCAGCCAGTTTTCTGGTCTGCCAACTAGTCTCCTTGGTCTTTGGGCCATCTGTTCTGGTCGGCCACCCTACCACTAGCTTGTTTTTATGCTGCTGACCTTCTCCCACCATGGCCGACCACCTCAAGTAGCTAGCCGACCACTTTAAGTGGTCGGTTACTGTTTGTCACCTTTTTGGAGATATTTTTAGCCAGCTGGTACAGCTGGAGAGCACTAAAACCCTCCTCCATACACGTGTATGGAGGGATGGCCTTGAGCCCTTAGCTTCCTTAAGAAGCTTGACCTTTTGTTCTCTATAAGAGAGAACCACCTCCTCCCTCCTTTAAGGTCAGAAAAAATGGTGTTGGGGCTATAGATATACATTTGTATCTATTCTTCTTTATTTGCTCTTATTTTGTGCCTAAAAGTGTAGTTTTGCCATACTTTAACACACAAACACACACTCAAAAACACCATCCTTTGGCTGCTAAGGCTTCTTGAGGTTTGTTTTGGAGTTTTTGGGCTGGTTTTGGTTCAAAAAGTGTGCTGGAGTTGCAGTCTTGAAGAGGTTCTACAAGGGTGAGCTTTTAACCTTTTAAAGCCCTATTCTTGCTTAAGCTTTTGGACCCTTTTGCATGCTTTTTTTGGCTTGACTTCTGTAGACGCGCCCTTGGGCCTCATGCTACAGTTTGGACTCGATTTGTCACGGTTCTTAATCTGAACCAAAGAGTCCAAATCCGGCAAATCGTTTTGAGAAACAGATTTTTTGAAAGAAGTGCCAAATATGGACTGCTTTGCCAGATACAGAGTCGCCACCTAAATATTTTTTAATGAGGGAATTTAGAAAACCCTAACTCGGCACCAAAGGCCACGTGTCCTCCATCACCAAAGTTGCCTCGGCTCGGGAACTTGGGTACGATTGGGAAAGGTCAGCTATGAGCACCCCCTCTCGCCCGATCCGAAGATCGGCCTCTACTAACCATGATATCTGATTTTGAAAACGTTATGTGTTCTTATTCTGGTTATTAGCCTAGAATTACTATGTTATGCGCACAGCAAACAAGTATAGACTAGATCGCCTAATTTGGAACAAAGCATTGCATATCCGTTCGTTTGGAAATGTTTTGAAATTTGCTACTCGCAAGTAGGCTAAAAACACGGATTTCAATGAGCTGTCTCAAATCAAACAATCCAACCTTCACCCACAGGCATTCAGGCAGTTCATCACATAAGCATATAGCCACATGGTAAGCATGCTGTCATGGCAAACATTCACACTCATGCGAGATGCTAAAACATAAAACACTTACAGTGTACTCCAAGCCAAAACAATAAACTAGTTAGTAATCATGCGTGATCCTAGTTCATGTTGAGATGCCTAATGCAACACATGGAAAAATGTCACTAAGATAGGCTCAGCTATTCTAAGATGGCATGTGCGATGCTACAAGTAGCACGTATTCAACGCGGAATTGAAATACGATGCAGCTAGTATGATGCGCCGAGCCCGGTGCATGCAAGACAGATGAATGAATGCACGCATGCATAGCATAAGGTATGTTAATTGAAATATGCCTTAAACTAACCATCGAAAGCTAGTAAATAAAAGGGAAGAAAGACGTGAGGTTGGAAGACATACACACACTCACGCACACTTATTACAATTGCGCCCTCACTCGGAGGGTCCGAAAGAATAATACAGGCCACCTAATTAACTAACTCACAAGCTAATTAATTATTACAGAACCAAATGAATAACTAGCTACAACTAATTATTACACAGCTTAATTAATTAACGAATTAATTAACTAATAAATGAATGACAACAAGCAAGTAGGAAAGCAAAGAAATGCTATATTCCAAATTGCTTAAAGAAGGGAGGCATGCATGCTCGCTCGTTCTTCGCCTCGAAATGCCTTCCTGCTGTGCTCTTTAGAGGCTCGGTGCGAGTGTCTTCCAAAGGTTTGTTCTTTGAAACTTACCAAAACACTGCAGGGGAAGTCACCATTGGCCTGCCGCCCATGGAAGGATATCTACAGGCCAGAGATGGCCCATTACCGGCCAATGGTGGCACATCGTCACCATCGGTGGCGGCCATCGGTATCTTTGTCAGGACACCAAGCTGCAACGAAGCACAAAATAGAGAAAATTGAGGGTTTCCCAAGGACATGTATGCAATACGGCACTCCAAATCACCTCAAAACATCAAGGGAGAGGCCAAGTCAGGTCCACGACCATCAATCACGCATCCCGATGCATGATGGCCAAAGATCCAACTTGTGCAAATCAATATGAAAATGAATGCACAAATACAACAAGTAAAGCCTAGAACTCTATCATGAATCATCAAGAGCTTCAGCGACCGAGAATTGAGACACGTTCCATCACTCGGAGTATGAAACGCCCCTCGTTCCTCGTGCTCAGATTAACACTTAATGTCACGACCCAAACCCGGCCCTATGGGTTTAGCACCGTAACTGGCCAGTAATCCGAGATTACCAAAGGCCTACAGAACAATAGTACACCAAACAGTATGTGAACTGGCGGAAGCCAATACAGTAAATAACTAGTGTCCATTGAGCTGTGAAAATCTGTATGTCAAAAACATTTTTATGCATTCATACGGTTCAACACAGTACATTCTATACAATCATATACAAATACAAGACGGGATTGAATCCCTTGATAATAAAGCAGCAAAGAAATGCCTATACAAAAGTACAATACAAGAAGGAGACCGATAGGGGACACAAAACACCCCAAGCCATAACATGGCAACTCGAACCTCGCGTGAGGCGCATATGTCGCTTGACAAAACTAGGGACCAATCCCACGCCCTAGCTCCGATGCAGTTCTCGAGAACCTACATATATATATAAACAAAGGAGCTAAAGCCCATGAATAACATACAAATGTAAAGAGGTTATGAATGAATGTCCCTTACAAGAATGAAATCAATTCATTATATAGTATTTCAATCTTTCAAGATTTCACCAATCAAGATTTCAATCAATCACCATATGTGGTACATCCATTAGCCTATAAACAAGAGGGTCCAGAAGGACCTGCCTTAACAGACTCCAACAATAATGATGGCCAATCATTCTAGAAACAAGATGGTTCCACAAGGAACCGACAGAGCTCAGAATACCAATAACAAGGTGCTAAGGATGCCACAATATAGTTCGAAATACAGGACATACATTCATTCAATAAACAATATCAGTCCAATAAACAAACCAAGATTCAAAATATAACCATTTTGAACATATCTTTACACAACTGTTACTCACAGAGATTGGGCTAATAGCGACTAGAGCGCCCCCGAGAGCCAACCCTAAACAGCTAACAAATAGAACACACACTAAGTTCACGATGGAAGGATATAATTTAAATCCCTAAATTTCCTCTGTGGTTCTACGTCTAAATCCTCATTAAGATGCCTTAAACTAGGCCTAAGAATGCCTAGGATGGGATGAGGATGCAAAAATGTGCACGTAAATCGGCCAATTTTCGTAAAACAGGCCTCCGCCGAGCATCAACTTCGCTTCGAGCGACAAGCTAACAAAGGTCCCCGCCGAGCGGCCGACGACAATGCAAAAATGCTGGATGCGCGATTTCCCCGCTCGAGCGTGAAACTCTCCGCTCGAGCGGACTGTAAAACAATGCGAAGAAATGCTGGGAGCATGAATTCCCCGCTCGAGCGGAACTTCCCCCGCTCGAGCGGACCTCAAAAATCTGGAAAACCCAGAACTGTGTTCTGAGTTCGAAACTCAAGTTTGGGATACCAAAATCGATCCTCTTGGGCCCATTTTCTAAAAAACTCTTTCAAACACATAGAATAACAAGTTTTAAAGCTCAATTTAAGAAATCAAAACCCAAGGGTGTTTCAATTAAACTCAATTTCAAACCATTTTCAAGAGCAATGCTCAAACATGACATGCATGCATTCAAAACAGTTTTAAGCTTCAAATCATGCTCAAATGAGCTCAATTCTTTGAAAAGCAAGTTGAAAACATGGACTACAACAATACCATGAACATGCATGTGACAAATTGCCATGAACTCAACTCAAAACCCAACAATATTAACATGCATGCAAGAATTATGCTACAATCCAACATTCTTGAACTTAAAACATGGTTTGATTCTACAATGGAGCCTAGAACATGCAAGGTGAGGTTCAAGACAACAAGAAGACAATGAGTTCCTTACCTAGAGTTCCAATTACAAGGTGAGGAGGTTAAATTATGCCAATTACACTTCAATTCCAAGCAATCCAAGCCAAAATCTACAAGGCCAAGTCAATTCTCTCTCTCTCTCCCTAAACCTCCTCTTTGGTCGGCTAGAGTGAAGGAAGTAGCTGATCAAATGTTTTGTTAAGTGTAACAAGGTCCTTGCAAATCAATAAACAAGTGCCCACTATGGGTGGCAATTCCGTAATTAAATCAAACTCTTTAATTGGCTTTATTTAATTTAATTTAATCATTCCTAATCAATTTTCAGATAAATATACTATAAAATCAGAAATATTCTACTGAGTCTAAAACATCAAACGGTTTCTAAATCGGCCGCCGATAAGGCCTTCAATTAGCAATTTAAACATAAAATGCAAACAGATAAATATATCATTAAACAGATAGAAATGCAATATAACAGATAAACTTATTCAATTTCAGTTTCAGTTCCATTCAGTCTGTTCAGTAGTTCATCCAGTTCACTTATCAGTCATTATCAGGTCAGTTTAGCAGTAATCAGTAGATAATTCAGTGGTTTAACGGTAATCAGTACGAGGGTTGTTACACTTAATCCGAACAATGCAACACATAAGCATGGCAAACATGCAATATGAACTACATGGCATACTTGGTGCTAGCTTGAACATGCAATCATGCAATGTGACTTAAGCATGCGAAATGAAGGGTAATGAACATGCAACAACATGTAATGTAATTAGCATGCGACAACATGCAAATATGAGGCAAGCATACAACAATATGCAATACAAGCATGCAACAACATGCTAGGTATGGACTTAAACCAATATGGGCAGCTCTCAACTAAGCCCAAGTTAGTGGCCATAGCGATGAATTAAGCTACACAACATACTCAAGCATGCAAAATGCGAAAGGTTCAACAAAGGGGCCTAAAAGGGGAACTCTCAAAAGTGCCTAAGAAGTGACAAATGTGCAAGTGTAACAACACTATATGCACTGAAATGAGATGATAAATGATGCCAAATCATTTAAACAACACAAGTAGAGCATGCGAAGGTCCTAAGTCATGAAAGCTAACGAAGAGCAATACAAAGGAGGCATGCAATACATGGCATGAACGGATGAACTAAGCATAGACAGAGCTTAATTAAGCCTAAACAAGGACTTAAACATGCTAGAATGAAGGCTCAAACACCTAGACATGCAAGCATACAAGCTAAGCCTTAAACTAGGCAATAATGCGCGACATTCAAAGACACTTGAAGCATGAATGAAGTGGGAATATGGCAATGGTACATGCTCTGAAATGAAGTATTAAGTGATGCCAAATCATCTAAATATCTCAAAGATAGTATGCATGAATCACCGGAACACAAAGCTTGCAAGGCCAATTACACTACAGCTATACAAAGCATGAAGGATATGGCAAGGGCAACCCAAAACAGTCCTAGAACACTTCAAAATAAGCATAAAATCAAGTTTGATCAAAGCCAAAATATGCTAGTATGATGAGTCAAAACATCATGCACAAAAGGCTAGTAAACAAGATTTGTTCTACACCTATATGGAGCATGCAAAGGATGATCAAACCAACTATGGACAAGGTCATGACATGCCAAATGATGACCAAATACATGCTAAAATCTAAACCAAACGGTAGACGTCCTCGAACGCCCCGGGAGGGTTAAGTCCCGTTCCGTTCATATTGGGGTCACTACAGTTCGAACTCGATTTGTGTCGGTTCTAAATCTGAACCAAAGAGTCCAAATCCGGCAAATCGTTTTGAGAAACTGATTTTTGAAAAGAAGTGCCAAACATGGACTGCTTTGCGGACATGAGTCGCCACCTAAATATTTTTAAAATGAGGAATCTAGGAGACCCTGACTCCGTGCCGGAGCTCACGTGGCCGTCATCACCAAAGTGGTCTTGGCTCAGAGCTTGGGTACGATCGGGAAGGTCATTTATGAGCACCCATTTTCGTCCGAAGACCGGCCTCTACTAACCGTGATATCCGTTTTTGAAAACATTACATGCTCTTATTCCAATTATTAGCCTAGAATTACTATGTTATGCGCACAACAAACAAGTATAGACTAGATTGCCTAATTTGGGAATAAACATTGCATATCCGTTCGTTTTGAAAACAGTTTGAAATTGCTACTCGCAAGTAGGCTAAAATACGGATTTCAATGAGTTATTCCAACTCAAGCAATCCAACCTCCACCCACAGGCATTCAAACAGTTTATCTCATGTAAGCACTTAGCCGCATGGCAAGCATACTGTCATGGCAACACTCACACGCATGTGGTATGCTAAAGCGTAAATACTTACATCGTACTCCGCGCCAAAACAAGAAACTAGTTAGCAAACATGCATGTCCTAGTTCTTGTTAAGTGGCTAATGCATCGCATAGAGGGATGTAATCTAGACAGGCTCGGCTACCCTAAACATGGCACATGAAATGCAGCAACTACCACGTATTCAATTTGGAATTGAAAGTACGATGCAGTTTGCATGATGTGCCGAGCCCGATGCATGTCAACAAATGCATGGATGCACGCATGCATAGCATAAGGTATGCTAAAATAAACGTGCCCTAATCTACCATCATAAGCAGGTAAATAAAAGGGAGAAAGAAATGGGGATTGGAAGACATACATCCACTCACGCACACTTATTACAATTACGCCCTCACACAGAGGGACCAAATAAAATAATACAAATTAATTAACTACGCAAGCTAATTAAAATATTACAAATCAACTAAATTAATTAAATAAAATAATTAATCTAATTAAACAGTAAATCGCCTCGGGATGAGGGCCCAATGCGGCACGCGCTCGGAACTGGCTCGGAACCGCACTGCCATGCACGGATTGCCTCTGTTTCCCCTGCTATCCTCCTCTGAAAATTGCCAAAGTCCCAGGAGTGCCTCTCTGGGCACTGGGGATCACCACCGGCTGGGGTAGGACACCACCGGCTGAAGAGGGAGGCCACCGGTACTAGATGAAGTTATCGGCTGGCAATTGACTGCCGGTCGGCACTAAATAGTGCCTTGCAAGACTTAACACTGCAGAACCTCGCAACCACAAAGAAGAGAGGACAACAACATGCATGGCAATGTGATTCAAGGTATTTATGCACTATACACACCCTTATCATGTTATTGACTCAAGGGGCATGTGCCTCGGTTCGGACCACAATCACAGCGCATTTCCATGCATGATGGCCCTAAGAACCAAGAATGCAACTTTGATTTCAAATGCATGCAATGCAAACAAGCAAACAAGGGTGCTCAACCTCCATCATACTTCACTTCAAGAGGCCAAACATGCACAATACAAATGCAACCCTAAACATGTAAACTAGGCATGCAACATGGACTATGCAATATGTTCATGCAAAGGGTTCAAGCAAGCATGCAAGTTAAGCATGCAAACCAATGGAAGGATGGTCTTATACATGAATTAGGCAACTCAAATAGTCCTAAAATCAGTGGCCAAAGTGCCTAGAAATGGAGACTAAACACACATACACATGCAAGTGTTATGGTCCAAACCCAAGGCATAAACATGGCAACCCCCCAAGCACACTTGGAGATACCAAACAAGGACAATAAACACACATTGTAAAGCTCTGAAAATCATGCAAAACATGATGCCAAATCATGCAACAAAACAAGCCAAACAAAGCATGCGAATGGTCTAAGGTTCAAAGCAAATCAATGAGGCTTTGAACCACACTTAGCACAACCACACATGGCAATACTTAAACACTTAAAAACAGAGTTTTAACACATAAAACTAAGCCTAAGTGACCACCTAGATGGCATCTAGATGACATGAATCCAAAGGCATGCATTAAAGCCAAAACATGGAGCATTTAACACATACTCTTAAAGCATTAAAGAAGCCACTTAGGCAAGCACACAAGCACACCAAAGGGACTGAAATAGCATGCTAGGTGGTTCTAAACCACCAAAATGATGCAAGCAAGGCATGCTACACATGCATACTCAAAGGCTAGCAAGCCTAAAATGCAAAGGGGCTATATAATGCATGCCAAGATCAACCCAAATGACTATGGACAGAGCTAAAACATGTCAAAATAAGCACAAAACATTCAAAAATGCAAGCCTAAAACATGCTAGAAGCTAAGGCATACAACCTAGGCATGTTAGAGGATCAAAAGGCATTACAAGGCAACTATGCTAAGCATGCATAAGGGACCTAAACCAACACTTAGCAATGTCATATTAGGGCATAATAAACATAAAATGCAGCCAAGACATGCTCAACAAACAATCAAACATTATGCTCCCTCAAGAGGCCAAACTTGCCCTTTTCAAGGACATTAAGGAGAGGGGGTGGCCCTCTCCTTCTTGGGACTTCAAGGCATCATCTTCACCACTGAAATCCCTCAAGATTTCAGTGGTGAAGAGATCCTAACACCAAAGTCTCGGATCTCTCACAAAATGGCACGAAAAAGGGCCTTTTCAAGGCCTAAGGGTGGTCAAACTTGCTCAAACCACAAAACACTCTTAATGAACAATAAAGAGGCTTAAAAAAAGAACTTTTATGTGTTATAGACTAAGCACAAAAACTGTTTTAAACTAGGCAAAAATGGAGTGCAAAAAAGGGGTAAATAAAGTAAGTTGGCTCACCCTTGTAGACTTCTTCACAAAGGTTGGAGTTATTGGTTCCTTGAGCTCCAAACCAGTCAAGAACTTCAAGAACAAGCCCTTAGCACCTCAGTTCCAAGAGGAAGGTGAAACACTAGGTGTTGATGTGCAATAGTAAGGCACAAACACCTAGTGCACAAAATAAGCAAGGAAAAGAGAGATAGAATAGATATAGGATTTCTAACCTAAAACCAGAGCTTCTCCTTCTCCTAAAATGTCTAACTCTCCAATTTTTCTAACCCTTGAGCCAAGAGAAGAGAGCTTCTCCTTATAGGCAACAAAGCTTACAAGCTAAGTCACCAAAGGGGCTCATCCCTCCATACACGTGTATGGAGGGGAAAGAAATGCAAGAAGGCTGTCTGAAAATATCTCCAAAAACAGCTATAAAGTGATCGGCAGGGCAAAATGGTCTTTTTGCCAAAAGTAGTGCCGACCAGCACAATATAGTGCCGGTGGCAACAATAACCATCCGGTGGCCTCTAGCCACTGCCGGTGGTGTGTGTGGATGCCTCAAAAGGCATTCCCTGCCCCTCCAAGGCAAAGCACAAGTGTTTGGTGCAAAACCAGACACAAGACGGTCGAGTTCGGAGGTCCTGAGGCAAGGCGCGCGAGCCGAGAACTCCGGGAACTCCAAACGAACACAAACATGGATAATCACCGAGTGTTCCAATGGTGACGTCCAAGTCTTGAGGACGGTCAAAAATTGGGTGTCTACACAAACAAGCTAAAATGACATGGCAAGGCATGGAGCATGTGAAGCTAGTTTAGGGGATTTACACTACAAGTGCATCATGCAAGTGTGGAGTAATAAAACCAACCCAAAACAGGTTCATGGCATGGTAAAAAATTACCAAAAATCCACTGAAATGGGCTCAACAAAGACTATGCACACATGCTACTTTGATGAGCTATGGATGGAGTTACACTATACATGCAAGATGCAAGCAAGACATGACCAAACCAGCCTTGGACAGGGCCAAGGTAGGTCCTAGAAGTCATAAAAAAGGGCCTGGACCAAGCCTCAAAAATGCATAGAGGGATGGTCCTTTGGAAGGCCAAAAATGCAAGTAAAGAGGAATACAAAGAGAGAGGACTACCCCCTCTGATTTAGGACCTCAAAACCACACCTCTACCACTAAAAATCCATTGGATTTCAGTGGTGGGAAGGCCAAACCAAGGCTAGCTCGGAGGCCTCCAAATATGGCTCAAAACAAAGCCAAACAAAGCATGCAAGAGGGCTACACACCCCAAACAGCAAAATGACCTTAACCAAACTTAAAAAGAACTTAAAAACAAGACTTTTTTCAGTTATAAGAAAATCCTAAAACAATATGTAAAGAGGGCTAAAGCAAGGTGCAAGAAAATACAAAAATGGGGAAAATGCTCACCCTTGAAGACCCTCTTCGAAACCAGCAATTTCAGGGGGTGGAAGCTTGCTTTCAGACCTCAAGAATACCTTCCAAGAAGCTTGATTCAATGGTGGCAGTGTATATCTATGTGTTGTAGTGTAAAAGTGCAAGGAAATCCAACTTCAAAGCACAAAACTCAAGCAATATAGAGAGAAAGAGAGGTTTTCTCCTTCAAAGCTCTAGCCTGGTCTAAGGAAGAGGCCTCTTCCGTATATAGAGGAATGAAAAGCCAAAGCTTCTTCAAGAAGCTTTTCAAGGCCTTCATTCCTCAGCAAATAAAAATCCAGCTGGCTCAAAAGATCTAGAGGAAAAAAATTTGAGATCGGAGGTGCGGCCATCGATTAATGCTTGTTGGCCGGCAGGCTCATCGATGGCTCTGAGGAACAAGGCCATGGCCAGTAGTGCACCACAGGGTCCACTCTGACAGGACCTAGTCAAGGTCCAAACATGGGGCACAAAGGATACAGGGTCCGGGAAGCTCGAACCGGTGACGTTCTGCCGCGATAGTCGAGTGCTGGGCGAGCAATTGAACCAGTTGTTGGGTGTACCTACAAGCACAACCAAGTCTAGAGGATGGTCAAAAATGGGGTGTCTACAACTTCCTACTGCAAAAAGTTCTGATTTTGTATGCTTAATATGTTTGTTTAAGGTCACTTTTGTGTTGGGGGTTGTCTACCCACTCTTAGGCCTTGTTTGGCCTTGCTTTTGTGCCTTCTTTTTGAGCCTTTGGGACCACCTTATTTTGACCTTCTCACCACTGAACTCAGAGGAATTTCTATGGTGGGGATGGTGTTTTAAGGTCCCAAATAGGAGAGGGTCATCCCCTCTCCTTATGTCTTGTTTACTTGCTTCATTAACCTCATGTGTGAGCATGTTTGTTAAGCTTATGTTGGCCATATCTGAACTTGTATTTGGGCTTATTTTGCTATGGCATACCACTGTTTTTACTTGGTTTTGTCACTCCATGCATGCCTAATACACTTGTAGTGTAAGTCTCATAAACTAGTCTTTGTATGCTTCATGAAGTAGCACATCATTCTAGCTTTATTTGAGTCCATCTCAGCATGTTTTTGGTGATGTTTTTCCATGTCATAGCTCTATTAAGGTTTGGTTTGGTTGGCCTTTGCATGCTCCATGCACTTGTAGTGCATTTCCATGAATTAACCTAACATGCATCATGCTTTAACATGTCATTCTAGCATGCTTTTGGCTTAACTCTAAGAAGATTTTGTCCATGTTTTAGGATACTCTAGCTCCTATTTGTGTTGTTTTGGTCATGCATTCCATGCTTTGTATAGCTATAGTGCATTTTAGCTTGTTAGCTTTGTGTGTCAAGTCCACTAGCATGCATTACTTGGCCTATTTGAATGATTTGGCATTATTTATTATGTGATTTCAGTCCATGTTTCATGGTCATACACTCACGTCTTTCACTCTTTCAATGCGTTGGAGGGTTTGCCCCTTTATGCCTTAACATGAACCAATGCGTATGCCTTCATGCCTAAGCTTGCGAACTATCATTTCAATGTGTTTTTGGGGTTATTTTGCCATGATATAACTCTAATTTTTGTTGGTTAAGTCATCCCATGCTTGGTCTTAATAGGTGTAGTGTAATCCACCTTATTTACCTTGTATGCATCATGCCTTATGCTCTTCATGCTAACTTGTTTTGGCTTCCTTCCATTCATATTTTAGACTCATCTTGACATGTTCAAGGACTCTTTTGGGTTGCCCTTTCCATATGCTTCATGTTTTGCAGCTATAGTGTAAGTGCCTATGCTAGCTTCAAGCTTTGGGTACCATAGCATGCTTTATTTGTGTTATTTAGATGATTTGGCATCATTTAATACTTCATTTCAGAGCATGTAGCGTTGCCATGTTCTCACTTCATTCGCTCTTTAAATACCTTTGAGTGTTATGCATTTATTGCCTTGTTTATGGCCTTGCTTGTATGCTTGCATGCCTAGGTCTTTGAGCCTTTATCTCAGCATGTTTTGGTCTTTGTTTAGACATATTTAAACTCTGTCCATGATTGGTTCAATCATTTGTGCCATGTATCGCATGCCTTTTGTGTAGTCCCTTTAATGGCCTTGTGCCTTAGGCTCTCTTGCATGCTTTACTTGTGTTGTTTGAATGATTTGGCATCATTTCACACTTGATTTCAGAGCCTTTAGTGTTGTCACACTTCCATGTTTATCTCTTTTTCATCATGCTTGAGAGTTGTGCTCTTAGGCCTAGTTGGTGGGCCATTGCATTGAGCATGTTTGTCTTGCATTTCATGCCTTTGTTTCATCATTATGGCCACTATTTTGGGCATGGCTGAGATCTACCCACATTCGGTTTAAGTCCATTGAGCATTGTGTATGCCATGTTACATCGCATTGTGCATGTTATGTTGTTGTTTGCATTGTGCATGCTATGTTCTTGTTCGCATTGTGTATGCCATAATCACATCGCATTGTGTATGCCATGTTATTCATTGCATTGAGTATGCCATGTTGCATTGCATGTTGTTGCATGCTTATGCCTCCTTGCATTATGTATGCATGCATTAGCATTGTTTGCATGTCATTAGCTTTGTTAAGTTGATCATGTCACATTGCATTGATTATGCCATCTTGTTCTTAGCATTGTGCATTGTGCATGCCATTAGCCTTGTTAGGTTGTTCATCTTGCATTGCATGTTTGCATGCTTAAGTTAATCATATTGCATGCTTGAGTCACATTGTGTATGCCATGCTTATGTTGCATTTTGTTTGGAATAGGTGTTAGCCCAAACACTAGAAACAAGGGACATTTCATACTTGAAATGATGAAACGTGCCTCAATTCTCGGTCGCTAACGCTCTTGATCATACATGATAGAGTTCTAGGCATTTATGTGTTTATGTGTGCATTCATTTTACATTGAATTGTGCAATTTGGCTTCTTGGTCATCATGCATCGAGATGCGCGATTGGTGGCCCGAGAGTCGAGAACCGCACTCCCTTGAGCTTATGAAATGATAAGGAGGATGGTTGTGCATACATATCTTGCAAATACATTGTCATGCCCTTTCTTGCTCTCTGTTGTAGCAAACTGAAGGAATGCAGCAACAATTGGTCGGCCAGCCAAAAAAACTAGCTGGCCAACCACTTTTTCTGCCCTACAACAACAAAAAGTGGTCAGCAGGTGGTCTCCCACACCAACAACTGGTCGGCCACCCTCCCACAGGTCCCCAAGATGAGTTAGAAGCTATCTGGAGCTTGGTGCAAGTTTCTAAGAGCAGTTGCAAACAGAGGCAAATTGGGGCATCGCGATGGATTTCCAAACGAGTCGACCGGGCATGCATGCATCCTTCTCCCTCTGAAGCTCCTGCTTTACTGCTTTACTTAGCTAATTTGCTTAGCTAGTTTATGCTTTGGTTTGTACCTTAATTAGTTAATGTGTTAACTATTCAATTTGTGTTGTAATAATTAGTTAGCTTGTTAGTTAATTAGTTGGTTTGTAATAATTAGTTTAATTAGCTTAGATTAGCTAGTTAGCTTCTTATTCGGACCCTCCGTCGAGAGGGCCAACTATTATAATAAGCATGTGTGTGTGTGATGCATGTCTTCCAATCTCCATTTCTTTCTCCCTTTTACTTAACCACTTACGATGGTTAGTTTTAGGGCATGTTTCCATTAGCATACCTTATGCTTGCATGCGTGCATCCATTCATTTGCATTGCATGCACTGGGCTCGGCGCATCATACTAACTGCATTGTATTTTTAATACATTTACTTGAATATGTGTTCAACAGCATGTTATCAAGTTGCATTTCACATGAAATCTTAGAATAACTGAGCCTGTCTGAGTTACATTTTCACATGTGTTGCATTAGCCATCTTAACATGAACTAGGATCATGCATGATTTCTAACTAGTTCTTTGTTTTGGCTTGGAGTACACTGTGAGTGTTTACGCTTTAGCATACTGCATGAGATGTGTATGTTGCCATGAAAGCATGCTTGCCATAAGGCTAACTGCTTATTTGATTAACTGTCTGAGTGCTTGTGGGTGAAGGTTGGATTACTTGAATTGGAACAATTCATTGAAATCCTCGTCTTAGTCTACTTGCGAGTAGCAAACTTCAAACCGTTTTCAAACAAACAAACATGCAATATTTTGTTCCAACTTAGGCGATCTAGTCTATACTTGTATGCTGTGCGCATCACATAGTAATTCTAGGTTAATAACCGGAATAAGAACACATGTGTTTTCAAAAACAAAATATCATGCTTAGTACAGGCCGATCTTTGATCGGGCAAGTGGGGGTGCTCATTGCATGACCTTCCCCTCTCGTATCCAAGTTCCCAAGCCAAGGCAACTTTGGTGATGACGGACACGTGGCCTTAGGCACGAGTCAAAGTTTCCTAAATTCTCCCAAAATAAAATATTTAGGTAGCGACTCTGTATCTGGCAAAACAGTCCATGTTTGGCACTTCTTTATAAAAATCAGTTTTCCAAAACGATTTGTCGGATTTGGACTCTTTGGTGATTTATCAATCTCACATTGCACTTTGTGAGATCAGATTAAGAACCGTGACATTGAGTCCGAACTGTAGTAGCTAGAGAACAAAATGAATTCGCGCCTTCGCAGTGCGGAGCCGAGGAGTTCTCGGGGGCACGTCTACAACAATTAAGATTAATTAGCATAATATGGACCAGGGTTATCACAGTCTTCCCCCCTTTAGGAAGTTTGGTCCTCCAAACTTATTTTACCTTCGTCAGAAAACAAATGTGGATAGCGTAGTCGCATTTCATCCTCTTTTTCCCATGTAGCGTCCATCCCATAGTGTTCTTTCCATTCCACTTTCACCATCGGGATGGACTTGCTTCTTAACTGTTTCACTTGCTAGTCAATGATTCACTCCGGCCATTCCGCATATTCCATATTTTCATCAAGGACTATCCGGTGATAATCAATCACATGAAACGGATCCTGAAGAAAACCTCTTAACATTTATACATGAAATACATTATGGATTTGCTCGAATCCTGGTGGCAAAGCAACTCGATAAGCAACTGGACCAAGCCTTTCCAGAATTTGGAACGGCCCAATGTAACGGGGCTACAATTTACCTTTCTTTCCAAATCTTACTTGGCCCTTCATCGGCATCACACGAATAAACACATGATCACCGACCTCATATTCAAGAGGTCTTCTTCAAACATTCGCATAATTCTTTTGTCGACTCTATGTTGTCTTGAGCCTTTGCTGAATAATTCTGACTTTCTCAGAAGTGTCTTGCACAATTTTGAGCCCAAGCAAGGCCCTATCCCTGACTTCTGTCCAACAATTTGGTGATCTATACCTTCTACCATACAAAGCCTCGTATGGTGCCATACCGATGCTGGAGTGGAAACTGTTATTGTATGCAAACTCTGCTAATGGAAAATAATCTTCCCAACTCCCTTGAAAATCTAAAGCACACATTCTGAGCATGTCTCTGTATGGTCCGTTCTGATTGTCCATCTGTTTGTGGATGGAATGCAGTACTGAATCTTCATCATGTTCCCATTGCTCTTAGTAGACTCTTCCACAATCTAGATACAAATTTCGGTTCTCTATCTGACACAATAGATACCGAAACTTTGTGTAAACCGACAATCTCATCAACATATATAATAGCCAATCTATAAGCATCAAATGTAGTTTTAACAGGCAGAAAATGTGCAGATTTAGTCAGTCTATCAACTATAACCCAAATAGAATCCATACCTCGAGAAGTTCGAGGTAGACCAACAACGAAATCCATAGTCACATACTCCCACTTCCATTCAGGAATAGGGAGAGGTTGAAGTGGACCACCCGATTTCTGATGTTCAGTTTTAACTTGCTAACATTGAAAACATTTGGATACATACTCTTCAATTTTTTTTCTTCATTTTAGGCCACCAATAGCTTTGTTTCAAATCCCGATACATTTTGTTATTGCCCGGATGCATAGCAAATGCTGACTTGTGGGCTTTATCTAGAACTCTTTTCTTTAGTTCCGGAATATCTGGGACACACATTCGGTTTCGAAACCTCAACACTTCGCTTTCAATGCTGAATTCTGCTTTCAGACTTGTCTCAAATCCATCAATTACTTTCTTGAGGAATTCATCCTCTTTTTATTTTTGTTTAATCTCATCAATAATTGCGAGTTCGGCTGAAATGACGGCTATCAGTCCGCCCTGTTCACATAATACTACTTCAATCTCGGACTTCTCAAAATCTTGCAAGATTTCTTTCTGTTCAGTAAGCAAACAAGCCAAATTCCCCATCGATTTTCTACTTAAGGCATCAGCAACTATATTGGCTTTCCCAGGGTGATACTGAATCTCAAGGTCATAGTCTTTTATCAATTCGAGCCATATTCTCTATCGCATATTTAACTCTTTCTATGTAAAGAAGTATTTCAGACTTTTGTGATCTGTGTAGACTTCACACTTTGCCCCATACAAATAATGCCGCCAGATTTTTAGAGCAAATACAACTACAGCCAATTCTAAATCATGTGTTGGGTAGTTTTTCTCATGTGGCCTCAACTGCCGAGAGGCATAGGCAATTACCCTTCTGTTCTGCATTAATACACAACCCAAACCTTTATAAGATGCATCACTAAAAATTACAAAGTTTTCCGTACTTGTGGGCAATGTCAATACTGGTACAGTGGTCAGTCTCGTTTTCAGTTCATGAAAGGCATATTCTCTTTCGTCATTCCATTCAAACGGTTGCCCTTTGCGTGTCAGTTGGGTAAGAGGCACGACTATTTTCGAAAAGTCTTTCACAAACTTTCTGTAGTACCCGGCTAAGCCCATGAAGCTGCGGACTTCATTACATTTGTCGACGTGAGGCTAATCCACAATTGCCTCTATTTTCGTGGGTCCCGAAATCCCCTCTTCGTTGATAACATGCCCTAAGAAAATAACTTCATCTAACCAAAACTCACATTTCTTTAGTTTGGCAAATAATTTATTTTCTTTAAGTGTTTGCAAGACAGTTCTCAAATGATGTTCATGTTCAAGTCTATTCTTTGAATATATCAAGATATCATCAATAAAGACCACAACAAAATCATCAAGGTAAGTCTTCAATATTCGGTTCATTAGGTCCATAAATGCTGGAGGAGCATTAGTTACCCCAAATGGCATAACAAGAAATTCATAATGACCATACCTCGTTCTAAATGTTGTTTTCTCAACATCTTCTGCCTTTACTTTCAACTGGTGGTACCCAGATCTCAAATCAATTTTGGAAAACACCTGTGATCCCTGCAACTGGTCAAACAAGTCATCGATACGAGGTAAGGGATATTTATTCTTTATTGTCACCTTGTTCAGTTCTCGGAAGTCAATACATAGGCACAAAGTTCTATCTTTCTTTTTCACAAATAATACCGATGCACCCCATGGTGAAGTACTAGGTCGAATAAACCCTTTATCAAGTAGATCTTCAACTGTTCCTTTAGTTCTTTCATTTCAGTGGTAGCCATTCTGTAGGGAGTTTTAGAAATAGGTTGAGTGCCTGGCACAACTTCAATAGTAAACTCTATCTCTCTATCCACTAATTCCCCTGGCAATTCATCTGGAAACACATTTGAAAATTCGCTAACAATAGGGATACTACTCAATTCAATATTCACAATTTGTTCGGACAACACATAAAACAAATAACCCTGGCATCCTTTTCTGATCAGTTTACATGCCTTCATTGTAGATATTAAGTAAGGCAGAGGCACTACCCCATTACCCACAAATACAATTTCTTCTTGTTTTGATGGTTTAAACACAACCCGTTTTGTTACACAATCAATTGTGGCACAATATTTAGTTAACCAATCCATTCCTAAAATTACATCGAAATGTCTAAAGTTCAAAGGCAACAGATCTATATCGAAATGTCTGCGCCGCTCGAGCAGACATCAATGTCTACAAAAATTCTAGGAGCTCCTATTTCACGCTCGAGCGGCGCTTTCCCTGCTCGAGCGGACATGCCAAATTCTGGGTTTTCCAGAATTGTTCTTCAAGTTCAAACTCCATGTTCAAAGGTTCAAAACTCACATTTTTGGTACAAAACATGGAGAGGCACCACATAATATAAGAATACAACCAATGTGAGGCTAATTATTCAAAATCATGATCTAATCCTCAAATAGATCAACATTTCTCTTGCATGGTCCAAACTTATGCACTCAAGCTTCATACCAGTTTCATAACTTTATCAATCATGCATGCATGTCAATTTTTGACTTCATTTCTATTTCAAATGGTGCAAATGGTGTTCAAAATCATGAAGCTACAGGAAATTACTCATGCATGTAAAGTTTGGTGCTCAATTCTTCATATTCAACATGCTTCATGCTTGAACATACAAAATTATAATAATTATGCACATGCATGTTCATGCAAGCTCCAAATTCAATTCAAGTTATGTTCTTGACCACAATTAAACCTTGAATTTACAAAATTACAAACTCAAACTTATGAATCCACTCACCTAGGAGCTTCAAACACCCAAATTCTAGCTAATTCTTTGAGTTTAACCTCCAATTCTCAAGCCTTTAGTTCAATCTTCAATTTGAGCTCCCTCTCTCTCTCTCTCTCTAAGTTCGGTTCTCTCTCTCTCTCTCTAGAGAGCAAAATCTGATTTGAGCTCAAAACAAATGAATGAGAGTGTAAATTGGCCCTTTATATAAGCTCCTTTAATCACATTTGATTATAGCTAATTAATAGCACTTAATTAATCGTTCTGAATCTAATTATTTTGATCCGAATAAATTTGCAATTAAATTTCACCGTAGGCTCTAAAAATTATGCCAATCACAATGGCGTAGTCAATTTTGGCTTCTGTAGCCGATAAGGCCTTTAATTAAATTCTAGAGCAGTTAAATCAAACAGATTTTCCTACGATGAACAGATAGAAATTCAAAACCACATATATTCATATAAATGGCACTCAAAATCATATCAAACACATAATCACAATCACAATTAAGATTAATTAGCATAATATGGACCAGGATTATCACAGATGTAGCTAGTAATTCAGCTCAATGAATTTTGTTGTGATAGTTAAGCAAATATACAGAGATTCATTTATTAGTTCTCTCTACTTTCTTTCTTTACTCTCTAGACTCTGTTTCTGCTAGTATTTTTCATAACACCTAGTTTAGCTAATCTTTGCTATAAAAAAAGAAGAAGCTATATATGTGAGTATATATATACATAATTGCAATCGGTTTAACACCCATTTTAATCCATAATTACTTTTATAAAGTAGAGAGAGAAACGGTGGTGGGAGATGGGTTTCCATAGCAGACAAAAGTAACAACTCAAATTCAAAGATGTGAGGCCATTTTATAACCAATAGGTATATTTATATGAGCTGAATGGTTATTGTGATGTTTTCCAGCAAGTATAAGAAGTGTTGATGGATGTATAGAATTGGAGTAGATAGAGATATAGTAGAGAGAGAGAGAAAAAAATGGCATTTTTTTTTTATAAATTTGAAGTTGTGTAAGGGGCATTTTCGTCTTCAAAATGAACCTATTCTCCACATAGGCGAGTGGTTCTCACATTTTGTTATGTTAGATATAAAATCTAACAGTGCACTTTAGCCCATAAACCACATTGGAATTATGTAATCATTTCCAAATGTTAAGGAGGTAAACTGCACATGGCCGAAACCACAAGGGGGTAAAGTGAAGTTTGCCCAAAAAAATTTTCAAGATTTGATGCGTCAAAGCCACTGTTGATGGGCGGTGATGAGCAGTCAGGGAGAGAGAGATTAAAGGAAAGAGAGAGAGAGAAAGAGAGAGAGAGAGAGAGAGAAGAAAAAAAAGAAGAAGAAGAAGAAGAAGTAGTAGTTCCTGTTGCAAAGGGCTATCTCTTTGGAGATGGAAAACGAGACTGAAGTTGTTGCTGCTACACACATTAGCTCCACCACCGGAAATAAAGCGAAGCTTTTCAACGATGCCAGAGCTACAAGTCGTGACGGCGCCACATGCGACAATACTGGCGGAGAAGCTGCTGAGGTGGTGCTACGACGGGGAATGAATGAGGCAATGAGTGACTGAGATCGGCGATGAAGGAAGAGAGAGAGAGAGAGAGAGAGAGAGAGAGAGAGAGAGAGAGAGAGAGAAAATAGTCCTTTGTTTTGTAACAGAGAGAGATATGAGAGGACTGAAATGAGAAACAAATAAAAGCATGAGAGACAGACAATTTGCAATAATTTATCCTTATAAACATAATAAATTTGCTCCTAGACTTTTGAACAAGAAAAATTCAAAATTGAACTTTTCGCCCAAACGCCCTAAAATAAAAGGGTAAAGCAAACACCCAGTAATAATAGGGACCTAACTATGCTCAACAAAAAAAAAATTATTATTCCTAAATATCAATTTCTTTATTTAATTTTTAATGGTTATAATTTCACTTTATGAAGTCCAATTGGAAACAACTATATACAAATCAACTGAGCCTAATTTCATGAAAAATTATTATTTCAGAATTTGAAAATTTTAAATCATATAACAAAACACTCATTTTTCTTATTATTTTGAACAAACACCCCACAACCAATATAATGGGGTGTTTGTTTGTATGATCTAAGTTGTCCAAATTATAAATGTAACGTCCCAAAAAGACATAATCTAGACATGATGATTTCCATCCATTACACGATTCTACCTTGATAAATCAATTTCCCTCAAATAGCATTTCATTTTGTATAAGAGGTATACAAAAGTGTTTACATGCAATATATATTTGATCTTCTAAAAGGGTGAATCTATATCATGTGCAATAATTACAAGTAGAGAAAATAACAACAAATACCCAATGGTTACAACTTTCAAGACGTAAGCCTAGTTACAGACAAAAAGGTTATAAAACCTAACACGTTTTGCCCTTGACTTGCCAAAATTTCACACAAAAGGAAGAGCCTCTGGCCCTCAACATACTCGACGCCTTTAACTAGGTGGGATCACCACATCATTTCTTGCACAAATTCACTAGAGGCGAATGCAAATCCCAGTAAAGATATCTTAACAAAGTATATATGTTTAAGCAGTCTGATATACACAAATGCGATGCCATGACTTGCTCAAATATCAAAATTCTCCATTTTGTCTAAAACACATGTTATGTTTCTTCCAAAAGTTCATTTTTCTTCATAAGATTCAAATAATAATAAGGGGTGGTAAATACGACTCAAGTAATCCCTAGGTTAGTGTCTGCAAGTAGGTACAACAAACACTACCAAATCTCCACCTTACCGCCTCCTAATTGGAAGGCACGTAATATCTTTTCCACGCGTGTTTTCTGTCTTTCACCTTGGAAGTCAAGCCAACTTAAACAACATCAACTACATCCCTTATCCAAACTTACCCAACGTGTATACCCCAAATGTTATCATAACAACCGTTATTTTCTCAAAACAATAAATTTATTTCCAAGGCATAGCCACAATTGAACAATATTTAAAATGATGCAATGCATGAAATGAGAGGTGATTACATATAAGCATATCATTTGTACAACATCTCCATAAATCTCAACATTTGTTCAAAGCAAACTTCCATTCAATGATTCTCAAAAGAAAATATAACAACTATAACTCATGTGACATTTATACATTTCTATGTTCACAATCACTATTCTATTCATATTTCAATGTATGTCATTTCAAGGCCAATAACATTTTCCAACAACAACGATTATTCATCTCATGGATGTCCCAATTTCACAATCCATATAAGGAATTTTTTATCAATTTCTTGAGAAATTTAACACTAATTTCATAGATATTTCATGAAATCCACTTTTTTCCCAAATTTCTTCAAAAGTAGGTTTGTCCCAAAAGGTTTTTCTTTCATTCTTTCATAAATTCTTCTCAGAAAATGTTTTTCAAGGGTTTCATAAGCTCATAAAACATCTCTAATTTGAACATTCTCACAAGGAAAGTCATTTTCATCAACATTTACAAACCCACATTACAAAAATTCATACCACACTGCAAAAATTTTAAAAGTGAAGAATTAGACATGCTAAAATCATATATATAACTCAAAGAACTCCCTACCTCAAGACTTTGAGAAGAAAAGATGAAAAGCTTCAAAACCAACAACGTCAAAATCCGATCTCCACCATGCACAACGTAGTCCTCAACAATCTTTCCAAAATTAAAGAAAGCACTATGGTTTGAATCTCAATGAATAAGGACCAATCAAAGAATTAAATGAAGTGGGTGGAGGGTTTCTAGAGAAAGATAAGAGATAAGAGAAAAGAGAGTGAGAGTTACTGTAGAAAGAGCAAGTGAAGTGAAAAGTGGAAGAAAAGTGTGTAAGGGCTCAACTTTTGAGTGATTGGACATATTTTTCGGAGCAAACTGCGGACAGATCACTAGAGTGGCCAAACCTACACTCGAGCGAATAATTCAAACTCCCATAATCTCTTTCTTCCCTGGCAAAGATCACTCGAGCGATGAAAAACTTCGCTCAAGCAAAGAATACATGTTCTTAGAAGTTTAGACAGTAAAATAAGATACTGGAAGGTCGATGTCATTGCTCGAGTAACCAAATGACCGCTCGAGCAGTCTCAACCTGAAAGTGAGATAGAACCACCTTAAACATTCCCACTTTCCCGGTTTCACTCTAACTCCCAAAAGTACAAGATGACATATCAAAACACACTAAAATATACATACAGGAATAACCACAAGGAAGAATAGATAACAACACCAGACTCAAAAGAAGATAGAAATTATGGATTAATATACTTAAGTTGCCTTAAAAGGACTCGGGGCACCACAATCAAATTATTTTTTTACCTATCGAATTAGGATTTAATAATTACTGATTTATACAATCGTCTCTAATTAGATCATGTTGACAGAGATTATAAACTTTATGGACTGACAAACTCAACAATGTAGAAATGAAGTAGAAAAAATATTGATACTTCAAAAGATAAAAGTGAAATTAACTTTTTTTTTCTGTAAATATCACAAATTTGACAAAACATTAGGGTTCTATTTATCAGTTGAGCTTCTCTCTCTATAGTCTCTTCTCTTGTTGATTGCCATTAAACTATAGTTTATATTGTAAATTGCTATGGATTTGGTTTCTTGATTGTGGCCTCTCTTGTTGTAATTCTTTGCAATCAATTTTCTTCTTGTTGGTTGTTAGACTTATTTATTTTAATGATTTATTTAATTATGTTTTAATTTATTTGAAAGAGAAAAATAGAATCAAAATTTATTTTGTCCCATTATTTTTCACCTAAACTTTTATCCTAAATGTTGTTAGAATGTATTTAATATTTGATTAAATCAGGAGTTCAAACAGCCCAAAACAAAGGTTCAAACAACTTAGCACAACAGCAGGCCAAAATGTTCAAAAGGTTCAAGTGGAAGATATTCAAATTAGTAATGATGGAAGTACAACGGCTATAAACGGCTATAAAGGTTCAAAAAGCCAAAAGGTTCAGGTGGAAGACATTCAAATTTGTAATGATGGAGTGAAAGATATTCAAATTGATAATGATGGAAGTATAACAACTATAAATTCAAATAACTACAACAGCTATAAACGGCTATAAATTCAAATGAATACAACAACTATAAATGGCTATAATTTTCATTATATATATACCAAAGCCTCTAATGTAAACAAGTTACAAAAAAACTTGAAAATATTCTTTGATCTATAATTACTCACATTTACTCTCAGAAATTATACACTGAGCCTTATAGCATTAAGCTCATCTTTCCTATGTGAGATTTACAGAAAAATCAAAGTTTCATTTTATATATCTATCTTTGAGAGATATTTATTGTAAGCTTTCTTTGAAAGAAAAAATATCATTTCATATTGTAAATGTGTTGCAAACACTGTGTTATTGAAATCTTTAGAGTGATTGTGAATCACCTAAGATTTGCAAGGGTTTGAACTTGTGAAGTCTGTGTAAAATCCGTGGAGGATTGCTCCATTTATAAAGAGGTTACTAGCACCCTTATGAAGTTAGAAAATAGTGGAAAATCTCAAGTGAAGCTTGAAGAGTGAATGTAGGCTTGGTTGAAGCTGAACCACTATAAATCTGTTTGTCTTCTCTTCCCTAATCTCTTTACTTTCCTACTACTGCTATAGCTATTTAATATTCATGTGTTAATCATTTGATTTACCATGTATGTCAGTTATACTTCATTGTTATTTTGCTTGATCATTTACTGCTAAATTCATGATTGTGCTTGTTAATAATTTGTTGTACTAGTAGTTAATTTTATTGGAGTATTATTAATTTTATTTTGTAGAAACCTAATTCACCCCTCTCTTAGGTTGCTTTTTGGGTAACATAGGTTCATTTTATAAATTAATTTTAACCTTAAATTTTATAATCTAAATAAAGTTTTAAATTTTTTTTCTAATGCAATTTATAAGTATTTTTCCTTATTTATAGACTTACTGACTCCAATTATATATCACTGTTATGATTTTTAGTCCATAGCACAATTAATTAAGAAATAACTTCTTGTGTTTACTAACATAGCTAAAAAGATAGTTATATCTAATTATACACGTAGTTAAATCTAACTGTCACTTTGTGTTGTTTAATCACAATTTTTACATTGAAGTTGTTCAATTGATATCTATAGTAAAGTCTAATTGTGTAAAATATATTAATTAGTGAGATTAAAATAAATAAATAAATAAGATATACGGCCCATTTATGCATGTCATGCAACTTATTGAATATAAATAAATAAGAGAGATTTAATCAAAGTCACTCATAATAAAATTTTAATACATTAAGGATAAGTACAAAAAGTTTTTTTTGAAAAGTCTAATGCATACTACTATTATCAAAATATTAAACTTTAAAATAATATAATTTTTTATCTAGATGTCATTTTTTAATAAAATTAATATTTTTAGAATCCTCTCATTAGAATCTATCAAATAAGATCCATGTTGACTATAAAATTCTTAAAAATATATATATATATATATTTATTATTGTCGAAATTGATGTAAACAGTAACATGTGACAATATTGTCTAAGAAAAAAAATAATATTTTAATTTGTCCTTATTTAATTATGCGCTTCTTCCTTAGAGGGTTCTCCCTACTTGGTCAACTGCGTATTTGGTGAGAAAGGTTCAATGAGGTGAGGAGAAGAGCGTGAGGGCTATGGTTTGCATGGCAGAGAAAATAAGGGCTTGAGCAATGGGTTGGATTTCAAGAGTGGGTCACCGTCAAGAGGGTCGCTGGTGAGAGTGGGTTTGGTGGAGGAGAAGATCGTGAGGCTGAGGTTGAGGCTGAGGCTGAGTGAGAGTGAGGTCAAAAGTGTGCATAACCTGGTATGTACACCTCTAGGAGAGAAAAGCAAATTTCAATTTGTTTTAAATTTTTTTTTAAATAGCTAGATCTAAACCATTGGATCATCTTGGATGCATCCCCACTGTTTCAAGTAGGGAGGCAAGGAGAGAGACTAATGAGATGATCTGAATTCGAAAATTGCAAGGTGATAGGGTAAGTAACACTACGTGTAAAATACATGAATGTAAAAGTAAAATTTGCTCTATACCAAGATACGACCTTTTTTTTTTTCTTCTTTTTATCAGAAGAAAATCCATTGAAGGAAGTCAAATCGGCATTTACAGAGACCATCCAAAAACAAAGCTTACACAAAACAAAGTAAAGATATTATAATAAGCATACTGGAGAAAAAATATGAATATACTCAGACGCACATTTCGTGCTCGTGCTCGTAGTGCAAAGCAGAGCCGATCATAAGGTTCGGCAATAGAGCATGTTTGAGATAAAACATATGTTTCACCATAGAGTGGGTAAGCCACGAAAAAAGTACCGATGGACTCAATAACCACAACCAAAATCAAAGAAAATAGAAAAAGAAAAGAAAAGCTAGGACCTCAAACCCAAGATCCATGGCAGATTTGTTAGAGAAGAGGTTGTAACCGCTTTAGCATAATTCGGCCGAGGGAGTTACAGATCTTAGTCCCAACAAGCTTAGAAGGTGGCGGATCTGACGGATGTGGATGAGAAGGATCGTAGAGGTGGTAGAGAGCACGATCTAGCAGCTCCAGTAAGGCCCCGATTGAGGAAGTCGGAAAGGAAAGGAAAGGAGATAAAGAGTAAAGATTCCACCATGAGGAGAAAGCACCTTACATGGAGGGAGAAGATGGGAAGACTAGGCTCCCAAAGCTTATTGATGCAAATAGGACAAGGAAAATGGAAGAGAAAAAGGGATAAAAGGGAGAAGAAAGGCGGCAGGAGGCTGAAGCACCCCTCCCCTACCCCGACCAGCACCTTCAAGAGCAACCCTAGGCGAGGTAGAGAGAGAGGCTCTCAATTTTAGAGAGAGAGCGAGTGATCCATATCTCTCTTCATTCCAAAGAATACAAAATACAACTTTGTGAACACAAAATTAACATGTAAGAGTATTTTCAAGGGAGGTCAAATTTTAGGTGGCAAGTGATATAATTAAATACAAAATCGTGTTTGAATCATGAATTTAGACAGAAATTTTAAAAAGAGAAAGCAAAAAATAAGTAAAATGTGAATAAAATATGAACTAATTTTTTTCTTTTTAAAAATTTATAATCCAAAGAGAATGTAAAGTGTCAAGCTCTAACAAAAGTATTAAAATCGTAGTTGGTATTTTGGTGAATCAGGTTTCAATTCTTTTAAATATTATTTTCATTTGTTTATTTAATAAAGGCCATTTTTCAGAGTATCCTTCAAAATTTACAAGTTATTGTTGCTTCTTTTTTCTTTTTTTTTTGGTTAATTACAGGAAAAAAAAAAAGAAAAAAAACCCCTCAGGTTTTTCCGTGTTTTTCAATTCAAATCCCAAAATTTCAATTTTGAAAAATTAAACCCTAGAGTTTCATCCGTGCTTCAATCTGGCCCCTCCGTCTATCTTCGTCATATTAAACTAATGAAAATCTGGAGAGAATTTCATATTCAAACTCACATGTTCTTGTATCTCCTTTGTCGTAACTCCATTTTATCTCATTTTTACATTGTTGTATTCACTCGTTGCCTAATTTTCATTTCACTTTTCATACGCTTTGTTCCACATCTTTTTACTTACCGTCAGAGTTCTGAAAATTGGCCAAAAATAAGATTTATCTCGCTTTGGACCAAATTTTCAAATTCAAATCCACGTATTCAATCACTTGTGGCTCCCTCGTCGTAACTTCGTTTCACCTTATTTTTGCATCGTTAGATTCAACTCATAGCCTAGTATTTATTCCACCCTTCATATGCCTTGTTTCACCTCTTTTTGCATGTCGTTGGAGCTCCGAAAGTTAGCTAAAAATAAGATTTTTCTCTCTCTTTATTTTTTTTTATTATTTTTATTTTTTTGCCATCGCAACAATATTCTTGGCAGTAGAGATGCAATGAATGATGCTTGATTGGAAACCAAGGCGCCCTAACATGCACACCAATCCTATCACTACTCAACGACACCGCTACCACCTTATCTTGTAGATAATGATAATGAAACAGCAGCAACCGTAGCAACAAACCATTAGGAGGAGCCGTGGAGGAGGAGGAAGCAGAAGAAGAGGAGGGAAAAAAAAAAAAGCTTATTTTTGGCCAACTTTCGAAGATCCGACGACATGCAAAAAAAGGTGAAACAAAGCATATGAGGGGTGGAAAAAAAACTAGGCCATTAGTTGAATCTAATGACGCAAAAATGAAGTGAAATGGAGTTACGACGAGAAAGATACAAGTATCTAAATATATGTATTTGAATCTGAAAATTTTGCCTAAAGAGAGAAAAAATTTATTTTTGGCCAACTTTCAGAGCTCTGATAGCAAGTAAAAAGATGTGGAATAAGGTATATGAAGAGTGAAATGAAAACTAGGCTATGAGGTGAATCCAACGACGCAAAAAATGAGGCGAAATGGAGTTACGATGAAGGAGATACAAGTGTTTGAACATGAGGGTTTGAATATGAAATTCTGCCAAAATTTCTGTTAGTTTAATATGATGTAAATGGACAGAGAGGCTAGATTGAAATTCTGCCAAAATTTCTGTTAGGCCACATGGATGAAACTCTAGGATTTAATTTGTCGAAATTGAAATTCTGGGATTTAAATTGAAAAACACGCAAAATCCTGATTTTTTTTATTATAATTAACCCTTTTTTTGTGGGTACTTTTTTCTTATTGTGGGTTTTCCCTACCATTATTATTATTTTGATTTATATTTATTTCTTAAATTATGAGAATAATTATATTCAATTAGACAATTATAGTTCGCAAGCACCTAACTCAACTAACAATAAACACTCAATAAAATTTCATGATAAAAGAAAAAAGAGCAGATTGCATTAGTAGTCTCTCAAGTTTGACCGTTGTGTCAATTTGGGCTCCATTATTTCAAATTTTAACACATTTGATCCTAAAATTTGTAATTTGTGTCAATTGAGGACAATTGATAACATTGGTTAAAGTTTTGGACAAAGAATCATCATGTGTAAGTCACATGATCATTTCTAAAGAACAAAATTGACAGTTCATATATCCGAAACACTCATCTCAATTCTTCTATGCACTCAGGTACACCATATCACTCATCTAATTGGAGGGTTTTTTTTCAAATGACGAAAACTCACTTCACCTTAGAGCATCTCCAACGGTGACTCAAAATTTTTCATCAAATCTGAGTTAAAAATGACTCATTTCACCAAATTTGATACCACTCACTCCAACGGTGCATCAAATCTCGTATCAAATTCCGTGAGTTAACCGGTTAGTCGACCGATGAGTTGACCGGTAAACGTAAATATTTTATTTTGAACGCTTTGTTCATGGAGATGGGAATTTGTTCAATAACTATCCAGAATTAGAGGAATCTTTGGTTTGGGTTTATTTTCACTCCACTTTTCCAGAATTCAACAAGGTGGAATGTTGGGGACCACTCATCTTCATCAATTCATCAAGAACTTGGTATGTATTCAGAACAGCTTCATCTCTGTTTTGGTTTTGGTGGTTGACCGGTTGGTTGACCGGCCGGTCGATCGGTAAGGCAAAAATATTTTTTTTTTTTTTTTTTTACCTGTTTGAATCTTTTTTGACCGGTTTAAACCTATCTAATTTAAAAGAAATCAAAGCGATTTGGTCAATCGCCGCAACCTAAAAGTTGACCGGTGTACCTCTTTCAACTGTCAGTAACAGTGATTTTGTGAAATCTATATCTTGTTCTCAGTTTGATGCTTTTTTTGCTGAATTTTCATTTTGATATCAATTTGGTGCAACGGTTGGAGCATAAAAAAGTGCCTTTTTCATCAAAATTTGAATCTGATGCCAACTTTGATTCACCGTTGGAGATGGTCTTATGCAAGCTCATCTCAACAACCAAAAGGTGTTTGGGTAGCTGTCTATAGGTGTCCCTAACCCAGCCAATTCCTTTACTCTCTCTCTAGAATTTTATTTGATTTATGTAAGACATTGATGCGTTGATTTATCTACCATGGGTGTTTGTTGGTGTGGCTGGTGGCTACTGAACAACTGAGTTAACTCAATGTGAGCTGACTTAGTGGGTTGGTTGAATTGTCAATTTTGCCCCTTTAATGACCTTTTTTATTGTCATTAATTGACTCAAATTATAAAATTTAAAGTCAAATGTATTATAATTAAAATAGCAATGACTAAATTGACAACAAAACTTGAGGGACGATTGGTTACTTGCATCTACTTATAAGATCATTTCCAAATTCTAGCAAATCATGCTATTTCAATCTTGTCAATGTCATATTTTAACATGCTACAGTGTAAAAATGTTGGGCTTGTTTGGTTTGTCTTTGGGAGAGTAGTTTTTGAAAATTATTTTGGGGAGAGAGTTTAGAAATTTTTTTGGTTTGTTTGGTTGTGTATTTTAAAAGTAGTTTTAAAGTTTGGGAGTTTGTAATGATTTAATGTTTTGTTATAATTGAGTAGATGTGTGTGAGAGAAAAAATGATTGAAAATGAGAGAAGAGAGAGAAAAAGTGATTGATTGATAAATAAGAGAGAGAAAGTGATTTTGAAAAATTTACAAACCAAACAAATTTTTCCAAAATCACTCTAGAAATTCAAACCAAACATACCCGTTATATTTTGACAAACTCTTTAATAATATACATGCTTTTATTTAGCACAATCACCATATAATTTAACTTATACAATACAATGCGCTCGTATGTTATTAATTATCTGTATTTACAATGACTTTAAATTTTAAAAAAAAATACTCTAATAATTAATATTTGTAAAATTATTTAATTCAAACTTATATTAAATAAATAAATTAAAATCATAATCTTAGAGAAGAAGGAAAACAAACATAGCAAAGAAATTGTTGAATGTGTCAATTGTGAATTAGAATTAGAATTAAACTAAACTCTTTCTTATAAGTGTGGATTCCACACTCTTATACCCCCAAAAAATAATAATAATAAATAATAAAAATAAAAATAAAAAACGTGATATTGTGTAAAAATAAAATTATTAGATTGTCTCCAAATTGTCTTGGGCAATTGAACCGTCTAGTTTGGATGACTGTAAGCCCCATCTAGTCTTATCTTTACTATTCAAATTATTCATTTTTGTAAAATTCACTAATCAGATTACATGTAAAAAATATTAATCGGATATCTTTATCCCCTTAATTAAATAATATTTGTTTACAAAAAATGGACTGACCATTTACGAAATCATATTGTCTGTTAATTACATATAAAAAAAAGTTAGGTTAATCAGATATCGTTAGACCTTCAATTAAATAATAGTTATTTACAAAAAAAAATAGATGTATTACTTACAAAATCATATTACCTGTTAATTGTTTTTTAGATGGAGTCATCTAATTGAGTAACAATTGATATCTGATCAGTTTAATTTTTAATATAAATAAATTATTCGGTAAACTTTATATGAAAATAGGTGTATATTATATATATCACACAATGTGTAATTTTATCATAAAATTTTATAATATTAATTATAAAATTCGTAATCTCATCATAAATTAATTTAATAAAATATTTAAAATTTTATGATAAAAATATATATTTTGTAATAAAATTACATATGATATATATCCCATCATAAGAGAACTCAACTTTACCATACGAATAATTTGAATTGTCACATTTCCCCCAAAAAAAAAAATAATAATAATTTGAATTGTCAAAAGCAAGTGCGAGATGAGCTCACAGTTGGCAGGAATTTGAAGAGTCCCATTTATAAGTTTGTCTCAAATGTGCCGTGTCAACAGCGATGGGAGATTAGTGAGGTAACAAGTGACGCCAAATTTGTAGTGACGTAACTAATGACGCCAACTAGAAATATTTTATGGGAGCAGGCTCCGGTCCTATATCGGATTGGAAGGCGTTGTTGAATCTTCAGAGATTCATTGCAGATTTCATTTTAATAATTTAAAGTATTATATGTTTGTTAAAAATTATTTTGATCAAATATTGATATTTATTTGATAGGATCAGTTTTTTATCAATTATTAATTTGTTCATCGTCTATTTTTTTATACAAAATAGATTTGATCACATAACTATTGATATTTAATTAACGTAATTTTTTACAAATATATAATACTCAACGAATTTTACATATTCACCGATTCAAATTATCTAAACGGAACCTATAATAGACCTCCACAGACTCAATCTAATCTAATCTAGGACAGAAGGAAAACTACTCCCTTATTTCATTCTTGTATCCACGGTGGTATTGGTGTATCTTCCATTAAAATCAATTTTAATTATGAACTTTAGTTTGGGATATGAGTTGATTTTTTAAGTTCTAATTTTTTTTATTATTTTAGCTTGACCTTAAAAAATCTCGTTTGTTATAGTTTTTTTAATTTTTTTAACTTTTCTAAAAAAAATAATAATAATTATAGTTTAAATGTGACATTTTATTTTATTAATTTTTTAATTTATTTTTATCTTTTTATAACTATTTTGGGCCAAAAAACCCAAAAATCATTTATGCCAAACAAGGGCTTAGGTTCAAATTTGCACTTAAAATATTAAAAGTATATACATATAAATTTTTTTAGATTGGAAAATATATATTATTATATTCGGGTATAGTGATTTTTTTTTTTTAAAGTTTTTTATGAGATAAAAAAATTAATATATTTAAAAATAATTCTTTTTAATTGTATAAAAAATCATGAATTTTTAAAATATTTGACTTTGCTAGTATTTTTTATTTTTATTTTCTATTTTTAGTTTTTAATTATTTTAACCAAAAATTTAAATAAAAATGCTTGAGATCCCCAAAGTTGGGGATCTCATGACTCCCGGAATGATGTGGACCAATCATATGTTTTTATTTTGTTTGTTTGTTTGTTTGTTTGCTTCTTCTTTTTTTTTTTTTTTTTCTTTTTTAGGCCAATCACAAATAAATGGAAATTGTATTTTTTTGAAGTCCGTAGCATTATTAAAATTTAAATTGCCAAAGGGAAAGATATGGAGAAAAAGTAATTGTTGATTGATTTGTAGCATGGAAAATCTATATAACAAAACATATAACTTTTTGAAAAAATATTTTATATGAAATAATTGAAAATTAAATATGAATAAATCTAACAATTAGTGTTGCTGGTCAAATAATAAAGTGTTTATAGAAAGAGTAATTTCTCTAGATATATATGAAATTGATATAGTTTTCTGAAAAAGGGAGAAATGTTTTTTATGATCTGACTTTTTACAAAAATTTATGCTACTTATTATTAAAATTGATTATGATTTTGATAAAAAAAATTATTTGTTATTAAAATGTAATTTACTTATCAAAATTTAATAGATGATATAATAAATTATTAATCATGTTTTGTAGTTGAATCAAGGACCACAATAAAGCGTGTTATTCGCTATGTTTGGCTTATTATGAGTTCATGTCTATAATCAATATTGTTCACTTTAAAAATATGTAAAAAATAAAATTTAATTAGATATTAATAACCACATAATTGAATCATATTTGTTTTAAAAAATAATGGATAAATTATATTTTGTCCCCTTTATGGTTGACCATTTTTCTATTTTGACTATTAAATTTTTTTTTTTTACTTTGGCTCTCCATGTTTTCAATTTTTCTTAATTTACTCCTAAAATTAACTTATGTTAAAAATTAAACAAAAAAAACCACGTTAATTGTCGCATAACATACTAAAAAATGTACTATTATATTGTGGTTTGGGTTGTATTAGAGGTGCAAACTATATAAAATAAAAATAAATAAAAAAATTATATCACGTGACTGGCATTATGCTATTTTTTGTCTAACTTTGGATAAAAGTTAATTTTTGGAATAAATTGAAAAAAAAAATTAAATATAAAGAGGTAAAGTGAAAAAAAAACAAACAAACAAACTTTAGATGTCAAATAAAAAAATGGCCAAACATAATGGGAATAAAATGTAGTTTACCCAAAAATAAAACATCATTTTGAAAATAAACTACTCTATATTTTTTGTGAAAACGAAGGTGATCCATTTATGTAATTAATATTATTCAAGCAATTTATTTTTTACATGAGTAATTTTTTTAATTTAATAATCCTAAAAAATGAATAGTTAGGAACATAGAAATGTGTAATTTTATTTGTACATTATAAATATTTTTAGTTCATATCATTTGTTGTTTCAAAATTAACTTTCTATAATTGATATCTGAATAATTAATTTTTATTTAAAATTTAATATTCAAAAGACACAAAAAAAAAAAAAAAAGATATTTAATCCAAAAGAAAAATAATAATAAAAAGACAAAAACTGGTTTGCACTTAAACTAAAAAAATATATATAATAGTGTACCCAGAGGCTTTCATAATTAGACTTTGACTCAGTGATTGTGTAATATTATTTTGTAACGTAAAATCATGATTTCAAATTTTATGAAGAGTTGTTTAATATCCATTGATTATTTTTCTATCATTATCAGGATTGTATTGAGTAATTGTTGGGCATTAGGTGATTTCTATGTAGTGGTTGTTGGACTTGTAGACAGGACAATGGTTGAGGGTCACAAAAAGTGTGGCTCAAATGGCTAAAATTTGTCAAAATAACATCGTTTTGACAAGTTTTGAGTCCTAAACGGCGTCGTTTTGACAAATTTGAGCCATTTAAGCTATACTTTTTGTGGCCCTCAAACATTTTTCCTCGTGAATATTTAGATATGCATTGTTGGACTCTGTTTAGATTGTATGGAAAAAAAATAAAATAAAATAAATAAATAAATGATTGTGTTTTTTTTTTTTTTTTTTTTTTGGTTGAGCATATGGATGAGTAAAAAAAAAAACATGTGAGAGAATGATATAAGTGATTTTGGTATTATAAATATTTTACAACTAATGAATTTGTTTTACTCATTTTTTTTATATATAAAATATGCTTAGTAAGAAAATTCTCTTTCATTCTAATAATTTCTCACTCAACTTATAAATTAAGAATAATATTATACATAATCTCATTTCTTATCTTATTTTCTTATTCCTAGTGATCCACTCACTTGGCTCTAAAATAAAAATAAAATAAAATTATATGTAATATTTTTCATGAAGAAGGAAAAATTTTATGGTACACATTTAATTTTTATACACCAAGGAAAATTTTATATTACATATCTCTTTAGGTAAATTACCAATAAGTCTTAATAATTGAAATTAATTTCCATCAAGTTCTATTGAAAATAAGTCCTAGTAAAATCGTTGTTAAATATAAAATTTTGTGATGATTTTTTACATATATCGCTAAATTGATAATTAGTAACTTTTTTTTGTCACAATTTTTATAAATTGTCACTAAAACTCACAATTAATGACGTTTATCTGTGACAAAATTTTTAAACTATTTCCAAAAGTTAAAAATTAATGACATTTTTTATGACGATTTTTTTTTAAACTGTCACTAAAATTTATAATTAGTAACATTTTTTGTAACAAAATTTTCAAAGTGTCGATGAAAATTAACAATTAGTGATTTTTTTTAATAGTGTTTGATAAAAAAATGCCATTAATTATCATAGAATATTAAATAATAAGTCCACATATTAAGACTTACGCGTAAGTCTCCCTATCTCTTTTTGGGTTGTGTACTATATGCATCTTTAGTTACTATCTTTGTGATATTTGGTTGTGACTTATTGTGATGTTAGTTTATAACCCATTGTGATTTTGATCATGAAATTATTTTTGTTATGATATAAGAATTCTTTTATTATACCCTATGTAGTGTTTGGTTATAATTTTTTTTTTTTTTTAAGTCATAACTCTCACAGAATTGAGTGTAACATTGCCCGAGAGTTATTCGTGCGCGTTAAACAATTTGGACCCTCGACTTTTTTGATGTAGTCTTATGAGTGTAATATTAAATATAGATGAAAATTTAGATTTGACAACTTTTATGAAAAATCCATTTTAATACAAATCTTTGCCAAAAATGGACTACATCAGCAAATTTTAGAGTCGCCACCTAATATTTTTGAAAAATTTAGGAAACTTGTAACTCGTGCCATGGCCACTGTTGGTCGCAACCATAGATGCTTGGCTTGGAATCTTAGGTATGAGAGGGGAAGGTTATTAATTGAGCACCGCCGCTCCCCCGATCAAAAATCAGCCTCTACTAAACCATGATATGAGTTTTATTTTCTTTATATATTCATATTTCGGTTATTAAATAAATCCTACAATTTATTATGTGAAGCATACAAGTATAGACTATGTCATTTATTTTGGAACAACATGATTTCATGTGTTTTGAAAAAGTTTTGAAAATGTACAACCCAAAGAAATTGAGTTTACAAACATGAAAAATCAATATCATTCCAAATTAAGTGACACAACCTTCATCCATTGACATTCATATAGTTATATCAAGTAAGCACATAACCTCATGGCATAATAATATAGTAAGAAAAGCACACATAAGCGGGATGTTAGAGTATAAAAACTTACATATTTATCGACGTCCCTCGAACGGTTACAAAACAAAGTTAGCGAAATATGCATAATCTTATATACAAAATCCTAAGGCAATTTACTCATGGGATGCAACTAAAGATTCGGCTTCTTAAATATGACATGTGAATCATCTCAAGAACATAATGTTAACACACATAATCACATAGGAATTAATTAAATTCACAAATGCAAACTTAACCAAATCGAGATGCATGAAACATGGATGCAAAAGCATAAATAGGATAAAAACCAATATATGATGCTTATGCACAAATAAGGAAAACAAGTAAAAGAACGGAATAGAAAGAAGCAAGGCGGAAAATTATTAATCCACTTGAAAGAATAATTACAAACCAAATTAGAGATGAAGGAAGAAAATATTATAACAAAGTAAAAACCTCACAAAACTCTTAAATTAAAAAAAAAACAAAATAAAAGCTTCATTTGTCTTGAGGATTGCCGGAAACTAGTATGCTCAATGCCGGAAGGCTACTTCATTTTGTCCAGAAAAAGCTAACCGGCCAGCTGTATAGGCCGACTGGCCAACTAGGCCTAGTAAAACCTGTCTTGTTGTAAAATTGAGAAAAAGAACAAACAAAGAATATGTAGGTGGCTCAACTAACAACTTCTAGTCAACACAACTAACATGAAATTAAAGGAAAAACCAAATATAAGATAGAAAATGCAAGGAAATGAAAGAAATTGAAAATTCACCTTCCAAAAAAAGAATGAACTTCTTGATTTTCAAACTTCCTTTTGATCACCCTTAAGGTTGTGAATTGTGTTCTCAATCCTCTATTCAAAAATTTGGAATTTTAGATAGAATGACAATTTTGGATTGTTTAACAGTGTGTGGAAAAGATGGTGAAGACCCAAATTTCACAATTCACTCTAGTTTTCTCACTTTTGACACAAACTGAACACTCCTTGACCAAAGCTACACAAGTTGACTATGAAAGAATTTTTGGGATCAAATAACAGTGTATAAGGATGATATAACAAGGAATGAAATTCATAGTTCAACTTCTTAACTTTGACACCTTTCTTTTTCTCTGTCCCTAGTCTTCTCTACTCAATCTATCCCCCTCCTCCTCTTAACAATCTCATGTATACATAGAGGCAATGCAAGTGGAGAAATGGTGGAAGAGAAGAATGGAGCATTAATGAAGATAATGGAGCAAATGGAGTACTAATGGAGCTAATGTGAGACAAAAGTAAAGCATTACCTTCAATGGATTAAGCACTAGGCAATGAGGGATGAGTATACATACATTCAATGCATGAATATATCAGAAAAATGGGTTGTGAAGTACCCTACCCGAACCAACACAAAAATTGGACTGCACTGTTTTGGGGTAAACAATTGGACAAGCGACTGGAAGGTCGATCAGCCAAAGAAGAAAAAATATGTTTTGCTCCGTTCAGCCCAGTCTCACTTCGATTCAGCCCAGTTTCACTCTGGGTGTTCAACAAGACCTAAATACTTGACTAAAGTGAGCTTAGGATAGAGAGTAAAGCTCAAATTTTATCTTTTTTTACTGAGGATTTTGTGATAAACACATTCTGATTGTCATCATCGGGTAATCAAAAGAAAGCGCCTAAGTCTTAAGGCCGGTCAAAATGGGGTTTCTATAGTTTCCCCTCTTTGACAGAACTCAAAATCATTTCATGATATGAGTGAATGTCAAAGCCCAAAGACAACCCTTTTGACAAGGCCGAAAGACTTGGACAAACAAATAAGATGCAAATGTAGTTGGTTGAACCCGAGGGTTGCCTACGTACCCTTTTGCAAGGAATCAAACCAACGTAGTTCAGGGGCAAGATCAAATGATATGCTTGAAATGCCACTTAAAAGTTGGACTTACACGCTTTACGCAGCTGGTTGTTTTGAAAATTCATGATTATGAAATGTAAGGCAATGTCATGGAATGATGATAAAGATATAAAGATGGCAACACAAGAGTCAAGTCTCATGCAAATGATATGAAGTATAATAGGGGGTGCATCGCATATAAATGTGCCACAACACAAACAATAAAATGGAGTGCATCACATTCAAATGTGCCACAAAGGTGAACTCAAAATCCAAACATGTCTCACGCGAGAGTAGGAATAGTGAATTTGAGATCCAAATGCCTCTCACGCGAGAGGAAGAACTAGTGAACTCGAAATCCAAACACGTTTCACACGAGAGGAGAAATAGTGAACTTGAAATCCAAATGCATTTAATGCAAGAGAAAGAAATAGTGAAATCGAAATCCAAACGTGTTTTACGAGAGAAGAGAAAGAGTGAACCTGAAATCCAAATGCGTTTCATACGAGAGGAGGAAATAGTGAACTTGAAATCCAAACACATTTCACGCAAGAGGAGAAATAGTGAACCTGAAATCCAAACACATTTCACGCGAGAGGAGAAATAATGAACCTAAGATCCAAACGCGTCTCACGCGAGAGGAGAAAATAGTGAACTTAAAATCCAAAAACATCTCACGTGAGATGAGGAAATAGTGAACCCGAAATCCAAACGTCACACGAGAGGAGCAATGGTGAACAAATCTAAACACATTTCACGCGAGTGGAGAAGTAGTAAACAAATCCAAATGCGTTTCACGCAAGAGAAACAAAGGTGGTATAACCAACAGGCCTACCTAACCATATTTTATACAAAAAATTAGGGAGGTTCTAACCAGACAAACGTCAAATCCTAACACGTTTCACGTGAAAGAAGAAAATATGGTATAACCAATAGGCGTACATAAACCGTATTTCATAAGGAAAATGGGGAGGATTTTAACCGAGTAAACTTAAAATCCTAACACGTTTCAAAACAGAGAAGTGGAACAAGCATGCTAATCAAACTCTCATGTTCATCAAAATATTTTAGTCGACAACCAAAAGAAAATGGTCAAAGAGATAAATTCAGGGCATATTCAAGTCAGGTTTTATGTCCTTTCTTCGCACCCTCGAGTCCTCATCACCAAGGTCACATTAACTTGTACTTTTTCTTTCGGTCGAGCTCTCGCCGTAATTTGCACAATAGTTATCTTTGGCGATGTCCTTCAATCGGGCAGTCGACCGGTGATGTTTTGTTTTGTCTCCATTTAATTCCGACAAGCGTAAAGAGGTGCATTTGGGATGATTTTTGCTTTGTTTTCCTTTCATTGAGTTGTATTTTGTGTTTTGGTTAGTTATAGGCTCGATATTCAGTTCAGAATTCATTCAAATACAACCATTCTCAAGTTCAAAGTTCAAAACAAAATGGTTTTCATGCTCAGTGTAGTGCCGTTCATGCCATTCGGATTTGCAAAACAAAATTCTTTTTATTTACTATCAAGGATCAAACCTCGATCAAAGTTGTACAAAAAAAGAGTTGAAGTTATAAGTGCCCACTCCCAAGCAAAAATATAGAATAAAGAAAAAAAATTGCAAAAATATAGAAAAAAATACAGAGAAAAAAAAAAAGAAAATGCAAGCATTGTTCTCAGTTTCCGGCGACTCATGTTTCCAGTGGCAAAAGGGTGCAGGCTAACACCTTAGGTTCACCATCCACTTCTATTGATGATTGCCTCGCCACATCATCACTCTCGGGAAGCCTTTGAAGACTCTGCCTCAGCATTGGCAGAGCTTCTTAAATGCGGAGTATGAAAGAACTCTGAATCAGGCCACAGAGGTGGCCTGTCATTTTAGCTCTTTGTTCTACTTTTTCAATACGCTAATATCTGCTCAAGCATTCTTATACATATGCTGGAGCAAGGAGAGTTGGGCATTTAACCGATGCACTTTACTCGTCCTACCCTGTAGTCGGTGTGACAATTGAAGACCGCGATCACTGTCTCTACGCAGGACTTCGGTGTAAAATGGTTGGCATCGATGTTAGACTATGCTGCCATCAGTTGCTCGACCGATAGTGCAGGAAAGTTGAGAACTGGGGCAGGGACAGGGGCACTCTAACGAGGCTCAGAGGAGCTAGTAATCTTGATTAGGGATTCATTAAGGTCTAGAAAGAGGGAAAGAGTATGGCAGGATGAGGCCATGACAGAAGAGAGTAATGTCATTAAAGAGAGAATTGGTAGGGTGATGGTAGAGAGAGTTTGCAGCTTTTTACTCTGTCTCTCTCGCAGGCCTCGGTTTAAGAAGAACACAAAGAAAAAGAAGAGGCTAAGAGAAGAAAGATTGTTGAGGCAATCTTTGACAAACGAGGTTGGTCTAGCTGCTGTCGATCAGGCGTGCCGTGATTGTTGAAATCGCACGTCAAACACGATGCTCGATGAAGACAAACAGGGCAGAGAAAGAGAGAGACGAAACAAGGAAATGAGAGAATTATGTATATAATCTGTATATATGTATACTATATATATGTATCTATATATATGTATGTCTGTATGTGTCCGTGTATTTGTTTATATATGTATCCATATATGTATATAGTTTGTATGTATATATTTTGTCGATGTGTATGTACGTGGTACGTATTTTGTATATTATTTGTATCTTTATATGAATATATGTCAAAAATCAAAAAAATAAAAAAAAATCAAATATAAGAGAGAGAGAGAGAGAGAGAGAGAGAGAGAGAGAGAGAATTATGAAAAGAAAAACAAAAAAATCATTTTGTGCATCCATCATATTATTTTTGCATCATATCATTACATTGCATATCGCATGTCTCACAATTGTCTTTTCGCGTTTTTGCATTCACCATCACAGTTGCACTATCTATTATATATGTCATGCATTATTACAATTATCACACTGTTGCATCACTTGGCTACAATCTATTCACATCAACATTTGATAATAATATTTTTAATTAGTTAATACTGGCCCCTTTTTTTGGGTTAATGGTTAAAACATCTGGTCAATATTGGCCCCTCTTTGAGATGACAATACTATCCCTTTCTCAGGTTATCGGTTAAAACCATCATCGGTTAATACCTCCATTTTCTTAGGTTGTTGGTTAAAGCTATCTATTGGTTAATACCTCTCCTGTTTTGGATTTATGGTTAAAACTATTCATCGGTTAATACCTCCCCTTTTTGGGTTGATGGTTAACACAACATTTCTCTCTCTCTCTCTCTCTCTCTCTCTCTCATGTGAGTGTGCTTGGATTGTACCCCTTGTTATGCTTCATATCATTTGCATGAGGCTATCCTCGCATATTACTTGTTGCATTGCATAAATCATGAATTTTTAAAAAGAGAAAAAACAACTAGGTTCGTAACGCGTGTAAGGCTAACTTTCAATGGTTATTCGAGCATGTCATTTACATTCTATCCCTGAACTATGCTAATTTAATTCCTTGAAAAAGGATACGTAGGTAACCTTCAGGTTCAACCAATTGCATTTGTATCTTGTTTGTTTGTCCAAGTCTTACAGCCTTGTCAAAAGGATTATCTTTGGGTTTTGACATTCATTTACGTCATGAAAATGACTTCGAGCTCTATAAAAAATGAGCAACTGTAAGCACCCCATTTTGACAGACCCTAAGACTTGGACACGTTCTTTTAATTACCCGATAATGACAATCAGAATGTGTTTCTTACAAAATCCTCAGTAAAAAAGATAAAATCTGAGCTTTACTCTCTACCCTAAGCCCACTTTGGTCAACTGTTTAGGTCTTGTTGGACACGCGAAGTGAAACTGGGCCAAACCGGAACGAAACTTGGCTGAAGGGAGCAAAACAGATTTTTTCTTCTCTGGCCGATTGATCGCCCCATAACAGTGCAGTCCAATTTTTTTGTTCAGTTCATGCAGGCATTTCATTATCCCATTTTCTGATATATGCATGCACCAAATGCATGTATACTCATCCTCTATTGCCTAGTGCTTAATTCATTAAAGGTAATGTTTCACTTTTGTCTTCCATTAGCTCCATTAGTGTTTCATTAGTGCTCTATTTGCTCCATTATCTTCATTAATGCTTTATTATTATCTTCCAACATTTCTTCACTTGCGTTGCCTATATGTGTACATTAGATTGTTGAGAGGAGGAAGATGATAGATTGAGTAGAGAAGGATAGAGATAAAGAAGAAGAAAGGTGTCAAAGTTGAGAAGTTGAACTGTGAATTTCATTCACTGTTATATCATCCTTATACACTATTATTTGATCCCAAAAATTCCTTCATAGTCAACTTGTGTAGCTTTGATCAAGGAGTGTTCAGTTTGTGTCAAAAGTGAGAAAACTAGAGTGAATTGTGAAATTTGGGTCTTCACCATTGTAACAGCGCCCGCGAGGGACCTCGCTGTGCTACAATTCGGACTCTCCTTTTTTGTTTGTTACGGTTCGTAATCTGAACCAAAGAGTCCAACTCTGGCAAATCGTTATGAGAAAAATAGATTTTGAAAAGAAGTGCCAAACATGGACTGCTTTGCCAGATACAGAGTCGCCACCTAAATATTTTTAAAATGGGAAATTTAGGAAACCCTGACTCGGTGCCGAAGGCCACGTGTCCGTCATCACCAAAGTTGTCTTGGCTCGGGAGCTTGGGTACGATCGGGGAAGGTCAGCTATGAGCACCCCTTTTCGCTCGGTCCGAAGACCGGCCTCTGCTAACCATGATATCCGATTTTGAAAACATTACGTGTTCTTATTCCGATTATTAGCCTAGAATTACTATGTTATGTGCACGGCAAACAAGTATAGACTAGATTGCCTAATTTGGAAATAAGCATTGCATATATGTTCGTTTAGAAAAGGCTTTGGAATTTGCTACTCGCAAGTAGGCTAAAACACGGATTTCAATGAGTTTTTCCAACTCAAACAATCCAACCTCCACCCACAGGCATTCAAATAGTTTATCTCATATAAGCATTTAGCCACATGGTAAGCCTACTGTCATGTTAACATTCACACGCATGTGAGATGCTAAAGCGTAAATACTTACATCGTACTCCGTGCCCAAAACAATAAACCAGTTAGCAAACATACCTATCCTAGTTCATGTTAAGTGACTAATGCATCGCATACAGAATGTGATTAGGATAGGCTCGGCTAACCCTAAAATGGCATGTGAAATGCAATCATTCGGTGCACGTATTCAAGTTAGATTTGAAAATACAATGCAGTTTGTATAATGTACCGAGCCCGGTGCATGTAAGACAAATGTATGTATGCACGCATGCATAGCATAAGGTATGCTAAAATAAACGTGCCCTAATCTACCATCGTAAGCAGGTAAATAAAAGGGAAGAAAGAAGTGGGGGTTGGAAGACATGCACACCACTCACCCACACTTATTACAGATTTACCCTCACCCGGAGGGGCCAAATAAATAATACAAATTAACTAACTACGCAAGCTAATTAAATATTACAAATTAATTAAATTAACTAAACAAATTAATTAATCTAATTAAAACAGTAAAGCCCTCGGGAAGCGGGTCGATGCGCAAGATGCTCGGACTTGCTCTAATCGACCGCCATGCATAGTCTGCCTCTGTTTTCCCTGCTTTGCTCCTCTAAAAACTGCCAAAGTCTCAGGAATGCCTCTCAGGATACTGGGGGATCCCACCGGCTGAAAAGGAACACCACCAGCTGAAGGATGTGGTCATCGGCTGCAAATGAGACTATCGACCACAAATACATTGCCGATCGGCACTAAATGTTGCCGGTCGACTGAAAATGTCTGCAGAACCTGCAACTCACAGCAGCAGAGGGCAGAATCTTGCATGGCAATGCTATTCAAGCTATGTATGCACCAATCACACTCCCTATCATGTTAATGACTCAAGGGAGGATGTGCCTCGATTCTCGGGCCACCAATCACGCATTTCCATGCATGATGGCCCAAAGAATCGAGTGTGCACTTTCAATTTCAAATGCATGCAAACCATATAATCACACAAGGAAGCCTAACCTCTATCACACTCACTTCAAGAGGCCAAGCATGCACAATGCAATGCAATCCTAGACATGTTGGCTAGCATGTAATATGGACAATGCAAGGCACTTATACAAACATACAAGCAAGCATGCAAGGCAAGCATGCAAACCAAATAAAAGAGGGACTTAAACATGAATTAGGCGACTCTAAATAGGCCTAAAACAGTGGCCAAAGTGCCCAAAAATGAAGGCTAAACACACACACACGCATGCACATGTTAAGGCGCAAACCTAAGCATTAAACAAGCAACTCTCAAACACACTTGAAAGAGGCTAAACATGGACGATTGGCATGGAATGAAAAGCTTTAAAATCATGTCAAAATGTGGTGCCAAACCAACCCAAATGAGCCAAGCATAAGCGTGCAAGCATGGTCTAAGTACTTGAGGCAAGTCATGAAGCTTTGAAGCACATTTAGCACAACAAACATGGCATGCATTAAACAACTAAAAACAGATTTTTAGCATGTTAAAACAAGGCCAAAGGACTACTTAGATGGCATCTAAGTGGCTAAAATTCAAAGGCATACACCATGGTCAAAACATAGGGCATACAACACATGCTCTCAAAGCAACAAAGAGGCAACTAAGGCAAGCATATGAGCATGCCAAAGGGACTGAAATTACATGTATGGACAGACCTAAAGCATGGCAAAATAAGCACAAAACATTCACAAGGCTAAGCCTAAAACATGCTCGAACAAAGGCTAACAACCTAAGGCATATTAAGGCAATTACAAGGCATTACATGGTAGGTATGCTAAGCATGCATGGTGTACCAAAACCAACACACAACATGATTATATTATGGCATAATAAGCATGAAATGCAGCCTAGACATGATCAACACACACTCTAACATAGGCTCCCTCAAGAGGCCAAAAATGGTCCCTTTCAAGGACAACAAGGAGAGGGGGTGGCCCTCCCCTTTTGGAGACTTCAAGGCACCATCTCTACCACTGAAATCCCTCAAGATTTCAGTGGTGAAGAGGCCCAAACACCAAAGTCCCAAAACTTGCACAAAATAGCACAAAACAAAGGCCTTACAAGGCCTAAGAGGGGTCAAACTTCCCCAAAGCACAAAATACTCTTAACAAACAATAAAGAGGGCCTAAAAATAGAACTTTTTTATGTTATACACTAAACACAAAAACAGCTCTAAGATAGGTAGAAATAGGATACAAAAATGGGGAATAAAAGGGAAGTTTCTTACCCTTGAAGACCACCTTCACAAATGATGCTCCAACAGCCCTTCTTGGCTTGAATCCACCTCCAAAACACTCAAACAAGCCTCCAAGGGTCTCAAGTCCAAGAGATGGTGTGTTAGTGTGTGTGTGTGTGAGCAAAAATGGCACAAAACACACACTTATAGAGATAGAAAATATATCTAACCCTAACCCTAGAACTCAAGGTTCACCAAAGCTGTCTAAAATGTCTAACAAGTGTCTAACCCTAATGCCAAGAGAAGACCCTCTCCTATATAGGCAATTCCCTCTTGTAAAGCTTACAAAACAAGCCATCCAAGAGGAAATCCCTCCATGCACGTGTATGGAGGGGAAAGGGGTGGATGCCAGCTATCACAGTTCGCAAGAAATATCTACAAAAAGTAGATGAACAGTGGTCGGCCACTCAAAATTGTCATTTTGACAAAATTGATGGCCGGTCGGCAACAAAGAGTGCCGGCCGGCAATATATATTGCCAGTGGCAAGAAAAACCAGCCGATGGCCTCTAGCTAGTGCCGGTGGTGTGTGGGGATGTCTCAAAAGGCATTCCCTGTCCTTCCAAGGCAAAACACAAGTGTTTGGTGCAAAACCAGACACAAAAGAGTCGAGTTCGGAGATCCTGAGACAAGGCGCGTAGCTGAGAACTCCGGGAACTCCAAACGAACACAAACATGGATCATCACCGAGTGTTCAAACGGTGACGTCCAAGTCTTGAGGACGGTCAAAAATGGGGTGTCTACAGTTGCCCCTCTTTGACAAAACTCGGAAGTCATCACAATGACGGGAGTGAATGTCAAAGCCCAGAGACGACCTATTTTTGACAAGGCCGAAGACTTGGACAAGCATGCACAACAAACAAAGATATGCGCCCGAAGGTAGGGGCAAAATGCAACTGAAAATGCAAGAAGCCGAGCATAACTTATGATCATGCAAAGAAAGCTGTAACGAAGCACACATGCGACAGTTTTAAGCTAGCATACACCAGACTACACTACAATGCAGAAAGGATGTAAGAGAATTATGCAATTCTCGATACGTCTCACTCGGAGGATACAATACCTGTGCGGCTCGTCCGGTTGCACCGGCCTCAAATGAACCGTACATACAATATCGTGCCTGAAAAGAAAACAAACTTAACAGGTACAATGTCGTTGGTAACATGCATGACAATGCAATCAAAAGTGCGTGACAACGCAAGTCGTGCATAGAGAAATGGTAGGATTGAACACATGTGAGTAAAGCAATGCAGGCATGCACGCAATGTGTATGGAAAGAGAACTTGAACACATGTGAGTAAAGCAATGCACGCATGCACGCAATGTGTATAAAAAGGAACTTGAACACATATAAGTAAAGCAATGCACACGTGCACGCAATGTGTATAAAAAGGAACTTGAACACATATAAGTAAAGCAATGCACACGTGCACGCAATGTGTATAAAAAGGAACTTGAACACATATAAGTAAAGCAATGCACGCTTGCACGCAATGTGTATAAAAAAGGAACTTGAACACATATAAGTAAAGCAATGCACACGTGCACGCAATGTGTATAAAAAGGAACTTGAACACATATAAGTAAAGCAATGCACACGTGCACGCAATGTGTATAAAAAGGAACTTGAACACATATAAGTAAAGCAATGCACACGTGCACGCAATGTGTATAAAAAGGAACTTGAACACATATAAGTAAAGCAATGCACGCATGCACGCAATGTGTATAAAAAAGGAACTTAAACACATATAAGTAAAGCAATGCACACGTGCACGCAATGTGTATAAAAAGGAACTTGAACACATATAAGTATAAAAAGGAACTTGAACACATATAAGTAAATCATTGCACACGTGCACGCAATGTGTATAAAAAGGAACTTGAACACGGCACACGTGCCGATGCGAATGGGGCACACGTGCCGATGCAAGTGAGGCACACGTGCCTATGGGAATGGGGAGGCACACGTGCCAATGCAAGTGAGGAGGCACACGTGCCGATGAAAATGGGGCACACGTGCCAATGAGAATGAGGCACACGTGCCGATGAAAATGGGGTACACGTGCCAATGCGAATGGGGCACACGTGCCGATGAGGATGGGGCACACGTGCCGATGAAAATGGGGCACACGTGCCGATGAAAATGGGGCACACGTGCCAATGAGGATGGGGCACACGTGCCGATGCGAATGGGGAGGCACACGTGCCGATGAAAATGGGGCACACGTGCCAATGAGAATGAAGAGGCACACGTGCCGATGCGAATGGGGAGGCACACGTGCCGATGCAAGTGAGGAGGCACACGTGCCGATGAGGATGGGGAGGCACACGTGCCAATGCGAATGGGGAGGCACACGTGCCAATGAGGATAGGGCACACGTGCCGATGCAAGTGAGGAGGCACACGTGCCGATGCAAGTGGGGCACATGTGCCAATGAAAATGAGGCACACGTGCCTACGGGAATGAGGCACACGTGCCAATGGAAATGAGGAGGCACATGTGCCGATGGAAATGATGAGGCACACGTGCCGATGGAAATGAGGCACACGTGCCAATGCAAATGAGGCAAATGAGACACGCATGCCTCATAAGAATGCAAAATGATGCAAGTGTGACACACCTGCCACACGGGATGTAAAATGATGCAATGAGGTACGCGTGCCTTAAAGGATGCAAGATGCTGCCAATGAGGTACGCGTGCCTCAAAGGAGATGTAAAACAATGCAAGTGTGACACGCATGCCACACGAAATGTGAAACAATGCAAGTGTGACACGCATGCCACACGAAATACAAAACAATGCAATTGTGACACGCATGCCACACGAAATGTAAAACAATGCAAATGAACTCGAGTGCGCGACAACGCACGTCTTTTTTCTTTTTGAAATGCATGATAATGCAAAACAAGGAAATGCACGACAACACGAATGATGTGCGGGGTGACGTATGTATTAAGGTGCATGACAATGCATGGCAACGCTTGTAATAAAATGCATGACAATGCATGAGGGATGTGCATGACGGCGCGACGCAACACACCAGACAACATGATGAATGCATGCAACGCACGCGGGGCAACTTTTGAATCTTGTAAAAGGCAAAAGGATACAAAAGGATACAACATTGCATGAATTTGAGTGCCACGCACAGAAGACACGGTCCGAGGTCAAAACGGAGGCCGGTTGAGCATCGGAGATACACTTTCTTGCACTTTTTTGAGCTATGAAGACCAGAAACTACTCATATGGTCTAAACAACGCTGTGGGAACACCACCGGCCAGGAGGGGAAGCCACCGACTGTCCACCGGCTACAAAACAATTTCATCGGCAGAAAATTCTGCTGGCCAACACAAAATGTTGCCGACCAGCAAAAAGCTACTGAGTCGGGGCAGATTCAACTTTTCACCTCGGGTGTTTTAAAATAGGGTTTCGAAACCCTATTCTTTCACTTCTCCTCCGTCGAAAAACCAGACCCTCTCTCTCTAGGGCCTTTTTCTCTCCTCATTTCCTCATTTCTTTGCGTTCTCGTGCCTTTTTCGTCGTTCGATTCGCGAAGTTCATCGCGTTTCGAACATTTTGGACCGATTGAAACTTCGTTTCGACGCTCCTTTTGCTATTTTCACCTTTTTGGGTCTTGTTCCCCTCGATTTCCTCTTCATTTCCGTGCCTTTTCACATACCAACCTTTCCGGCCATTTTCCACCTTCCCGGGGGTTGACTTTTCGGTTGACTCTTTGTATTCCGACCCGATTTTCATTCCTTTATCACTTTCTCATCATTTTCGACATGGCGGACGACATTCCACGCGGTGGGACTCCCTCAGATCACGAGATGGATCCCGGCGTTGAGCTCCTCCCGTTGAGCGAGCGCCCGTTCGACCCGGCGACCTACCGGTCCGTGATTCATGTTCTGCCACCCGATGGACTGCGCCAGTTCAGGAGTTTCGACATGGCGTTGGATCCCGAGCTCTTGTTGCGCGAGCCTGCCTCCCACTTATCCTCCGGCGCTTTCGAGGTAACTTTCTTTCTCTATTTTACTTTCTGTAACGTAGAATGTTTAACTGCCAACTGCCATAGCTGGTTGCATTCTTTAACTGCTTAGTTCCGATACACTGATACACAGTATATTGTAATTGATTACAAACGCGTTTGAAACTGATTATCTTTTTAAGACCCACACGTGCACTCACTACACTAGTCTTGAACCACTCAAATCACGGCACACACCGTATTTCACTGCAAACACCGACACCCGATACCTGTTTGAATCTGAAAATATGCACGCATGCCGCATTTGCACCGAGCCACTCAAACATGCTGACGCATCATACGTTGTAGTTCACTGTAAACACACCGGCACTCGGTATCTATTTGAATCTGATAAACTTGCACGCATGCCAAATTTGCACTGAACCACTCAAACACGTTGACACATCACACGTTGTAGTTCACTATAAGCACACCGGCACCCGGTATCTGTTTGAATCTAAAAATATGCACGCATGCCATATTTGCACTGAACCACTCAAACACGTTGACGCATCACACGTTGTAGTTCACTATAAGCACACCGGCACCTGGTATCTGTTTGAATCTGAAAATATGCACGCATGCCACATTTTCACTGAACCACTCAAATACGCTGACGCATCACACGTTGTAGTTCACTGTAAACACACCGGCACCCAATATCTATTTGAATCTGATAAACTTGCACGCATGCCAAATTTGCACTGATTTTGACTGTTTCTTCAAAACTGTACATTTTATATTGCTTCGCAACTATTTGTTTGAAAACAGGGAGACTCCCATACCATCTGCGGGTATGGGAACACTGTCGCTCGCGAGTGGTACGCCGAGCTACCCGACGCAGTTCGCCGCATCGTAGACCAGGCCGGCTTTGGCGCCTTCTGCAGAGGACTCTCCAGGCTTACGACATGTAGACCTCTCCTCGCCGTCCTGGTGGAGAGGTGATGGGACACCACCAATTCGTTTCATTTGTCCGCGACCGGGGACATGACAACGACCCCTTATGATTTCTCGATGCTCACAGGCATCGGGGTAGGGGGTGATCCGATCCCCTTTGACATTGACATGGATGAGTGGACCACAGCTCAGGTCTACTTGCTTGGCGCGGCACCACCTCTTGCGCGCCCCGGCTTTGTCAGATACTCCTGGTTCGAGGTGTAGTTCAAGGTCCAGCCCCTCCTCATCGATGCAGCCCCGATAACTCCAGAGGTCGTGGAGAGATACGCACGCGGCTTCCTTATGTTCCTATTTGGGACGACCATCTTCGCCGACCGGGCGAACACAGTGCCTCTCTGCCTTCTCAGCGCACTGGTGGATGTCAGGGACATATTACATTATGACTGGGGTGGCGTCGCTCTAGCCACTCTTTATGGGTATATGAGCTCGGCTTCATGGCAGTGCTGTTGCTCGGAGGTTCTCAAGTAGCTTGGGAGGTACATTTTTTCTCGCTTTCATTTCGTTCTATATTTTCAGTACTCGCATTACACCGCACACATCGTAGTCCGCTTTTCACTTGTCAGATATCGCATACACACGGCACACACATACTCGCTTCACCGACCGCATAATCGCCACACTATACACTCTGCACAATACACTGCACAACACACGGCTCTGCTATTTCTGCTTTTATTCCATATTTTGCTTTATCTGATAAATGCACTGGTATTTATCTTGCAGTTGTGGGTTTACGCCTACTTTCCTAGGCTCGCTCTTGTACCCGATGTAGAGACCCCTCTGGTCGTCCCTTTTTCGCGTCGCTTTGACGGGAGATGCACCCGGAGGCCGCGAGAGACATTCAGCTTCTTCCGCCGCTACTTTGACACTATCACCCCCGCCGAGGTATGTTTTACTTGCAGTTCATTTAAGTTTCACCTTTCCACTACATATTTCAATAACATTAGGTAACAAACTGTATTTCATTTTTAGATCACCTGGCGACCATGGGCTCCACTGCCAGCGATGATGCGGGATCAGTTTGCCAGTGCCGATGAGACCTCACGTTACCGGATTCTGCTCGAGGGCCCGGTCTGTCGGGCTTGGTACCTGGGTGAGCGTTTCTTGCGTCAGACCCTAGGCTTACCTGAGCAGATAGTCCCGGTGCACCCTCCTGAGCACATGCGGGATACTGAGAGGTTCACTGCCGAGCTGATGGCGGACTACACCATTGGCTGGGAGGCAGACGATTTCAGAGGCGAGGGCGATTATTCGGAGTACGTCCGGACCTTTATCATGCGACCTCTGAGCGGCGGCCGCCGAGTGGAGAGAGAGAGACCTGCGGCGCCAACGGTTGGAGTGGGAGTAGGGGCTGGAGGGGGAGCGCCGAGGAGGGCTCGAGTTCGCGGCAGGGGTGGAGTTCAGTGGGGGCGAGGGACCAGTTGGCCTGCTCTGCCCGCTTCATTGACTTTCCGATGGCAGGATGGGACGACCTACCAGATTCCCTTCGCCCCTCCGCCGGCTGATCACGAGTTTGTCGGTATCCCCGACTTGCCTCCGGTATGTATTACTGCATTTTTGTACAGTCATTTCATTTCAGTTTATTTGACATTCCACAGAATACTGATGCATCTGATACTTTTGCAGGCGTCTTCTGAGTATACCCGGCAGTCATTGGAGATGAATGCCTCCATGATGGGGATGCTACAGCGGACATTCGACCTCTTAGCCTTTTACAGCATTCCGGTATGTTCTTTTTGACCACGGCCTCAAACCATACACAAACTGCTTTACATAATCTGATGCATAATCGCAACATCTGATAAACTGCTCATGGCATCTGATATACTGTACTCATACATTGCATTCTGTACTGATTCACTGCTCACGGCATACATACACTGTACTCATACACTGTATTTTGCACTGATTCACTGCTCACGACACTCACAGACTGTACTCATACACTATATTTTGCACTGATAAACTGCTCACGGTATACATACATTGTACTCATACACTGTATTTTGCACTGATAAACTGCTTACGACACAGATCAGACATACTAATCGCATTTTGCAATCGATAAACCGCTCACAAGATTCGATGCATCCCCCTTTCTTGCTTTTCAGCCTCCCTTCCCGATTCCTCCGGTGGGTGGCGCTCCAGCTGGACCTCCTATTTCTACTCGGGATAACAGAGTATATCCCCGCACCAGAGGAGGGCACACTCATGTCGGGAGCAACTCGCGGGCTCCGGTTCCGGATGACGAGTCTGAGGCAGAGACAGAGGCGGAGGAGACCGGTGATGGCTCGGACTCGAACTCAGACGGCGATGCCCCTGGTGGTGCCCCTGTGGATGACGCTCCTGGACCTTCGTCCAGGAAGAGGACCAGGACAGATTGACGGCCCCAGAGCCATTTTGACATTTGATACAGATTTTGCTGTTTTTTTTTTTCTTCCTTTTGCATTTTCCCCTTTTGGTTAGTAGTTAGGGTACTTTTGTACTGCCGCAGGCAGATTTTGTTTCCCAAAACTTATGTACTTGAAAAGATGATATGAAATGAAACAAACTTTTTGTCTGAAAAAGTGTTTACATTTGTGTATATTTCATACCAGAATCAGATTGCATCATATTACACCTCAAATGTAAATGATATTGATCTGTTGTCTGAAAAGTGAATACTTGTAAATTGAGCACTTGCACCATGATAATCGGATAACCAACCAACTAATAGCAAACAACTCATACAAACCACTACTCAAACTGCATAATGTAGCCCATACTTCATCGGGATTGATCTCAGATACACCTATAATACAAAGACTGCCTCATTCTGACACAAAGAAACCCTGAACAAATAACCCAATCTGACAAGACGGATCACAAAACTGACACGGTTGCAGTTGAAACACACTCGGATGTCCCAAATTTTCCCTTTCCTTCTCTTGCTTCGCACGAATGTAGAGAATGGAACAGCATTCTGAGCACAAACGATTTTTTTGAAATAAGGAAGGGTTTTCAACCGGGGTGTCGAGCCTACCACAGAACACAGCGAGGCAGACTCAATCTAAGAAACAAGAGGCACGCAACCTATCATAACGAAACATACTCGAAAAAGACTCAAAGCTAGAATCGAGATCGACAAATCAAAAGACACGACACACGGACATGTTTACAAAAAACCTCAAATCTCGAGGAACCAATTCTTCCGGGTACTATTACCACCCTTTCTAATTTGTGATTCTCACATCACTCGGCCCTCAGGCTCGGTTTTTCTCTCAAAACCCTTTTCTTACTTTTCTCTCAACTTACACCTCTCTATTCTTTATTCTCTCATTTTTATCCCTCCCCAGGGTGATTAATAGATGAATAGGAAGTCACAGGTTCACGTCCAGCACTGTTAGCTCACGGCTATTTCCTTCCGGTGGATAGAGCGCCTTTCTGGCAAGTATGTTGACGGGGGAAAAACAGAAGACCTGACTCAATTGTGCCCCTAATTCGTCACTTTGACCATTTTTTGTTTTCTTCCTAAAACAAGTTTTGACCAAGATGAGAGTTAAATTAACGTACTTGTTCGATTTTTGATTTGAAAATCATGCAAGTCAGGCTGTGAGCACTGAAAATTTTCCTTTTGGGTCCAAACATGGTCCGATTTTGGAAACTGAAACAGTTTTTGAGAAAATAAGTCAACCTCAGTGAAAATTTTCAAAAATTATTTTTGCAAACAATCAACGCTCAACGAGTGTGGAACTTACCCTCGAGATATGCAACCTCGGATCGGGGGCAATGGGAAATTTCCCCTGGCTTAAAAAGGGGGAATACAGCAACGGAAAGTTGCCCCTGGTTTGGACGGCAACTCAGGGCAACTTATGGCAATGCATGGCAACGGAAAGTTGCCCCTTGTTTGGATGATGCCGCGGCATTTTGTAAGCCAGTCCTTGTTGACGACAATCGGATCCTCGGACGCGGAGGAGGTGAAGACGGTTTGAATCAATATATGGACACAGTCACCTGGAAGGTGTTGGTGGTTGGATTTCAAGAGGAAGTTAATCACGTAGTTCCAGGTTGCTGCAATCGAGACATCAGATTCGGAGGAGGCACAAGTGATCAAAATCATGACATGGACTGAGACGCTATGGAAGCGTTGGGGGCTGGACTTCAAGATGAAGTTGCCTACGTATCCCAAACATGGGAATCAAGCCTTACGTAGTTCCGGTTAAGGTACACTCGGGTATTTTAACCTTCACTGTTTAGGCTCTAACTTTTGCCAAGGTGCCCAATGCGGGTTTTCGACCTTGCGAGCTATGCTCTTCTTTTTCTTTCTTTTTCTTTTCTTTTGCATTTTCATTTCTTTTCTTTCTTTTCTTTTGCTATTTCTTTGTTCTTTTCTTTTCTTTTTGCTTCTTTTTTGTATATTTTTCTTTTTCTTTTCTTTTCCTTTGCTCTAACTTTTGCCTGGATCGCCCTTTCGGGTTTTCGGCCCAGTGAGCCTCTCAAATGGTAAAAAGTGTAGCAAGCCCATGCCAAATGGTTTTGAGATTGAAGCCTCTCTGTATCCAGGAGAGTGACTGTTTTGTTGATTTGCAGAAAAGTTCATCACGGCTGCTTCATGAGCTTTGCCTGGTGGGCTCTGATCTCCTTGATCTGGCTTTGGTGCCTCTTGCTCGAGGGCCGCTTTCAAATCTGGCCACACGGGTCTTTCATGGCACTGAATGTTTTGAACGGATTCCAGGTTTGAAACAAATAGGTTGAATCTGGAGGCTAAGAGCGATCCTGGGCTGCACAATCTCAAGAGCGATTCCACACAGATCTTCGCAAGACTGCGTGAAACATTTTGTTTTTGAAAGTTTTTAAGAAAGTGACAAACCGCTCGCGCAGAAGATAGTGTGGAACCAGTCTGGATCGAACGAGGATCCTTTTCAGTACTCACGCCGACAAGCATGATTTCATTCATTAAAAGCTTAACACGCCTCTCTTTCTCTCAAAATGATCAAAATTTTACAAAACCCGAAGAATTACTTCCTCTTCATTTTCATTACCACAGTGTTCGAAAAGGGGTTTTATGAAAAGCTTAGGTCATTACGACGATGTTTAAGGCACAAGAAAGTAGGTGGTATGTACTGTCGTTCCATTCACATCTTCTGGCACGGCTGACTCAAATAGCAACAAGTACGGAAATGTGATAGCCACAGCTGTTTCATTCAGATTCTCTGATTGCGACTGGCTCCTCCACCGAGACAGATTCAAAAGGAAAAACAATAGGATAATTACAAAACGGTGTTCGAGGCAACAACCTCAGAATCACTTGACATTCTATACAAAAGGGACTGACTCATTACAACAAGACAGACCCTGTAAGCAAAAAGACTGACTCAATACAGAGAGACAGACTTAAGACAAAACAAATGACTAACCCGACACCCAAGTCAGAATTTACAAAATTAATCATTAACAGATGCCCAAAAATGCGTGCCAAACGCCACATCCAAAAATGTGCCAGTAATCGCTCAGAAGCGTTCACCTTCTGATTACATACTCGCGGTATCTGTGTCCTCAAAATCCAACAACTGGGTGGTGACGGACTTTGCTGGGGTGGAGGGGAGGATAATCTCGTTGTCAATCAAATCTTGCACCTCATGACGGAAACGGAAACAATTGTCGGTAGCATGGCCTGTCTACTGGTGGTACGCACAGTACTGTGCAGGGTCATGAGTATCAGAGAGATTCTTCGGGAGAGGCCGAGGCTCCAGGGGTTTAAGGTGTCCCCTCTCGGCAAGAATCTGAAGTGCCTTGGACAATGGCATGTAGAGAGCATGGAAGACCTTGCGCCCTCGGGGTAGGTATTTTAGAGCCTGAGCACTCTTGCTAGATGCACTAGCGAACGGATCGGCGGGTGTAGCCTTGGATTTCTGATCCTTTCCGGATGCGAGGTTGGGAGCGGGAAGAACTGTTTTGGCATGACGGGGCCTATCCCGGTTCTCTGATTGACTGGAATTGCCCTCAGGTGGAGTGGGGAAAGCATCCTCCACAGTTTTTGACATAACCGCGGATATCTGTTGCTTGTTCATTCCTCCGGCTTTCAAAGCCTCTCGCCTACAAGAAGGTTGTTCGATAGGGTCGGCATCTGCCTTCATCTTACCTTTGTCTCTGGCCTCAGCCTGATCTAGAGTTTGGTTTGATACGTCGTTGCCATAGCTGGAGGTCATCTCCGGTTGGCTGAGTTCAATTACAATTCGTCCCAATAGCGGAGGCTCCTGGGGTATAAAGCCTCCGACATATGGTGCGGCTGGTGGCGAAACAGACATCCTATAGGCGAGATCCGCCACGGATCTTTGAAGATCACCTATCATTCCCATTAGTTCAAATGTAGTAGGCTCGCGAGCCTGATATAGTTGAGGGGTCTAAACTGGATGTGCAGCAAGCGACCTAGGTGGATGCGGCAGATCAATATTAGCCTCACCTTGTGGGGTGATTCCTTGACTCAATGCAGCCATCATGACCACGACCTCTTCTGAATTCTGCGTCATGCTCACCCCGCCAAGAAGGAGAAGACACTAGTGTTTCGATCGACCCTCAATTTCGAATCAAACGAAAACAAGCGATTTCAAATTTCAAACAGATCAAACACGGGTGTAGCCGAACAACTGCACTCTACTACTGATCACTGTTCCCCAGAATCACTGTTCAAAACTAAATTGACACCCGCAGACATAACTAATTCTCAACAACACTGATACTAGTGCCCTCGGGCCTGATGCTCAAACTTTGCAAACTGATATATGCGTTCCCTGCAGAGATATACTCTAAAAGCACATAGCAGGTAAAAGAGAGCCAATACACCCCTATGTTGGGGTAGGGTTTCCTTGTCCTATTTTGTCAGGAGTTAGGGTTTCACTATGCACACAGTGGCTTCAAACAACCTATATCGGGTAAGCAACCTGTCCTAGTTTGGAATGGTCACTATGGATCCGAATATGCACTAGGTCGAATGGTCAAAAAGGGTGTCCCGGTAAAACCGGGGTTCGTGTTCCCATACTGGCAGAGCCCGCAACCCGTCAGCTTTATGGTCATGCCTTGACAAGACAAGCCTCCAAAGAAACCGCCAGAATAGCAGATGGCCAACACGGTGTCCTAGGCGCACAATGCACATGCAATGCAAAGAAACAAAAAAGTGTAGTGAAAACAGGATATCAGGAGTTGGAGCCAAGCTCTCTAAAATCGCCAGAGTCAGCGTAATAGCCATGAGGACCTCGCCATGCTACGATTCGGACTCCTTTTTGTTTGTTGCGGTTCGTAATCAACCAAAGAGTCCAACTCGCAAATCGTTATGAGAAAAACAGATTTTGAAAAGAAGTGCCAAACATGGATCGCTTTGCGATCTGAGTCGCCACCTAAATATTTTTAAAATGGGAAATTTAGAAACCCCCGACTCGGTCAAGGCCACGGTCCGGCTATCACCAAAGTTGTCTTGGCTCGGGAGCTTGGGTACGATCGGGGAAGGTCAACTATGAGCACCCCCTTTCGCCCGGTCCAAAGACCGGCCTCTACTAACCATGATATCCGATTTTGAAAACATTACGTGTTCTTATTCCGGTTATTAGCCTAGAATTACTATGTTATGCGCACGGCAAACAAGTATAGACTAGATTGCCTAATTTGGAAATAAGCATTGCATATCCGTTCGTTTCGAAAAGGCTTTGGAATTTGCTACTCACAAGTAGGCTAAAACACGGATTTCAACGAGTTTTTCCAACTCAAACAATCCAACCTCCACCCACAGGCATTCAAACAGTTTATCTCATATAAGCATTTAGCCACATGGTAAGCCTACTGTCATGTTAACATTCACACGCATGCGAGATGCTAAAGCGTAAATACTTACATTGTACTCCGTGCCCAAAACAATAAACCAGTTAGCAAACATGCGTGTCCTAGTTCATGTTAAGTGACTAATGCATCGCATACAGAATGTGATTAGGATAGGCTCGGCTAACCCTAAAATGGCATGTGAAATGCAATCATTCGGTGCACATATTCAAGTTAGATTTGAAGATACAATGCAGTTTGTATGATGTACCGAGCCTAGTGCATGTAAGACAAATATATGTATGCACGCATGCATAGCATAAGGTATGCTAAAATAAACGTGCCCTAATCTACCATCGTAAGCAGGTAAATAAAAGGGAAGAAAGAAGTGGGGGTTGGAAGACATGCACACCACTCACCCACACTTATTACAGATTTACCCTCACCCGGAGGGGCCAAATAAATAATACAAATTAACTAACTACGCAAGCTAATTAAATATTACAAATTAATTAAATTAACTAAACAAATTAATTAATCTAATTAAAACAAGAAGCCCTCGGCGAGTGGATCGTAGCGCATGCTCGAGACTTGCTCGGAATCGCACTGCCATGCATAGTCTGCCTTTGTTTTCCCTGCTTTGCTCCTCTAAAAACTGCCAAAGTCTCAGGAATGCCTCTCAGGATACTGGGGGATCCCACCGGCTGAAAAGGAACACCACCGGCTGAAGGATGTGGTCATCGGCTGTAAATGAGACTATCGACCACAAATACATTGCCGGTCGGCACTAAATGTTGCCGGTCGGCTAAAAATGTCTGCAGAACCTGCAAGTCACAGCAGCAGAGGGCAGAATCTTGCATGGCAATGCTATTCAAGCTATGTATGCACCAATCACACTCCCTATCATGTTAATGACTCAAGGGAGGATGTGCCTCGATTCTCGGGCCACCAATCACGCATTTCCATGCATGATGGCCCAAAGAATCGAGTGTGCACTTTCAATTTCAAATGCATGCAAACCATATAATCACACAAGGAAGCCTAACCTTTATCACACTCACTTCAAGAGACCAAGCATGCACAATGCAATGCAATCCTAGACATGTTGGCTAGCATGCAATATGGACAATGCAAGGCACTTATACAAACATACAAGCAAGCATGCAAGGCAAGCATGCAAACCAAATAAAAGAGGGACTTAAACATGAATTAGGCGACTCTAAATAGGCTTAAAACAGTGGCCAAAGTGCCCAAAAATGAAGGCTAAACACACACACACGCATGCACATGTTAAGGCGCAAACCTAAGCATTAAACAAGCAACTCTCAAACACACTTGAAAGAGGCTAAACATGGACGATTGGCATGGAATGAAAAGCTTTAAAATCATGTCAAAATGTGGTGCCAAACCAACCCAAATGAGACAAGCATAAGCGTGCAAGCATGGTCTAAGTACTTGAGGCAAGTCATGAAGCTTTGAAGCACATTTAGCACAACAAACATGGCATGCATTAAACAACTAAAAACAAATTTTTAGTATGTTAAAACAAGGCCAAAGGACTACTTAGATGGCATCTAAGTGGCTAAAATTCAAAGGCATACACCATGGTCAAAACATAGGGCATACAACACATGCTCTCAAAGCAACAAAGAGGCAACTAAGGCAAGCATATGAGCATGCCAAAGGGACTAAAATTACATGTTGGATGGTTCCAAACCACCAAAATGATGCAATCAACACATGCTACACATTCACATACTTGAGGCATACAAGCCCAACAAGCCACAAATGCAAATGAGCTATACTAAGCATGCCAAAATCGATCCAAACAACTATGGACAGACCTAAAGCATGGCAAAATAAGCACAAAACATTCACAAGGCTAAGCCTAAAACATGCTCGAACAAAGGCTAACAACCTAAGGCATATTAAGGCAATTACAAGGCATTACATGGTAGGTATGCTAAGCATGCATGGTGTACCAAAACCAACACACAACATGATTATATTATGGCATAATAAGCATGAAATGCAGCCTAGACATGATCAACACACACTCTAACATAGGCTCCCTCAAGAGGCCAAAAATGGTCCCTTTCAAGGACAACAAGGAGAGGGGGTGGCCCTCCCCTTTTGGAGACTTCAAGGCACCATCTCTACCACTGAAATCCCTCAAGATTTCAGTGGTGAAGAGGCCCAAACACCAAAGTCCCGAAACTTGAACAAAATAGCACAAAACAAGGGCCTTACAAGGCCTAAGAGAGGTCAAACTTCCCCAAAGCACAAAATACTCTTAACAAACAATCAAGAGGGCCTAAAAACAGAACTTTTTTATGTTATACACTAAACACAAAAACAGATCTAAGATAGGTAGAAATAGGATGCAAAAATGGGGAATAAAAGGGAAGTTTCTTACCCTTGAAGACCACCTTCACAAATGATGCTCCAACAGCTCTTCTTGGCTTGAATCCACCTCCAAAACACTCAAACAAGCCTCCAAGGGTCTCAAGTCCAAGAGATGGTGTGTTAGTGTGTGTGTGTGAGCAAAAATGGCACAAAACACACACTTATAGAGATAGAAAATATATCTAACCCTAACCCTAGAACTCAAGGTTCACCAAAGCTGTCTAAAATGTCTAACAAGTGTCTAACCCTAATGCCAAGAGAAGACCCTCTCCTATATAGGCAATTCCCTCTTGTAAAGCTTACAAAACAAGCCATCCAAGAGGGAAATCCCTCCATACACGTGCATGGAGGGGAAAGGGGTGGGTGCCAGCTATCACAGTTGGCAAGAAATATCTACAAAAAGTAGATGAACAGTGGTCGGCCACTCAAAATTGTCATTTTGACAAAATTGATGGCCGGCCGGCAACAAAGAGTGCCAGCCGGCAATATATATTGCCGGTGGCAAGAAAAACCAGCCGATGGCCTCTAGCTAGTGCCGGTGGTGTGTGGGGATGCCTCAAAAGGCATTCCCTGCCCTTCCAAGGCAAAACACAAGTGTTTGGTGCAAAACCAGACACAAAACAATCGAGTTCGGAGATCCTGAGACAAGGCGCGTAGCCGAGAACTCCGGGAACTCCAAACGAACACAAACATGGATCATCACCGAGTGTTCAAACAGTGACGTCCAAGTCTTGAGGATGGTCAAAAATGGGGTGTCTACAACCATCTTCCCCACACACTGTTAAACAACCCAAAATTGTCATTCTAGCTAAAATTCCAAATTTTCGAATGGAGGATTGAGAACATAATTCACAACCTCGAAGGTGATCAAAAAGAAGTTTGAAAATCAAGAAGTTCATTTTTTCTTTAGAAGGTGATTTTTCAATTTCTTTTATTTTCTTGCATTTTTCTATCTTATATTTGTTTCTTGCTTTAATTTCATATTAGTTGTGTTGTAATCTAAACAGAAGTGGTTAGTTGAGCCACCTACATTGTCACAACCCAAACCCGTCCCTATATGTTTAGCATCGTAACTAGCCAATAATCTTAAGATTACCGAAGGCCTCTGAAACAGATCAGCAAATTAAGGGGGCTGGTAGAAGCAAATAACAGATATACAACATCCATAGAGCTATGAAGACTTATATGAGACAAAAAAAATTACACTTATTATTTATATATATTATGACGTCATACGTGCGTCACCTCAAGTACAGATAAACAAAAAAAGAATTAGCCCTATATACAAAATAAACAAAATAAAATAAATAAACTTAGGATTTGTTCACATGGTTCACAAAAAAACTTCCGAGAACCTCCTCAAGAGACGCACTAGTTGGCTAACACAAACAGATCCAGACTGGAAGTCTCAAGGTTGGTCACGCGCCTGATCACCTACATATATAATATAAACAATGAGCTGGAACCCAGTGAATAACAACAGAGTAAAGGTTTTATGAATGAAGTGCATAATAGATTCAAAAATCAGAATTCTGATTAGGAACGGATTCATATACATATTCAAATTTGTAAGCAGTCATACGTAGTACATCCATTAGCGCTAACAAATCAGATTGGTTATAAAGACCTATGTACAGAGCAATTGGTCATGAAGACCCATATTCGTATTAGACAAATGATTGTGCACAATCGTAACAGATAACCATATAGGTTTCACAAATAGTTCCACGAATGGAACCCACAGAGATCCCTAGTACCAAGTAATAGATAACAAATTCACATAATGCTAAGGATGACACGATACATTTCAAAAATTAGACAATCATTCATTCATACAGAAAATATTATTTCAGAAAACAGAGCTTATTATATCTGTCAGAAAATACTTATAATTGAACATATCTTTACAAGGTAATATCACAGATAGCTCCAGAAGTAGAACAGACAAATAAGATAAATAGTAGCGCGCGACCTACACAAACACATGACAAATGCACATTGAAACACAAGCTCTGTAAACATTTGTCTTATTTCATTTCTTTCTAGCTGTGTTTTTAGCCATTTTCCTCATTATGGTAGCGTAAATCATGGCTTAAGAATGCCTAAGATGGAATGAGGATGCAATTATGCACTTTGAAACACTTGGCAAAATTTCAAAAAACAAGATAGTTCGCTCGAGCGCAGCTTTGTTCACTCGGGCGGTCTGCAAAATCTACAAAAGTACTAAGAGCTCTCATTTCACGCTCAAGCCAACTTCTTGGTTGCTAAAGCCAAGACTGAAATATAGCGTGGTCGCACGAGTGGTTTTCGGTCGCTCGAGCCAACCATCAAACTCTGCAAAACTTTTGAGAGCTCAAAATTTACGCTCGAGCGAAGGTTTGGTTGCTCGAGCGATGCGACCAAATTCTGAAATTTTTAGATTTCAGTTCCAAGTTCAAAACATAATTTCTTTGCATCAAAACACATTCTTTTGGGCCAAAACCTTAAAAAAAAACACTTGGAAACTTGTAGAAAAAAATGAAATGAAGTTTAATTCGTAAAATCAAAACCCAAAAGTAAGTCAATTCTTCAAAACCAAATCAAAACTTTACGTGTATTATATATATACATGCAATGATATGGCTTTTTTCTTCCAAAACATGGATTTATGGAGTGAAAAGTGTAAAAACATGTTGAATTCTTAAACTTGAGCATAAAGAACACCATGCATGTGTGAATTCTTGGAAAAATAGCCTCATAATGCCATGAAATATGCATGTATGTATGTGTTGATCCTTAATTCTTCAATCTTAGCTTCATTCTTGTATTTAACCACCTAACTCTCTTGAATTCGTATTCTTGATGACTCATACACTTAGTTTATGGGTTGAATTCTTACATCTACTCTTCAATTGGGTTCTAGATTGTTTATTCTTTGAGCTTTCAAGCCAATTTCTTCAATTCCTTCCCAATTCCCTACAATTCTCATTTTTTTCTTAGCTTGAACTCAATGTTTTTCCTCATCTCTCTCTCTCTCTCTCTCTCTCTCTCTCTCTCTCTATGTTTTCCTACTCAAGAAATGAGGATTAAGTGTATATGAGAAGGTTCTTGATCAACATTAGCCTTATATAGGCCTACTTAGCTTAAACTAATTTTGATTAGTTCTAATTAATTTATTCTAATTATTTGATTCTGAATCGAATTCTAATTAAATTGATCATAAAATTCTAAAAATCCCAAATAACATGTAAACCTAGGCAATTTCATATTCAGACTCCGATACAGCCTTCAATATTCATATCAAAACAGAATTACAAATACATATTCTTACCATAGACAGAGATAAACACAAATAACATATAAATTGCACAATTAAAACATAATCTCATTCTTAAAACTTAATTAGCATTCTTAATCTCAGATTATAGGCTAATTACGGATCGAGATTGTTACATACATATTCCTTGTTTGTTTCTTTTCTCGATTTTGCAACAAAACAAGTTTTGCTAGGCCTAGTTGGGCTGTCAACCTATACGGTCGGCCGGTTAGCTTCTTTTGGACAAAATAGAGTACCTTTCCGGCTTTGAGCATACTAGTTTCCGGCAATCCTCAAGACACATGAAACTTCTAGTTTGTTTTTTTTTTTTATTTCAGAGATTTGTGAGATTTTTATTTTGTTGTAATATTTTCCTCCTCCCTCTCTAATTTGGTTTGTAATTATTCTTTCAATTATTGTAATAATTCTCAACCCCACTTCTTTCTATCCTGTTCTTTTACTTACTTTCCTTATTTGTGCATACGCATCATATTTTGATTTTTCATCCTATTTTTGCTTTGCATCTATGTTTCATATATCTTGATTCAGCTAAGTTTGCATTTGTGGATTTAATCAATTCCTATGTGATTATGTGTGGTACCTCATGTTCTTGAGATGATTCACATGTCATATATTAGAAGCCGGATCTTTAGTTGCATTTTATGAGTGAATTGCATTAGAATTTTGTATATAAGATCGTGCATATTTTTCTACTTTTGTTTTGTAGCAGTGGCGAGATGTCAGTAAACATGTAAGTTTTTATGCTTTAACATCCTGCTTTTGTGTTTTGTTTACTATGTTTAAGCATTTTACCATGACGTTATGTGCTTACTTGATATAACTATATGAATGCTGGTGAATGGAGGTTGTGTCCCTTAATTTGGAATGATGTTGATTTTTCATGTTTGTAAACTTAATTTCTTTGGCTTGTATATCTTCAAAACTTTTTCAAAACACATGAAATCAAATTGTTCCAAAATGAATGGCATAGTCTATACTTGTATGCTTCACATAGTAAATTGTAGGATTTATTTAATAACCAGAATATGAACATATAAAGTTAATAAAACTCATATCATGGTTTCATAGAGGTCGATCTTTGATCGAGTGAGCAGGGGTGCTTAATTAATGACCTTCCCCTCTCATAGTTAAGGTTCCGAGCCAAGTATCATTGGTTACCACAAATAGTGGCCTCGGCACGAGTCACAGGTTTCTTAATTTGTCCAAAAATATTAGATGGAGACTCTAAGATCTGGTGATGTAATCTATTTTTGGCAAAGATTTTGTATTAAAATGAATTTTTCATAAAAGTTGCCAAATCTGGACCCTCATATATGTTTCATATTGCACTCATAAGACTAGATCAAAGAAGTCGAGAGTCCGAACTGTTTAACAAACATAGGTATGTAATAAACCCGGTCTGTAATCTGTGAATAATCCATAATTAAGAATGCTAATTAAGTGTTTAGAAGGAACTATGTGCTAATTGTGTGATTTGTATGCTATTTGAATTCCTATCTGTTAGACATAGGAATATTTGTTTAGAATTCTGCTTTGATCTGAAAATTGAAAGCCTTATTGACAACCGAAACCGAAATTGGTTTCATAAATAAGTTATATGGAATATTTAGAACACTTTGGTAAGTTTAATTAAAAATTGATTCAGTTTAATAAATTAAGTTGTATTTAATTGACCTAATATTCTAATTATTGTATTATGCTATCCTAGCTATATATATTGAGTTTTAAGCTCATTTAAGCTCATCTCTTCATCATTTTGAGCTCCCAAAATTTGATAATACATTGTAGAGAGAGACAAAGAACTCTCATCTAGAGAGAAAAAGTGCAAAGATTGAGAAGAACTGGAAGATATAACTTGAATTGATCAAAGTTTGTGCAAGAACAAGTGTGTTTGAAGCCTCTAGATAAGAATTTACCTTTCAATTCTTGAAGATGATGTATGTTAGAGTTGTGTTCATGGATTATACTTGACCTTTTGCATATATTTTGCCAATTAAAGTAAAGAAAGTGAAGAAACTCTACATGCATGTATGGTTTTGCTAAGTTGAGTTTGAATTCTATCATCTATGTTGGAATTGTGAGTTAATTTGTACATGCATGTTTTATCCATAATGTGTTGACTCCTAAATTCATGTTTTGAAAAGGAGTTTGGTACATGCATAGAGCCTTTGAGCTCAAATTTGCCAAGTTCATGAGTTTGAAAAAGAAAGAAAGTTAATTCATTGCATGCAAGTCAAGAACATGGAGTTTTGAACATTGTTTTGGAAAATTAAAAGGGATTTGAGTATATGGTTTCCTAATTTTCATGACTTTATGCATCATAAAGAGCTTGTATATGTTTCTTGTAAGCCATGCAAGTTTTGAGTTTATTTTCTAAAAATTCACACATGCAAGTGTATATATTTGCTAAGACTTGAGAGCTCACCATGATTTTATACTTAAACACTTTCACCATGATTTTATACTTAAACACTTCATTTGTCTATGTTTTGGAAGTTTTAAATTCATATCATTACATACATGCATTGTACATTGAGTTTCAAGTTTGGTTTTAAAAGAATTGACATGCTTTGGGCCTTAATTTTGTGAAATGATCTTCAATTCAAGATGTTCCATGAGTTTCTACACGTTTTCTCAAGTTTTGGCCCAAAGGAATGAGTTTTGGCCCAAAGGAATGTGTTTTGGTGCATTAGAATTGAGTTTTGAGCTTTGAATACAAATCTGAAAATTTCAAAATTCTGTCACATCGCTCGAGTGAACAAAGCTTCGCTTGAGCTCACTTTGTGAGCTCTTAGAACTTTTACAATCAAGGCAGTTGGCTCGAGAGACAAAAGCTTCGCTTAAGCGAACTCACATTTTCAAGGCACCTGGCTCGAGCGACCAAAAGTTGGCTCAAGCCTAGATTCACATCATCTAGTACTTTTGCAGACCAATGGGTCTGCTTAAGTGACCAAAGTTTCGCTCGAGCGAACTATCCCGTTTTCTAAAATTTTGTCAAGTGTTTCAAAGTATATAATTGCATCCTCATTCCATCCTAGGCATTCTTAAACCACGGTTTAAGCCACAATAATGAGGATAAGAATTAGAAACATACCTAAAAAGAAATATAATAAGCCAAGTGTATTCAAAGTGTGAGTTTCAATGTGTACAATGTGATATGAAAGAATAAAAAGCTTATGTAGGGAAAGCTAAGCTATGATGGCCATATAAATCTGTAATGATAAGACAGGTTTTGTACTATGTACGTTTGTGATTATAGCTCAAGAACTGAAGACCAATCAACCTTTTTTGGAAGCCCACTATGAGTAACGTTATTGAAAAAATATGTTCATATGAATTATATTCGAAATGATATTTGATAAGTTATGATTTCTGAAAAGTTATCTTGTTAACGTGAAAGAATGTCTTATTTGAATCTATTATGGCCTCTAAAGAAAGTCCCAAGTCATGGGGGACAACATGTTAACGCGAATCCATGACATATATGTGATTATGAGATCTCATTAGCCACTTAATGAAGTGGTGATATGTTTGAGAATCGGTGTCCGAAACCAATTACTCTAGTCGGAAAACGATATGTTATGTTCTGTTGGATGTATTATTATTATGTTCAAATATGAGACTGATTATGTTATGATCTATTTTATGATTATGAAATGTTTGGAATTCGTTCACTAACCTCTTTACCATAATGTTATTCATTGGGCTTTAGCTCACTGTTTGTATATATATATATATATGTAGGTGAGCGAGTGCAAGATTGAGCCTAATGATACCTGTCCGGACTTCTGTTTTGTTAAGCCAACATTTGTGTCTCACGTGGAGGTTTCGAAAATGTTTTGCTGTCAAGACTTTGCGATTATGACTTAAGTCTCTATTTTCTTCTGTTAAGATGAACATGTTTTATTTTGTAAATAGGACTGAGTCCCTTTTGCCTTATTTGTACAGTGTGATGACGTAAGAATGATGTGATAAAATATGTATATAAAGTTTTAAATTTTCTATCTCATATAAGTCTGCACAGCTCTATGGACGATGTATGTTTATTTATTTGCTTTCGCGAGCCCCTTATTTTGTTAATCTATTTCTGAGGCCTTCAGTAAGATTACTGGTCAGTTATGATGCTAAACCTATAAGGGCAGATTTGGGTCGTGATAGGGTACCCTCTGGTGATGTTACAGTTTTTGGCGACTCTGCTGGAGATGAAGAATTTTTAAGTGGTTATTGAGTCTGAGTCTGTTAACCTTGTTGGTTTGGAGTCAGATTCGAGTTTGTCTGAGATGTTGGAGTCTTCTTTTGCTTTTTCTTTTTCTTTTGAGTCTGTTGCAATTATTGAGCCTGATATTCTGAATGAAGATGTTGTGATTTCTACTTACTTCTCTGTGCCTATAGTTCATAGCATTGACCAGAATTTTCAAAAGTTTGATAAAAACGAAGATGAAGAAATTCTTCGGGTTTTAAAAAATTTAATCAACTGGGAGAAAGAAAGGCGTCCTAAGCCATTAATTGACGAAATTGTTTCCGTTAATGTGGGTACTGAGAAAAATCCTCGTTTAGTCCAAATTGGTTCCACTTTATTTTTGGAAGAATGCGAACAATTAGTTGTTTTATTAAAGGAATACAAAGATATTTTTGCTTGGTCCTACAAAGATATGCATGGAATTAATCATGAGATTGTACAACATCGAATCCCTCTTAATCCTGATGCTCGACTTGTCAAATAGAAATTTTGCAGAATTCGTCCAGATTGGGCATTGAAAATCAAAGAAAAGGTTACTAAACAAATCAATACCGAGTTCTTGTTTGTGTCTGAATATTCAACTTGGTTAGCCAACATTGTGCCAGTCTCGAAGAAAGACAGCGATTTGCGTTGACTTCCGAGATTTGAACAAGGCTAGTTCGAAGGATGACTTTTCATTGTCATATATCGATGAATTGGTAGACTTCACTCGGGGCATGCCTTACTGTCATTCATGGATGATTTTTTGGGGCATAACTAGATCCTTATGGCTCTAGAGGACAGAGAAAAGACTGCACTTACTACACCATGGACGACATATTGTTACAGGGTCATGCCATTTGGTTTGAAAATTGTTGGGGCCACTTATTAGTGAGTTGCCATCACATTGTTGCATGATATGATCCACAAGGAAGTTGAGGTGTATGTGGATGACATGATCATCAAGTCCAAAAATTGGGAAGACCATTATACCGCATTAAATAAATTCTTTGACAGAATCAGGGAATACAGGCTGAGGTTGAATCCACAGAATTGCACCTTTGGGGTAACTAAGGGCAAGATGTTGGGATTTCTGATCATACAGCGGGGAAATGAAATTGATCTATCCAAAATTAAGGCCATCTTAGAAATGCCAACACCAACTACTAAAAATAAGGTGCAGGGCTTTCTGGGCAAAGTGAAATTCATAAAGAGGTTCATTTCTAAATTAACCTTAACCTGTGAATCACTTTTTGGTCTGTTAAAGAAAGGAAAAAAAGTTCCAATGGGATAATCGGTGTCAGTTCGCCTTCGAGCAAGTTAAATAGTATTTGCAGAATCCGTCTGTGTTATTGCCACCTAAGCTAGGAAAATCACTGATTTTGTACTTGTTGGTGACTTAATCAACCATGGGATGTACGCTTGCGTAAGAGTCAGACGAGAAAGTGGAAAAAGCTATCTACTACTTAAGCAAGAAGATGCTTGAATACGAGACCCACTACACTTCCTTGGAAGAGGTTTGCTTGGCTTTAGTTTGGGCCACCAAGAAGTTGAGACACTACTTGTTAGCTCACTTGGTAATTCTGGTTTCAAGATTAGACCCCAACAAATATCTCTTTGAGGAACTAGCGCTTACTGGTAGGCTAGCTCGTTGGTTGCTTTTGTTTTCTGAATTTGACCTCAAATATGTCACTCATAAATCTGCTAAAGGAAGAACTCTGACAGAATTTTTAGCTGATCACTTGATTGAAGGAGAAGAAAATATGCATTATTCATTCCCAGATGAGGAGGTCATGCAAATGGAAGAAGACACTTGAAAGTTGTACTTTGATGGCGCATCTAATCAATTTGGCTCGGGATAAGAGTGTTGCTCATAACGCCAGATGATTCCCATATCCCTTTAACTTTGAAACTCTGATTCAGAGTATCCAACAACCAAGCCGAGTATGAGGCATGCATTGCCAGGCTAGAAGCAACTCTAGAACTAGGGGCAATAAGGTTGGATATGATTGGGAATTAGAACTTGGTCTTAAGCCAATGGAGACTGGAATGTTAAAGAGGAGACAATGAAAGTCTATCATCAGACCTTGGGCACGTTGATCCCCGAGGTTAAGACTGACATTTACATACCTAGTGAGAGAGAACAACTAATTTGCTAATGCGTTGGCAACCCTGGTCTTAATGATTGATACACGAGTTGGGGTTAAGATGTGCCCGATCCTAATAGAACAAAGATATACGCCTACATATGAAATGGTAGCTGTAACAGAAGAAGTTCAAGATAAAAATCCCTGGTACTTTGATATTTGGAACTTTTTGGAAAGCAGTACATGTCCACAAGGGGCAAATGCCAAGGACAAAATAAGGATGCGATGTCTAGCTGCTCAGTTCGTCATCTGCAGAGATTATTTGTACAGAATGGGACATCTAGGAATACATAAGTTATATGTAAAAGAAGAAGAGGCAAAGTGTATCATAGAAGCCATCCATGAAGGATAATGTGGAGCCCATATGAATGGTATAATGCAGGCTAGAAAGATCCCTAGACAGGGATACTACTGGTTAACCATAGAAAGTGATTGTATCGACTTTGTTAGGGATACTACTAGTTAACCATGAATATCCTGCCATCAAAACTCTACAACACGACTTTGCCTTGACTTTTCTTAGTCTGGGGCATAGACGTTATCGAGACAGTCACACCGAAGGGTTCAATTGGCATCAATTTATCTTGGTTGCCATTGATTATTTCACCAAGTGGGTTGAAGCACAGTCATTTTCAGTTGTAAAAGCATCGCACGTGGCCAAATTCATTAGAAATAACATCATTTGCAGATATGGGAGGCCAAACAAAGTAATTTCAAAAAATGGCTCACATTTCAGATGAGAAATGGCAGTTCTACTTGAGAAATATAACATAACTTTTCACAAGTCATCAACTTGCAGGCCACAAACCAATGGAGTTGTTGAAACTGCAAATAAGAACATCAAGACTATTCTACATAAGACAGTGGAAACCTATAGAGATTGGCCAGACAAACTGCCTTTTGCACTTTGGGGTTATAGGACATCAATTTGAACATCTATGTAAGCAACCCCTTACTCTTTGGTATACGAAATAGAGGTTGTTTTGCCGATTGAGATTAAAGTACCTTCGTTGAGGATTTTGGCTAAATGTCAGATAGTAGAAACTGATTGGCAACAAAACCGATTTGAGGAGCTAATGTTGATTGATGAGTGAAGATTGAAGGCGTTACACCATGTTTAGGGGTATCAACGCAGGATTTCCAGAGTATTCAACAAAAAGGTTAGATCCAGGAATTTGAGGGAATGAGACTTAGTGCTGAAGGACAATCGAGCTCCTATCCACGACCTTAGGGGCAAGTTCTGATCCAATTGGATAGGTCCCTACATCATCAAGTCAATCTGGTCAAGGAGAGCAGTCATTCTCATGGATTTGGATGGCTTGTAGTTCTCGTAACCAATCAACATGGACAAGCTGAAGAAATACTATCCTTGAGAAGCTTGCTGGGCCGAAAACTTGAAAGGGCGACTCAGGCAAAAGTTAGAGCATAAAAAAAAATAAAAAATAAATAAAAAAGAAAGAAGAAAAAGTGAAAAAAATGAAAAAAAAAACTGCAAGGTCAAAAACTCAAAAATGACGGCTTTGACAAAAATTAGAGCATAAAAAGAGAGTGTTAATACCTAAGTGAACCTTAGTCGAAATTACGTATGGCCTGATTTTTATCTTTGGGATATGTAGGTAGCTTCATCTTGAAGTTCAGCCCTAATAATTTATTAAATCATTCGTCCCGTCCATGTTTGATTGGTGTATTTTTATTTGACTTCACTGTCCTATACATGTGTGATTGACTCATCTTTGTTCAATTCAGTTGTCCTATTTCTCCTTCATGACGAGTTCAGTTGCAAGACAAATTTAGTTGTACATGTTAAGGGTTGATTTCATGTTGATCGGGTAGTGGCCATTTGCGAAAATAGATTTTGCGGACTTTTAATGAAGTTGACTGATTTTCTCACAAATTAATTCATTTTTGCAAAACCCAGACCATTCTTGGGACCAAAAAGGAAAAAATTTCAGCGCTCATAGCCTGACTCACATTCATATGTCTTGAGGATTGTCAGAAACTAGGATGCTCAATGCCGAAAGACTACTCCGTTTTGTCCAAAAGCTGGCCAACTAGGCCAAGCAAAACATGTCTTATTACAACACTGAGAAAAGGAACAAACAATGAATATGTAGGTAGCTCGACTAATCATTTCCGGTTAGATTACAACAAAACTAATATGAAACTAAAACAAGGAAAATGAATACAAAATAGAAAGTGTAAAATTACAACAAAACTAATATAAAACTAAAATAAGGAAAGCAAATATAAGATAGAAAGTGCAATATTACAAAAAATGAAACTAAAACAAGAAAAACAAATAAGATAAAAAGTGCAAGAAAATGAAAGAATTGAAAATAAAACAAGAAAAACAAATATAAGATAGAAAGTGCAAGAAAATAAAAGAATTGAAAATTTACCTTCTAAAGAAAGATTGAACTTCTTGATTCCAAACCTCCTCTTGATTACCCTCAAGGTTGTGAATTGTGTTCTTAATCCTCAATTCAAGAGCTTGGAATTTGAGTTTCAAAGGTAGCTTTGGACAAGTGTAGGAAATGATCACTTGGAACTTCACAAGAACTACTCTCTCTTTGATCAAAACTCTAGAATTTGACTACAATAACATGACTTGGATGACTTTTTGTAATAGAAGATGAAATATAGTATATGGCTTGAGAAATGGAAGGTTACAATTAACACTCAATTTTGGCTAACTCTGGAATTCAAAACTTAAACTCTCTTTTCCTCTATCTCTAACATTCTCTCCTTAATCTATCATCTCATTCCTCTCAACAATCTGATGTATTCATATAGAATGTAAGTGGAGAAATGATGGAAGACAAAGTGGAAGATTAATGGAGCATTAAGGGAGATAATGGAGCAAATGGAGCACTAATGGAACTAATGGAAGACAAAAATGGAGCATTAGCTTCAATGGATCGAGCATTAGGCAATGAATGATGAGTATACATGCATTCAATGCATAAATGGGTCAAAAAATGAGTTTGGGAAGTGCCCACTTGAACCAACACAAAAATTTGGGCAAACTGGCTGTAGGGCGCTCGACCGGCCGAACAATCAGGTGATGAACCAGCCAGAAAGAATTTTCCCGGTCTGCTTTGGTTCAATCCAGCTTCGCTCCGGTACCCAATAGGATCTAAACACTTGGCCAAAATAGGCTTAGAGTGGATAGTAAAACTCAAATTTCATCTTTTTTACTGAGGATTGTGCAAGAAACACATTCTGATTTTCATTATTAGGTAATCAAAAGAAAGCACCCAAGTCTTAGGGCCGATCAAAATGAGATGTCTACATTGAGCTATGATATTTGTGGTGATTGTTGGAAATGGTTATAAAATTCTAGATAAAACCAGAATTTTTTTCCTAAGTTTGGTCTATTTTTTAGGTGGGCCCCAAGCGTTATTTGTCGTGGGTTAAAGTGATAACGCGTTCTATACCGCGTTGTGATTCACGTGGTATATTTGGTTGCTCAAAACCATTACCGAGTGAATGGGAAATTGAAGCCAAAGTGTGCTCCATGGAAATGGAGTTTTTGTGGAAAATCCTTAAAGGTATTGAATAAGGCTTGTCCCACATTGATTTGGTGGGAAGTTTTGAATGTGTTTATAAGGCATGAGTTTGGTACTTGGGGTGTGCCCCAAGGAGTACCCAAGTGTTTTAGAGAGAGAGGTTATGGGCAAAATGGGCTAGACCTATTGGACTCAAAAATCACCCCACACGGAAAATTAAAATTATTTTGTATTATAATTTATTTTGTGGTTTTAGTAACTAGAAAATTAATTTTGTTAATCAATCATGTAATTTTGTGTTTCGATTACAATCTGTAAATATTGTACGTGACTTGTGGTTTCATTTAGAAGATCACTTAATTTTTGAACCCTTTGTGAAAATGTGTTAATTCTTTTGACTTTTTCATAGTTCATTATGAGTATACATGGAAATATTTGATTCTGGAGTTATATATTAGTTTTACAAACTAAATTTCAGTTTTATTATGAAGAAACCTTTGTAGCAAGATTATTTTCTTATTGATTTTCTAAATCATTCTTTATTTTCTGTGTATGGATCCGTAGTCGTGAATAGTTTCTGCACATAAGTCAAAAAAATATATATATTCACAAGAACATTTGAATGCATATTTAATTAGTTTATTTATGTACAAATCAAACTGATTAAATGAAGGTATGTTTTGTCATTTTGGAGTTTAAAATTCAAAACGCATTGAATTTTATTTATGAGTTGAGAATCTTTTTATTTCATGATGCAAGTTTTGGGATCATGCATGATTAATTTATTTTGTTAATTCATTATCTTTAGTTGATGCGTTTGATATGCATGTATGATATCAACTCAAGTTATTTCCTAACAATAATTTCATGTGATTTGGAATGTTAAATTGATATGTTAATTAATTTGAGTTTTTCCAATCAAATTTTGAATGGGTGTTTAAACACCAGAGAAATTTAAACATGAAGATGTATGTAGTTATATTGTTCCATTTAATTGGAAGTAAATTTTGAAAAATCTTTTATGTGGATTATTATTTGTTGAATATGTGACATAAAATATTGTCAGTTATTATTTTACTTGCGTAGTAGAATTCGTTAAACCATAAACCATTTTATTTATATGGGGGTGTATTTCTTGCATTAGCTGAGATATTTTAATTTTCTTCTGTCACAAATATTTTTATGACAGTGTTACTTATTCGTAAATGAGTTGCAAGAATTTAAGCAATCAAATAAGATTTTTGATTTGTTCGTTTCTTTGGCAAAATTTTTATGAGGATATGATTTTGTCAAAACATGAATTTTGATTTGTGTAGTCATAATTATTGTGGATTTTTCATTTGAAATTTATGAATCATGATTTGAAATTTATGAATCAAGCACATCATAGACAACAAGTGATGAATGTTATATTTTGTTTTTAATCAAAAGTGATAGGGGTGGTGAATATGATGCACCATTAAATGAATTTTGTGCACAATATGGCATTATTCACCAAACTACAGCCCCTTATTCTCCATAGCAAAATGGAATTGCTGAAAGGAATAATAGAACCCTAAAAGAAATGATGAATGTCATGTTACTAAGTTCAGGTTTACCACAGAACTTGTGGGGGGAAGCAATATTGTCTGCTAATTATGTTCTTAACAAAATACCCCACAAGAAAACCAACAGCACTCCTTATGAATTGTGGAAAAGGTCGACCACCTTCCTACAAATACTTAAAAGTGTGGGGGTGTTTGGCAAAAGTTGAAGTTCCTGTTCCTAAAAAGACTAAGATTGGACGAAAAACAATAGATTGTGTGTTTATTGGTTATGCTAAGAATAGTAGTGCATATCGGTTTCTGACTTATAAATCAGAAATACCTGATATAAATGTGAACACTATTATAGAGTCAAGAAATGCTGTGTTTTTTGAACATGTCTTTCCTTATAAGAAAAAACTGGAATTAAGTTCATAGAAAAGAACTTATGATTGTACACAAAGTCAAGAGACTAATGACAATCAAACAAAAGAGACTAGTAATGGTCTCAACCAACAGGATTTAACTAATGATGAACCAAGAAGAAGTAAGAGAGCGAAAACATCAAAATCCTTTTGTCCAGATTTTCTGACATACTTGTTAGAAAATGAACCTTAAAGCTTTAAGGCAGCAATAACAGGTCCTGAAACACCTTTGTGGAAAGAGGCTGTTAATAATGAAATTGAATCCATTATGCAAAGTCATACTTGGGAATTTGTGGATCTTCCACCAGGTTCTAAACCTCTTGGATATAAATGGATATTCAAGAGAAAAATGAAAGCAGATGGTTCAATTGACAAGTATAAAGCAAGACTTGTAGTTAAAGGTTACAGACAAAAGGAAGGTCTGGACTATTTTGACACATATTCCCCTGTGACAAGAATAACATCTATTCGTATGCTTATTGCTATAGCAGCGTTGTTTAATTTAGAAATACATCAAATGGATGTTAAAACAGCCTTCTTAAACGGTGATCTAAATGAAGAGATCTATATGGAGCAACCCGAAAGGTTTGTAGTGTCGGGGCAAGAAAAGAAAGTTTGTCGACTTGTAAAATCCCTTTATGGATTAAAACAAGCACCTAAGTAATGGCATGAAAAATTTGATCATGCAATGCTTACTAATGGGTTTAAGATAAACGAATGTGACAAATGCGTCTATGTTAAAAACACTGACCAAGGATATGTCATAGTTTGTCTTTATGTGGATGACATGCTTATCATTGGAAACAGTCAAAACATGATCAAATCAACTAAGCAAATGCTTAACAAAAGATTCGATATAAAAGATATGGGGGTCGCAGATGTTATATTATAAATGAAAATTACTAAAATATCTGACGGATATGCATTATCTCAATCTCATTATATTGAGAAAATTCTTGATAAATTTATCAAGGATGATTTGAATTTAGCTAGAACACCTGTAGACATCAGTCTTTATTTATCGAAAAATAAAGGTGATGCAGTGTCTCAATTAAAATACTCCCAAATCATTAGAAGCCTAATGTACCTAATGAATTGTACTCGTCCTGATATAGGTTATGCTATCAGTAAATTGAGTAGGTATACTAGTAATCCCGGAGAAGACCATTGAAAAGCGATCATTCGGGTTCTTAGATATCTAAGATTCACCTGTGATCATGGTTTGAATTTTACTCGATATCCAGCAGTACTTGAAGGTTATTGTGATGCCAATTGGATATCGGATACTAAAGATTCAAAATCCACAAGTGGATATGTCTTTACTCTAGGAGGCGCAGCTGTTTCTTGGAAATCCACGAAACAAACATGCATCACACGATCCACAATGGAATCTGAGTTCATTGCTTTAGACAAAGTAAGAGAATAAGCAGAATGGCTTCGTCACTTCTTAGAAGACATTCCAATGTGGCCAAAACCTGTGCCAACTATTTGCATTCATTGTGATAGTTAATCTACAATAGGTATGGCACAAAATCATATGTATAACGGTAAGTCATGACATATTCGTCGTCGACATAATACCGTTAGATTGTTGTTGTCAAATGGGATAATCTCAATAGATTATATAAAATCTAAAGAGAATATTGCGGATCCGTTAACAAAAGGTTTGACAAAAGAGCTAGTGTATAGTTCATCGAAGAGGATGGGATTAAAGCCTATTCCATAAGAGTCGTCATAATGGTAACCCTACTTATATGACTGGAGATCCCAAGAACTAAGTTCAAAGGGACAACTAAGTTATGTATAGCTCGCTAGAAATCACCAAGGGATTAAAATTCCTTACCCATTTCTATAGTGAGAGTGATATCTACAACATTTGTTGTATGCAGGGGTATAAGGATAAGTTTTGCTTTTAATGATTATTTATATCTTGTTTAAGGCATGACAATCAAGACGAGTATAAGGAGATACTCACAATAAGAATCACCTATATGAGTGTTGAACTGGGGTCGGTTCTATGAGAATGAAAGAGGCTACATTCTCTAGAAACACTCATGAAAACCAGGAGCGTTCAAGGCCAAAATGAACACAACAGTGACAACCACGATGTGTTAGAAGATATTTTGTGTGAAATCTATTGTCTTGGCTTACACAAACGGCTGAACAATTCAAGGCATTGCGTCCGTTGGTTAGCCAGTAAGTCCGATAGGTTATCACTAGGGAAGGTTCAAGGCCGAAAACTACCTATCCTGATGCAAGATATTTTCAAATTATACCCTTTCGATAAATCTGCATATTGTTGTATTTCCGTTGTCATCAAATTCCATTCATGTAGAGGATTGTTGGAAATGGTTATAAAATTCTGGGTAAAATTAAAAAAAATTTCCTAAGTTTGGTCTATTTTTTAGGTGGGCCCCAAGCGTCGTTTGTCGTGGGTCAAAGTGGTAACGCGTTCTATGCTGCGTTGTGATTCACATGGTATATTTGGTTGCTTAAAACCATTACTGAGTGAATGAGAAATTGAAGCCAAAGTGTGCTCCATGGAAATGGAGTTTTTGTGGAAAATCCTTAAAGGTATTGAATAAGGCTTGTCCCACATTGATTTGGTGGAAAGTTTTAAATGTGTTTATAAGGTATGAGTTTGGTACTTGGGGTGTGCCCCAAGGGGTACCCCTCAAGGGGTACCCAAGTGTTTTAGAGGGAGAGGTTATGGGCAAAATGAGCTAGACCCATTGGACTCAAAAATCACCACACGCGCGCGTCGCCACCGCCGTCCGTCCTGTCGGGCGGGCTGGGCTGGGCTGCGTGGTGTAAGGTTGGGTTGGGCTTGTTCGGCCCAATACTAATCTTTTTGGGCCAAAAACATTTTAATTTTATTTTATTTTGTATAAAATAAAATCGGAAATAAACTGGTTTGGTTTTTCTGTACATCCAAACAGGGCCCTTCCCGAAATAAACCAGTCTGGTATTATTGCACACCCAAACAGGACACTTCCCCTTTTTGGTATCTGTTTAAATTTGAACCCAACAGATTCAAATCTGTTTGAATTCAAAACCAACAGGTTTCATACCTGTTCAATTCAAAATCAGCAGCCACCTTTACATCTATAAATAGGCTAGCCTCCCATTTGGATTTTACTCCAATTTTCGTACTCCATCCTCTGCTATAAATCTCTCTGCATTTTGCTGCATTTAATTTCTGAAAAAAAGAGTGTAAACACTTAGTGTGTTTGTAAAGCAAACAATTTGTAATGCTGCTATTGTTTGTAGTAGATCATTTCATCTTGAGAGATAGACGTCCAAATTCTGAAAGCACCGTGGAGAGAACAAATCTGTCTTAAGGATACAGTGTCAAACACTGGACTTGATCAATTTATAATTCGAGCAAATTAAATCAAGTAAATTATTTAATTTATTTTCAGTGTTATTATTATTTGTTTAAATCATATTTGAATTTCGTTTTTGTAACAAAATAAAATCTGTTTTTATTTATTTATTTTTATTTCAAGTTTGATTTTTGTAATCAAACAATTCTCTCATTTCCTTTATTTCTTTGTATTCTGGTTGTTGTTTAGTACACAACAGAATTTAATTTATTTTAATACAGTAAAAATTGTCCAACAAACTCACAAATATCATAAATTGTATATGATATACACTCTCAAAAGAATATATCATGACATTACTCGTAAAGGAAACATGATAATTTCTTCATGGAGAATTCTATTATACACACTCATATATTATATACACTCTTAATTTCGTCATTTTCTTCTTTAATTATAATATTATTTTAAAATATTTAGTTATGATTTTTTTTTTTAATTATAACTCAAAAAGTATAGAGTTATTATTTTCTTTTATAATTATAAGATGTATATGATATCTACACTCTTTGAAAAATGTGTAGCATAATTTTTTATTCAATCACTCCTAAACATAGTGCCTGTTTGGCAGAGCTTAATTACAGCTTATTTCAGCTTTCAGCTTAATTTAAGCTATTTTGATGTGTTTGGTTTAGTTTATAACTTATAACTTATAACTTTTTGGAAGTCAGAAATCAGCTTATTCTTTGAGTGGGGCAGGAGATGCTTTAAGAATAAGTTGCTTAAGTTATAAGTTGTTTAGGCATAAGGTATAAGTATTTTCTCACAGCTCTACAAAACAGGGCCATAGTATAATTCTCCAATTCCATGTAATCTACTGGTAAAAGAAAATTTTAAAACAAATTATGAAAAACACACACACACACACACACACACACACACACAAAATAAAATAAAATAAATAAAAAAACAGAAGCTTCCGAGATGAGTCCGGGATTGGAGCCACCGACGGACATCATCGGTCCGATATATCTATTTATTATGAGAACATGTTATGGTGGGTTCCTATCATAAAATTTTATTGGGTAAATTGTGAATATACTCATTGAAGTTTATTTAAAATATGAAAGGTATTTTAAAAAATTAGTAAAAATTAATTTTTTAGTTTTTTTAATTTATTTTTTCTTTTTGTGAGCAAGTTATGTAAAAAGTGATATGATCTAAAATTGGTAAAAAGTTAGAAGTTTGCTTTTTATTAGCTTTCCAAAAGACTCCTGAATTACTTGCTGTAGTTTGGAAAATTATAAATATCTTCCTATCATAAATTTTTTATTTAAGAAAATAAATTTAAAAAAGTAAAATTTTTAACTGTTCACTTTTACAATAATAAAATTATCTGAATTATTAATTAAAATAAAATTTTAATATTATTAAAAATTATTAATTAACTTGATGATTTATTAATAAAATGACCTATTTATTATAAAATTAAAAACTTTAGTAGACATAATATAATTTTTAAAACTAGAAATAATCTATAATTTAAATAAATGTCATAGAGTGTTCGTAAATTATTATAAATTAAGCTAACAAAAAATATTACAATTAAGACTTGATTTTAGGACCTAACAGTTAACTCATTGCAGTCCTCTCAAGACTAAACTCTTACAATATCAAATCATAAGATTTTAAATATTTTATTACGTAAATTTATAATGGGGTTACGTATTTGATAACAGCTGTTATGAATGTTTATGATATTTTTATTATATAAATACTGTATGATTGGAGTCTCCAAAATCCTCTTACTTTGCTCTCTGGTTCTCAAGTCGTCAAGCTTCTCTCTCTCTCTCTCTCTCTCAGAGAGAAGTCTGAATATGGAGATAGTAGTATACAAGTACTCTGCTGCAATCGCATGTGCGATTATTGGTGTTGTGACCTTGGCATGGGCATCATGGTCTGTATTCAATTGGATATGGTTAAGACCGAAGAAGCTGGAGAGGTATCTCCGAAATCAAGGTCTCACTGGTAACTCTTACAAGTTGTTATTCGGAGACATGAAAGAGAGCTCTGCCATGTCTAGAGAAGCTAAATCCACTCCCATCAAAATCTCCGATGATATTGTCCCTCGCGTCTTACCCTTCGTTCATCAATACATCTCCAATTACGGTACGTTTTCACTCCGATTTCTTTTTCAAATCTTTGATTGGATTTCTCATTTTTATTCACATATTTTCAATAGTTCGGCGGAGGAGGGCGGTGGGGTTTAGGGTGGAACAGAAAGAGGAAGAGGGAGAGGGAGAGGGAGAGGGAGAGGAAGAGAGAAAAAGGGTCAGAGACACGGCAGCACCACCAGTTTTTGATAATTTAAAGGATTGTATTTAAAAAATTAATTTTAAATATAAAATTAAATTTTTAACATGTCATTTTTCATGAAATTACATGTTGAAAATATAATTTTATGATGATATAAATTTTTTTAAAATATATTTTATTTTAATTTAAAATTATATTTTTAAAATGTGATTTCAAAAAATAAGTTAATTTTATAATTTGAAAACGAATCAATTCTCTATTTTTTATTTTTTTTAGAATATTAAAAAAAAAAAACTCCCATTTTTCTTGGTCTACAAGAATTAGGGCCCGTTTGGAGGTTGAAAATTAATTTTTTAATATGAATGTTTGATGTGAGTGTCTGATTTGAACGTTGATATTGATATTCATATTATCAAGTTTTTAACAATTTAAAAAATATTTATGAGGATAAAATTATTTATAAAATATTTTAAATATAATAATTAAAATTTAATTGATTAAATATTAAATAATAGAATTTATTAAAATATAAGAATATATTATGAATTTATTGGAGTATAAATATTAAAACAAAATTCTAATAAATTTCTCATTTATTTTTAGTTTTTATGAAAAGACAAGCTGCCTAAACCTTAATGTGTGTTTAGTTGGGTAATTTGAGAAGTAATTTAGAAATGAAAAAAAAAAAAATGTGTAAAATTAAATAAAATATAGGTATATTTTATTTTCATTTCATCTATTTTTTCTCTTTCTCTTTCCAAATCTTTTAATCAAACATAAGATAAGTGGGTAGTTTGTGGTAAAGGCTTGTGAAAGGAATTTGGGGATGGTGCTGTGCAAATGGGCTCATTTTAGGGTTCATTTTGATAATTTGAATCATTCATATTTTAGAATACATCAAGTGAAACATGCCTACAAAAAATCAACTTCGAATATCGTTTACCTATTTATCTATTCACGTTTGCATTTATTTAAATACTTTAAATTACAATTATTATTTATTTTTATAGATAGAAATGTGAGTGGATGAATAGGAAAACGATATCCGATTAATTTAATTTTTTGTGAACATGTTTTACTTGATGTATTTTAAAATATGAACGATTTAAATTATCAAAATAAGTTTCAAAATGGATCTATTTTGCCGCACACGCAGCAGCATTCCCAATCCCTCATGGAAGTGTATGATTCCTGGCAAAAATAAATAAATAAATAAATAATTACAGTCAACAAGATGGAATGGTGGACTAGTGTTGGAAGAATGATTTTGGTGTTTTAAAATTAAGATTCAAATACAAGAAGATAAAAGTCAATTCAAAAAAAAAAAAACTATAGAAAAAGATAAAAGGTATTATAATCTTTTTATTCTTGAACAAAAATTTATTTAAGTTTTTCATAGGAAGGGAATTTATGTATGATAATAAAAGGGTAAATTACACTTATCTCTTTTCAGGTTTCTGATAATTTTTTATAATTACAGGAATCTCTCCTGTAGTTTCAATAATTATACTAATTTCTCATATTTTTAAAACTATTATTAAGATTCTTCTATTAGATTATTTAACAAAATTTGTTAATGTCATACAAAAAATGATAAAATTATCCATCAATTACTTTATCTATTTAAATAAAAAAATTTCACTCACTTATCCTGAAATTTTGCATATATATTATCAAAAATTTATACATATTTTACTATTATTTAATAAAATTCTTAAATTTCATATAACGTTAAATAAAATCTTTAAATTATTAAGACATTATTAAATTATTTAATTAAAAAAAACCTTATTTTTTATTGATAAAATATTTAAAAATAAATAATATCTCTAAAATTAATATTAGAGAAATATCCTAATAATTTAATATAAGATTTATTTCATATCACATAAATAACCTAAAATTTATTATTGTAAGTAATGCCTTTATTGTTTGAATTTTTTTTTTAAGTTAAAATAAACAGATTTATTTTTTCCAGCAATTTACATTACTTGTTTACTCATATGTAAAAAAATTATTATTTTATTTTTTCTCAATCATATATTATTCTCAATTTTTAATTTTTATTTTTGAGTCATTAAACTTCTAGTTGATGCATATTTACAAAATCGTAGGTTAATATTTTTTACATGATTAAAAAATAAAAATAAAAAATAAAAGTAAAAAAAAAAAATTAATCGCCTCATAATAAATTAAATTTAGTTAATAAGAAATGAAAGATCAAGAAATCATTTGAGAATAATAAACAATTCAAACAATTTATCATTTCTTACACTTAAAATTAAAATTAATCTTTACTTGAATGGAGAAATTATTTGAGAATAATAAAATACTCAATTGATTTGTTATGTATGATACTTAAAATGTATCTCTCCATCTTTATTTATCTCATTTAAATTATTTCTATTAAATTAAATCTTAAAATTTATTTCTCACCTTCATTAATACTTAAATTTTTATTTTATTTTTTGTTTGTAAAATCTCAAAAACTTGTTGTGAAAAAAAATAGAGTCAAGAAATTACATTTATATTTCTAAAAAATTATGAAAAATAAATAATAATTTCATATATACTTAATAGGGTAAATTAAATTACATTTTTTTTTTCTTTAAAAAGTGTTTTATTTCATTGTGCGTTTAAATTAGTATTAGAATCCAATTTTTCAATAAAATTATATGAGTATTAGATATATGGAAGAAGTAAATTAGATAATTTAAATAATAGCACTTCGCTATAAATAATAATAGAACAAATCAAGGTGAGAAATTAAAAAATAAAGTAAAAATTTAACCATTAATGAATGTGAGAATTAATTTTAAGACTTAATTTAATAACAATAATTTAAATGAGACAAATAAAGATGGAGAAATAGATTTTAAGTATGACACATAACAAATCAATTGAGTATTTTATTATTCTTAAATAGTTTCTCCATTTAAGTAAAGATTAATTTTAATTTTAGGTGTAAGAAATGACAAATTATTGGAATTGTTTATTTTTCTCAAATGATTTCTCCATTCAAATAAAGATTAATTTTAATTTTAAGTGTAGGAAATGACAAATTGTTTATTATTCTCAAATGGTTTCTTGATCTTTCATTCCTTATCAGCTAATTTTAATTTATTGTGAGGCAATTATATTTTTTTTACTTCTATATTTATTTTTTATTTTTTTAATCATGTAAGAATAACCTGTGATTTTTTTTATTAAAAAAAATATGCATTGATTAGAAATTTAATAACTCAAAGATAAAAATTAAAATTTGCTGATAATATCTTAACAATTTAGGGATAAATAATTTGCTTACATATGAATAAATAAGTAGGACAAATTATAGAAAAAAATCATCTATCTTTTTCAACTTAAAAAGAAAAAAGAAATTTAAAGAATAAATATATTAAATAAAAGGGACACTTACCAATCAATCCTATTAACTAGATTTTTTTGCCTACAGGTCCTAATTGATAAATTTATCACTATAAAAACAAGATATTGATAAATTTATTACTATAAATTTATTCATAAAAATAAAAGATTGATAAATTTATCACTTGACAAATTTATCAATAAGACTTAATAGATAATAAGTTTCAAAAGTAAGATCTATTAATAATTTCTCCTAAATAAAATTGATAAATATTTTGTTATTTATATAACGTGAAATAAGTTTTATAAGTGTTGTATTAATTATTAGAGTTTTATATTAAACTATTAGGGTATTAAGTTAAAACATATATAGATCTTTAATAATATATATGCAAAACTTCACGAGAGGTGATTGAATATTTTTATTTAAATAACTTATTAATTCAAAGGGCCAGAACGGTCATTTTGGATAGAAAAGTAACAGTGTTTGTGCTAAATTAATGGATTAAAAAATTTTGATATTATCAACAAAAGTAAAGGAGATACCTGTAATTATTGAAACCATCAAAAAAGTTTTAATATTTTTCAAAAATTTTAGAGGAGGTAAGTGTAATTTACCCAAATAAAATTATCAAAAGAGAGGAGGGAAAAAAATTGAAAAGATTCGCATTTTTTTTAGGGTTTGTCTTGCTATATTTTAAAATAATTTTAGCTTTTTTTATCCATTTAAATAAATGAAATTTTCTTTAGGTTTCACGTGATCTGACTTTGGACACCCAACCACCAACCACATCGTCATTATTATTATATAATTATTGTTTTTGCCTGTGATAATTGCTTTGCTGGTTGTGCGCTGTTGACAATTGGCATCCTCAACAGCAGCATTTAAATTGTATTATTTGCTGTGATTAATATTAAAATTTATAAAAATTACTATAAAAAAACATGTATTCAAAATATGCCATTGGAGGATAAGATAGGTGGCAGACTTATATTTAGAAACTCCAGCCATTATCAGATCTAATTAATTTGGTTTTTTTTTGATGAAAAATGATTCTCAGTCATGGCTTTGAAGCTAATAAAATTTTGTCTAGGATAGTCCATGAAAATCTTGAGTATTTAAACAATAAGAAAATAAATAGGGACATTTACACACACAAAAAATAAAAAAATAAATAATCTAAGGTTTGAGTCTCCTGACAAAATAAATTTGAGTTTTTACTTTTGTTAATTTAAACCTTAATCTTTTAATTTATTTTTAATCTAAACCATTTATTTATTTTTGTTAAGTAAAATTGACGAAAAAAAGAATATTTTAGATATTAAACTCAATGTAGATATACATAAAGTGTCTAAAATTTTATTTTTCATTGAGTTTAATGACGAAAATATCTATTCGTCATCGATTTTATTTGACGAGAATAGGTAAATAGTTTTGATTAAAAATAAATAAAAATTTATAATTTAAATTAATAAAATTAAAAATTCAGAATTTATTTTGTTACAATAGTCAAATTCTGAGTGTTTTATATATATATATATATAATAATGTCCTCAAATAAATAGTATCTATATCCACAAGAGAAACAAGGGGAGGGCCCCAAAGACCGATGTGCAATAATACAAATGGGGCATGAAGCCTGACTAGCTACACTACAATGATGACAATTGAATTGAATGACTAGTTTTATCCCCAAATGCTTAATTATTTATATTTTGGAACACATGTTTCAAAACACAGAACATTTTCATTCTAAAAGGAAAAATCTAGTGATGTCAAAATCTGTCCTATATATATTTTTAAAAGTTTTCTTAAAAAAAAATAAATAAACAATATTTTGTGTTTCTTCGTGATTAATTTATATTAATATTTTATTAGATATCTAACTATTAAAATATAATTGTTATTATATGTAGCAGTCTTTTAAATTCTTGTAGTGTGCTCGTTACAACCGACCACTATTGTACCACATTTTACAGCACATAACATACCACGTTCTCATTGAGAAAGACACATTTATTTTTGTAAAAGAACAGGAGACAAAGAGGGGCCTGGAAAGACAAATATGTGATATAGAAGGGACATCAAAAAATTTAGACAGATTAAAAGCTGTAGAGGGAGTAAAAAGAGAATCCCTCTTACTAGAATTGGGGATAGTGAGTCCTTTCAGATCTTTTATTGCAGATGAATAGAGAGCTTGGCCCATGTCAAAATATCAATTAGTGGGAGATGAAGTGGGTGATTATTGAGAATTTGAGAATGACTCGGCGAATGAAGAATGATGTCTTCATTAGATGAAGATCAACCATTTGTTGATTGAAAATACCAGTAGAGAAAGAAAGAACCTAACTAACTAACCACTCGACAGACAACTTAGCACTACTAACTAAGTCAATAATGGACAAACTCTTGTAACTACCATAGCTAACTCTTCTTGCTCACTGTAAGCAAGAATTTTACTTGCGTAATTTGGAAATGGTTGTGTAATATTATTATCTAATTCATCATGTTGTGACCATGTGTATATATATATATTTGAACTTCACTATTTATTTACCTATAAATATTGCTTCAATTTGTTCAAGGCATATTTATCTGGTTATGAGTTGCAGGAAAGAATTCTTTTATGTGGCTTGGACCAAAACCGAGGGTTAACATCATGGACCCTGAACTCGTAAAGCAGATTTTGTCAAAGAATTTCAACTTTCAAAAGGTCAAGACAAATCCACTATCCAGGTTGTTAGCCAATGGACTAGCTAGCCAAGATGGTGAGCAATGGACTAAACACAGGAAAATCATCAACCCGGCTTTTCATATGGAGAAGTTGAAGGTTATTTCCACCATTTTTTTTTTTTTGGGGGGGGGGGGGGGACATATCATTAGGGTTTAATATATTGGCAGTCCCTAAAGTATGCACTCTATTTTATTTTAGTCTCCAATATTTCAATTGTGTCGGTTTGGTCTCCAACTTATCCAATTTATGTTTAAATCCATTTCCATCCAAATTTGGGGGGAGAAAAAAAAAGGAAGAAGAAGAAGAAAAAAGGTACCCCATGCTTCCATTATAAAATTTGGATGAAAATAATGATGGGAACCATTTAAACATAGATTGGGTAAGTTGGGTTGGGAATCAAATTGACAATTGAAATATTGCAGATCAAAATGATATAGATGCATACTTCGAGGACCACGTATGTATTTAACTGTATAATTTGTTTAAGCTTAGTTGCTCTATTCAATTAAATGTTTTAGCAGTTGTTTCCTGCGTATAAATATAACTTCGAGATAGAATGGAATTCTACACACACACACACACACATATATATATATATATATATTTATATTTATATCAATATATTACTGACAGAGTCTTGGGTGTTAATTTTTTTTTTTTTTTTTTTTTTTTTTAAGCATATGCTACCTGCATTTTATTTGAGCTGCAGCGAGATGATAAGTGAATGGGAGAACAATATTGTCTCAGCAGAAGGGTCATGTGAGTTGGATGTGTGGCCTTCTCTTCAAACTTTGTCTAGCGATGTGATCTCTCGCACGGCATTTGGTAGTAACTATGAAGAGGGAAGAAGGATATTCCAACTTCAGAGAGTACAAGCTGAGCTTCTATTCCAGGCTTTGAGTACAGTTTACATCCCAGGCTGGAGGTAAAATTAAATTATCTCACATTCTTGATTTGAATATATTTTTCTATTTGGTTTTGTTAGGTATCATATATTAGCGTAGCTAGTTTTGTTTGGTTAGAAAATGTGAAAGATATATATATATATATATATGAGTACTAGGAAAGATAACTAGAAGTCTTTATAGATGATATTAGGGCAAAAAATTAGGGTTAAAGAAAAAAAAGACAGGGCAAATTACATTGGTGGTCCCCGAACTTTATCCCTTGTGACAACTTGGTTGGTGTAGTTCCAGTTGTGATATATTTTCCCTTTAAGGTGTGCATTTCCTATTTTGCCCTTGAAAAATGGTCAAGTGATCAAAAATACTGTATTCCGTTCCTAATTGGACCAATTTGACACGAAGTGCAAATTTAAAGGGGTAATGTGTTGCCATTGGTACTATGTAATTTACCCAAAAAGAAGTTATAGGGTTTTTTTTGTTTTTTTTTTGGGGGGAGGGGGAAATCAAACCTTTGATCTCCCAGTAAAGTTGATGAGCTCTAGCCATTGGGCTAACCCTAATAGTTAAAAAGATATTATAGTTGCTAGCTAGCTAGCTATATATGCTTCACTACTGCATGTGTAGGTTTTTGCCAACTGAGAGGAACAAGAAGATGAAAGAAATCGATAAAGAAGTACGAGCATCACTAAAGGTGATCATCAATAAAAGACTGAAGGCAATGAAGGAAGGAGAAACTAATAATGATGACTTACTGGGTATATTATTGGAATCCAATCTCAAAGAAATTGAACAGCATGGGAATAACAAGAAAGTTGGAATGAGTATTAAAGAAGTCATTGAAGAATGCAAGCTATTCTACATTGCTGGGCAAGAGACTACCTCAGTTTTGCTTGTGTGGACAATGGTTTTATTAAGTAGGCATCAAAATTGGCAACAACGTGCAAGGGAAGAGGTATTGGAAGTATTTGGGAATGACAAGCCCAACTTTGATAACTTAAATCACCTCAAAATTGTAAGTATGCAATTCCCATATACACACTTACCTTTGGGAAATTATTATTTCTTGTGGGCATTATCACATAAAAGATTATGTTTCTACTTGCATTGTGTTTGGATTATGGATTTGGAAAGAAAAAAGGATGTGGAGAAAAAATTTAATTTATATTTTGTTAATATTTGCCTCATCTTTTCCCTTTTCAAATCCCTATTCAAATCCATAATCCAAACACAGCCTTACCAAACAAGTACACCTTTCTTGAGAAAAACGAAATCCTTGTTTTGGAGCATCATGTTTGCATGGGAAACTACAATTTCATTTGCTAAAACCCCAAAATTTCTAGCAAAACGTGTACACTATTTTAGGGAACAGAAAATATTTGTATGCACAATGTATCAGCTTGATGGTAGGTTCTCATTCTGTAGTCTTTAAATTTTCTCTTCCTCAGGTGACTATGATTTTGTATGAAGTTCTACGGTTATACCCACCAGTAATTATGCTGAATCGAATTGTCCATGAAGATACAAAATTAGGAGGAATCACCATCCCGAGTGGAGTGCTACTTTCTTTACCAACAATGCTACTTCATTATGACACTGAAATTTGGGGTGATGATGCAAAGGAGTTCAAGCCAGAGAGGTTTTCAGAAGGAGTGTCGAAGGCAGCGAAGAACCAAGTTTCGTTTTTCCCATTTAGTTGGGGACCTCGGGTATGTGTTGGACAAAGCTTTGCAATGTTAGAAGCCAAGATGGCCGTGGCTATGATTCTACAACGATTCTTGTTCGAGCTTTCACCATCCTATACTCACGCTCCATACCCTATCGTAACTCTTCAACCCCAATATGGTGCTCACTTGATTCTACACAAACTTTAGATATTTCTGTCTATTTGGGGTTTAAAATTTCATGAACTATAAGGCATGTACTTTTGATTTTTATCATCTTATAATTTTCTCTTTCATTTTATATGAGTGGATAAGGTTTTAAGAGCTAATTAGTCAGTTTTTGTCATTATGAGTTTAAACCATAGTTGAGTCTGGTCAAGTTATGTAAACTCTTGTTAATCTCTATGGCTGATATGTTATACATTTGTAAGACATTATATGAAAGAGAGTTGAACGGTGCTATATAGTAGTATATAGACAAACAAACAAAATTTGTGAACTTCCCTTCCGTACTGATGTTGCACTTATCCCGTTTCGCATTCCAAAGTTTTGCTACTGCATCCCAAAAGGATTTACGTATAAAAAGCTGGTGAACTTTTTGGAGAATGGATGAAAAAAAAAATTGGTTCAAGAAAAAACTCTTTTCCTTCTATGTTTTGTTTCAGAAATTTTCAAGTAATTTTTTCTTTCACAAATCAACTTTTGTTCTTGTTGTTTTGATCAAATCTAAGGCCGAAACAATAGTCCACATAAGCCTAAACAAAGGGCTAACATATGGTATCACAGCCTCTGGTTTGTGCGAGGCAAATCAGTTGCAAGAAGGTGAAGAAAGAGCAATCATGGAGGAGAAATCTCCATGGTCATCAAAAGCAACCCTAGTTTGATTGGCCAATGGCCAACAACCCCAATCTTCAATGGCAAAAACTATGATTTTTGGTGTGTGAAGATGAGAAATGTATTTTTGTGAAGTGGTGATGACCAAATGAAATTTTATGGTGATGACAAGTGATAGATGAATTGTTGAGAAAATTTTAATAAGCTTGCCTAGAAATTTAATCCTATTGAGGAAACTAAAGACATCTCTACATCTATACAACAGTTGATGGGCTACTTAAAATCATACGAGCAAAGATTGAGTAGGCAATCTGAAAAAGGCAATTGAGCTTAACTCCAAAAATTTTGAAAAGAAATTATCAACCCAATATCAAAACAAAGGAGAGTCACCTAGAGGTCACAAGAGAGGAAGAGGTAATTTTGAAAATAGAAAACATTTTGAGAAAAAAATTTAACGAAGAAGATTCTTCACAAAGGTGCATAATTTGTAAAGTTAGTCATGAAGAGAAGGATTGTTAGTTCAAAGGGAAAGCCTACATGTTTCAAGTGCAACAAATTTGGGTATGTGCAAAAAGAAAAAAGATCTTAAATTCAATTTCAACCATCAAGCAAGTTATACAAAGGAAAAGAAAGTGAGGGAATTTATTTCATAATTGTCCTTGTTAGCCCTTAGAAAGTTGGAACACTGGAAAACCAATACACGGTCCATTTGGAAGCAAAAGCCTTACATTGGAATGCACAAGAAACTATTTTTTTGGTTCCGGAGCACATATTGAACTCACTGTTCAAATGTGCCCCTTCTTTGTCCAAATGTGTGTATGTTTTGCAGAAATTTGATTTAGGTCCTGCAAAGTTGCGTTCCTTGTAGGTCTTCGTTTCTAGTCCAGATGACCGATGATCTATCAGAAGCTGCACTTTTGAGCAGCTAATTTTGGTTTGTACTACTTCATCATAATAATGCATTCTTGTGTTCCTATTTATTTTTTAAAAAAAAAAACAAAAAACAAAACAAAACAAACAGACAGACAGAAAAAATAAAGCTATTCAAGTAGATACAAACTAATATGATTTCATTTCACATTAACAAACCAAATTATACACAAAATCATCATAGTTCACATAAGCCCCAAAAGCCCAAATCTTTTTTACAAAATCCCAACAAAAATGGCTCAAACACAACCTGAGAACTAATTTTGATGAATAATAATAATGAGAGAGAGAGAGAGAGAGAGAGAGAGAGTCTCAATACAGAACCTCAATCTTCTCTCAAACTGCTGCTGTTGTTCCAGGAACACTTACCACTGGCGGTCGTGTCACAGCAGCCAAAATGTCAGCATAACCGACCACGCCAACCAAGACATCCTCATTTTCAGCCTCAGTCACCCACACATGGGTTGCGCGATGAGACAGCATCTGAGCCATCACCGCAGCCAACGAACTTGTAACCTTACACGTTAAGGGCGCACTTCTACCCCTATACATGCTCCTACCGACACCAAAACTAGGGTTTGGAGTACTAATGAACCCAATACTCCTACTGCTGAATTTCTTCAACCGCATTGAGCCACTGCCATTAACTAAACAACTATCTCCTACTCCTGGATTCACCATAAGATCCGGTAGTGACCTTGAAGACACATTATCCTCAACACCCATCACAAACTGTCCTGCTGAGAGATTGGCCAAGGCCCACGCTGCGGCTAAGTAGTCACATTTCCACAGTTTGCATGCTGAAATCTCTCCGATGATCTTATTTTGACCGTCCAATGTGGTTTCCACAACAGCGACAGCGCTGGGGTCGTGGGGAAGCTTTTGGGCGGCTTCGATGGCAGGATGGGATGCTTCGATCGAATAGTAGTTTGGGTTGATGGCTCCGAGGAAAGATATGGATGAGAGAGGAAGAGGAGCCAATGCACCGAGGCAGCCGATAAGGAAACGGATGACGTCTTCTCGAGATAGACAACAGAACTTGCCGTGGATGGTAGTGGTAGAAGATGCAGAAGGGCGGTTGGTATTGAAGCTGCTAGAGGCGTCGAGGTTTTTAAGCCACTTGCCATTGTAGAGAATTGAAAATCGCTTGCTCATGCCTTTCCATACAACGCTTTTAGGAATGAGAAGACGCCTAACACCCTGCTTCATCATCTCCAACGCATCAATCAATCTGCAGGTGAAGGGAAAGACCGGAATTGATAGAGTTGGGAGAAAAATATAAATGCAAACATCAATGAATTCTAATATTGCTTCACATTTCTTTCTGTTTTTCTTCAACTTTTCTTCTAGAAAGACAACAAAACTACCACAACAAAATCTTTGCCATGTAGATAGCTTAAAAAGTAGAGAGATAAATGAAATAAAATTTGCAAACTTCGAGTTTGGTAATCCAATAAAACAAGTGTCTGGGCAAACTCATAAATTCATAATGGCCAATGTCCAAAACAGGTAACAGTAGGGTAAAAGCCACGACCCTCTTCGTCTCCAACACTTATTCCCCCTTCTTTCCCTCTCTCCTCTAGCACTTAGGAAAACACAATCTAACAGATCTATAAAGCCAGAGGACAAGAATTTGGGTTAAAATTTTCAGATGCAACCCTTATGCATAGAAGTTCCAAAATTTATTAAGACCAGCTCAGTTTTTATCCGTATGTTAGAAAACGTGAAGATTTACGAGAAGTTCCATCAATGTTAATATAGAACTGATCTATAAATCTCTCAATAATTTTTCAGTATATCCGAGGTTGGATACCAATTGTTACTAGAGTCGTGAGGCACGAATTTGCCTTGAATTTGTTTAACCGGTCGTCCGGTAAAGAGGCTGATAACCACAGTCGACAAGGTTACAACCGCAGTAGACAAGTACTTCACCCGGTCGTCTGGCCGGTCGTCCGGTGACCACAAATTCGTGCCCTTCGCGCTTGAAACTCTCAAGGCTTGAAGCATTACCCTTGTTACTATCAAGGTTGGAAAGAATAAGGATGGGAAAAATAGACTTTAAATTTTTATTACCTTATTTAGGATTAATTTGAATATTATGCATTTTTTTAGTTAGAACGCCTTTGTTAATGTGATATTACAAAAAAGAAAAATAAAGTACCAATAGGTCCTAATAGTTAGATTTAATTCCCATTAAGTCCTATTGAAAGTTAGTCTTAGTCCTATTAAAATCGTCGCTAAAAATAATTTTTTGTGACGATTTTTTTGTATGTCGCTAAAAATTGACAATTAGGGGGTTGTTTAAAATGTTCTAAATAAGTGCATTTTTTGACTTTTTATGAAATATGAGTTGGGTTTGAAATGATGTGGTAACGACGTGATTTGACTTAAATAAGATGATGTGACTTAAATAGAATAGTGACTTTTTGACTTTTTGACTTTTTTAGGGGATGCCAAACCTAGCCTTAGTGACCTTTTTTTTTGTCACGATTTTTATAAATTGTCACTAAAACTTACAATTAGTGAAACTTTTCTATGATGAATTTTTGAAATTGTCGCTAAAAGTTGCAAAATTAGTGACTTTTGTGATGATTTTTTAAATTGTCGCTAAAACTTATAATTAGTAATGCTTTTTGTGATAAAATTTTCAAACTGTCGTTGAAAATTAACAATTAGTGACGTTTTCTAATAGTATTTAATAAAAAATATCGTTAATTATCACAGGACCTATTGGACAATAAGTCCACCTATTAGGACTTATACGTAAATTCTCCTTAAAAAAAATTATGATAAATTACAAATACACCCCCTGAGATTTGTTTATAATACAGATTAACCCTTGTAGTTTGAAAAATTACAAATACCTCATTGTCATAATTTTTTATTTAATATAATTAACTGAAAAAATAAAATTACCAACTGCTCTCCTACACAATAATAAAATTACCTGCATTATAATATGAAATAAATTTCTGATATCATGAAAAACTATTAATTCACTTTATGATTTATTAAAAAAAAAAGGTTATTTGTTATGAAATTTGAAACTTCAAGGGGCAAGATGTAATTTCTAAAACTACAAGGGCAATTCGTATTTTAAACAAATCTCTAGAGGTGTAATTGTAATTTACCCTTAAATTTAAGAGACAATCTAGAAATAATAAACAATATTACCAAATGTAAGCTTATTTAAGCATCAAAAGAAAAAATGGGCATATATGGAATTTTGCATAAAGTAGGCTTCGAATTTCTATTAATTATTTAGGGTTCATTGGATTTTATGTATTTTGTGAGTTAAAAAATGCTACTAGATCAATTTGGTAATGTGATAATAAGTTTAGGAGTCAAGATGGTTCGGAAATTTTGCAAATTGCTATATGTGATGGAGGAGTTGTCCATGGGTCATGTTAGGGGTCAAGCAAGGTTATTGGATTATTATATGTAGTTTTGTTTAAGCCTAGAATAGTCTAGTAGTCGAAGTCAAAGTTTCATCTTTAAGTCTTTGTCCTAGAAGAGCTAGGAAAGGCCAGCAGACCACAAATACATATGTAAACACTTCAGTTTAGCAAGGCCTTAGGTAGCAATTGCTACTGGCTGGTCATAGACCTTAAATTTGTGTATGATGTGAATTTGGGGTCGTGACATCTTGGTTGGACAAGTCATATCCACTTTGGAAGTCTAAAACAAAGCCTAGGACTTCTACACCCCACAGGAAGACTTTTTGGTGTAAAGTGAACTATCCTTGGTAGTTTTTAGAGTCTTAATTGTAGTCTATTGAGAGTTAGTACACAGCTAGTCAGTTTTGTTACTGTTTTCTAACGTCTAGAGAGTCAAAGGGCATTTTGATAATTTTCTCCGTTTTGTTAAACTTGTTCTGCAAAATGGATCATCAGGTCAATTTGTATTATTGAATCTTTAATGTGGTTTTTACTAGGGCTATAATATTGTAATTAGTAAAAGTTTACTAGTTGTCTATTTATAAGTTGAAGTCCTACTAGGAATAGTAGAACTGAATCTCTTCTTCTGCTCTTCCATGCATGAATTACCAGAGTAAAACTGTATCAGCCTATATTCCTCCTCTTCCTTGCATGAATTGCCAGAGTAATATTCTAGGGTTATTAGTCTAGGACAACTTTAGGACACTTGGAATAATGCTGTCTAAAATTGATATTATTTGGTGGGTTTGGGGCACCGGTTTCTAGATTCAGGGTTCTCAAAGATAGATTCTAGGGTCTGAAAAGGGAAGGAGCAGAGACAGCATAGCGTCTAGAGTAACTGTTTATTAATAAACGAGTACTTGAAATCTTTACCAAACAATTTCCAGTTGTAGATATCCATGCACCTACACATCAACAAGGACATGCCTTGAACATCATCGGAGAGACCTTCAAGGCTGTGTTTGGTTGGAGGACTTGATGAGGGAAAGGGAAATAGGGAGAGAAAAAAATAAAAAAAATAAAAAAAAAAGGGAGAAATAATTGATATGATTCAAATTCCAAGTTATGTTTGATTGAGTTGGAAAATGGAGAAAGAAAAGAGCCTAAATGAACCCAAAAGACAAAAAGTGGGATTGCATTTCCCTCTCAATTTCTTTTTCCCGGTGTTTTCTATTATAACCAAACAAAAAGTGGGAATGCATTTCCTTTTCCTTTTCCTTTTCCTTTTCCTTTTCATTTTTCATTTCTCTTATCAAATCCTCCAACCAAACACAGCCTAAGTGTCACCCAGTACAGGACACGTGTTGGGCATTACCGAATGACTCTACATGCAATTATGCACCAACAACACTTGTAGTGTGTGCTTTGGCCTAAAAATCATAGACATGATAAGGCAACTTCTTAAACACCCCAGGGGAGTTAAAGAGTTTACACACTGCACGTCTCTCCACCTAGGCCAAGAAGTAGGGCCAGTATCAAATATCGTGGGACTTTAGAATCTTATGGCTAGCCTAGGCTACACCGCAGCACTTCATCTCACATTGGTCAAACTACCTTGGACTAATCCAATTGAGAGATCTCTCTCCATACACTGGTTATTTGTTAGAACATTCACGAAGTCTAGTTCCTTTTGGCTCCAAGACAAGGTTCCACCCTAAAGAGACATTTCCTTAACTAACACTAGAAGTCCATCTCATGCAGTTATATGCATGTGCCCACCTTCTATAAATAGAGCGTTGTACCTCTCCTACATCACTTCACACTCTTTGGCTCTTGGAGACTGTAATTCCTCAAAGGCTCTAGATTCTCCACTGCCCCTTTCTATCTCTCTGGCTAGGGTGTTTCATCTCTCACTTGAACACATTCCAACGCCTCTGACATATTCTGCATCGAACCTCCATCATCTTACCCATAATGGTTTTGATGTTGGCACTAAAAAGCCAAATTGGAGGGGTAAGGATTAGGAGTTCAAACTAATACGAGTCTCATTGAGTACTACTTGTGAAAATAAAAACAAGAAGGGCTTGATCCTCGCAAGGTTAAGCAAAATCACATAAACACATATCCAATTCTCAAAATTTCAACTCCATAAAATTTATGGATATTTATGATTTATTGAGTTTTCCACATCACCTATGATTAAGACTCAAAAATAAAAAAAACTACAAATCTTTAGCTAGTAAGAATATCCTAGGCATAATAATATAGAGCCAAAAACTATAAATGAGGGATCTTTGGAGTATGCTCTTCTATATTTTTGGTGTTCATTAGGTAATGACTGACGGTTTTGCAGTTTTACAAGCGTTGGGCAGCAGGTTGTCCTTCAAAGAGACACAAGAGGTTCTAGAAAGTGGATCCATTATGTGTGGTGTGGACCATTTGGATGGAACAAAATAGGAGGATTTTAGAAGAAGTGGAGTTGGGGGATGCAGAGTCTAAAACTTGCTCACTTCCGGTGCTTCCATTTTTGGCTTGAAGCAATTTTTTTTTTTTTTTTGGTTGGCCTTTATTGATTTTCTAGGTGACCTTTCTTTGTAAATGCAATATAGGTGGTTTTTTGGTATACTTCCCGTGCACATAGGTTGCACACCTTTTGGTGTTTTTTACCAAGTTAACAATATATTTATCTTTACCTCTTTAAAAATAAAAATATAAAATATAAAAAATTGACCAAAAGCTCATGTCCAGCATAAATGGAAATTATCAGAACACCACTAAATCATAAAATCTAAATGAAATGGTACTATTAGCGTGAACGTATAATCAACGATATAAGCCTCAAATTAACCCTAACTTTGATTACACCATGTCCAAGGTGGGCTCCATGCTGAATTCCTTATTTTCCCCTTTTCTTGTAGCAGACTCATAATCATGCACTCTCCTTCAAGCAATTGAGAGGATGCAAAAATAATTTGCAATTAGCTGCTTGATCAACAAGTGTACAATTTATTTGAAAGAAGTCAATACCAAGGCCCTATTCTCACTTGACCATTAAGAAGATAATCAAATCCCCCCCTAGAAATTCATAACTAGTAATAGACTATTGTCGGTCTTTTTACACATAAGCAGTCATCAGGTGCATGTTTATACCACACCATACCACACACAAAAAATATAATAAAAAATAAAGCAAACAAGAACATAACCTCCTATCATATTTTTGGACTAAAACACACCGTCTGTAACAATTTCCATCTGAAATTGACAGAAAGTGCATCACATGCCTATGTTGACAGTAAACGATTTTTTCATGACAAAAATACCCTTAATAATAATCAAATTTACAAAAAAAAAAATGTTACTTTCCTTGTTCTTCCTCTCTCTATTCTCTTCTGCCCCTTCCTTCCTCTCCCCTACCCTGTCACACCCACTTCCCCACCCCCAACATATTGTGCACACACAAGCCCGCGCGTATATTATGTATGCATATATATTCGACATTCCATAATCCACTCCCTCCCCCCATCCTATAGCAACAGGTTCGGTTATATTTAATCAAATTTAGTTTTTATCATTTGGTTAAGGTCTCGTTTGGGAACAGGCTATTTTAGTAACTTTTTGGTTTTTTGACTAAAATATGAGGTAAAAAAAACTAATATGTTTAAGATGATTTTTTGACTTTTTATGAAAAGATGTGCAAAAAGTAGAGAGAATAGAATCTTTGACTTTTTGGTATAAGTTATTGATTTTTTTGTTTTTTTAAGTAACTTTTTCGCTTTTAAGCTAAAATAGTCACTTGCTAAACGAGGCCTAAATATGACTGTGATATGATCATGATGTGCTTGATTTGGGGGAAATTCAAATTTGATGATGATGACATGGGAGGAAATCAGTCAGTTGAAGGGATCTGTTGATTCTTGTTTTGAAACTTGTGTAGAATATAATTTCAATGATTTGAGTTCTCGATTTAAGTGTGTAGTAGATGTTGGTCATACAGTGTTTTTGGATTCGTTCTGGTATCATGATTGCTTTGCATACCATACACCAAGGAACTATTCAAGTGCATTAGATCTCTATCATCAGATGCAGAATGCATGATTTGAACCAGACAATGTGCCTCGTAGCCTAATAATGAAGGTCCCAGGTCATACTAATGGGTCTTGAGAGATAGAGAGGGAGAGGAAGAGGGAGAGCGGTGTGTAGGGATGGGGAAGTAGGGGTGACGGGGAAGGGAGTCCTTGGTGGTGGATGAACAAGGTAAGGGGAAGTGGATTGGTTTTATATACATAAAAGTATTTCACAGTTATATATATATAGAGAGAGAGAGAGAGGGGGGTTTAGTTTAGAAAATAAAGGAAGAAGACGAGAATATTTGCTTAAGTGCACTTAACATATGTTAGTGGTGAGTTTTAGTCAACCAACAATAGGAACATGCATATTTTTAAATGATAAAGGGTGCGCATGGCCCAAACCACAAAGCTAGTAAAATTTGCCCACTAAAAATTAAGGAAAAGTTCCAGTGACCCCTAAAAAATAGACTCGTGTGACACTTCAGGGTCCACAGCCACCAAAAAAACACAATATATTCCCAAAACTTTAACATGATTATGCATTGAACTGCGGAATGAAAAGCGAAAGCAAACGCAACATATTCTGATCAACATGTAAAGAATTGAAGAAATGACTGAACTTCCAAGATCAGAAAAAACAATAAATAATAAATAACAAAAAAAAGAGACAAATGAACCAACAACAATCATTATTCTCTTTAATCCGAAAATAATTAAAAAGTCACAAACCAACAAGCCAAGAAATCATAGAGATGCATACCATAAAAATTATGGTATATACAGAGTGATTATGCCTCTTTGAATTATTTCTCTCCTTCATTCAACCCTCAAAAAAAATTATATCCTTTCAACCCATCCTACCTTTATCCAATCTTTTATCTCATCATTTACTGCTTAGTATAACTTATAATTCATCTCCATAATACAATTCATAATCCTATTATATATATATATATATATATCCAATCATTTGTCCCATTTATTTATAGCATAGTATAATTTATCTCCATAATTCTATCATATATCCAATCATTAATCCTATTAATCCCAAGTACAACTTGTCACCACAATTCTATCAATAATCTCATTCATACTCATACACAATCACATTAAATATAATAATATGGAACAAAGAGAGTAAGAAAGATAACCTTGTAGCAGGATCAACCTCCTTGAGCAGAGAACTGTTGGGAACAACCACCTCAGAAACAGGGGTCTTCATGGCCCTATCATGATCCTCCAAAAACTCATCTCTGGCCAAGAAAGCCACGATATCGAGCGAATTGAGAATACCCACAAACCTCTGTTGCCTCATCTCAGCATTCTCAATCACACTCTTGTGTGGCGATCTCTTCCTCCACACAGGTATCCCTCCTTCCATCGACTCTCCGATCGCCCTAATCGCCGCCTCCACCGTCTCAGTCTCCGCAAACTCCACCAGCTCCGGCTTCCCCACCGTCAGATCCCCAACCACATGGTACAAAAACACGGATGCCATGTCGTTCTTTCCTGTTGTACCCAACTCAATTCAAAAGCAAAAACCCAGAAAATTGAGTGAAAAACTGGATTTGAGTATTTGATTTTCTGGGTAAGGAAGTCAAAACTGGATTGATTTGATTTGATTTGATTTTCTGGGTAAACAAACAGAGTGGAGTGGTGTTGTTATAAGAGAGAGTGAAGGAAGATGAGGAGGAGGTGAAAACGGGTAATGGGGAGTTTGGGAAGAAGGGTATTCAGGAAATGGGAAGTGGTAGTTGAAGGGAAGTGAGAGGGATGAGAAAGGCAATTGGCCATGATAGAGTAGGAAGCTTAATGCCCATCAAAGGTTTGATGGAGAGAGAGAGAGAGAGAGAGAGAGAGAGAGAGAGGTGGGTTTGGATCTGTATTGGGGATCTGAGTCTTCTTTGATTCCGAATTTGTTGGAATGATGTACGGGCGAGGCAGTGGGGGTAGGGATCTAGTAGTATTATAGAGAGAATGCGTTGCTAGAGAGAGAGAGAGAGCGAGAGAGAGAGAGAGTGTGTGTGTGAGGAAGAGAGAGGTGGGGTTGGATGAGTAGAAAAAGGATCATTATGGAATTATTGGAGAGATAGACAGAAGAATTGATCAATTATTGGGGGTGAGGAATTTCTGGAAGGGAGAGGCTTCCCTCAGTTGGGTACAGTTGGGACTCCGTCACCCAATCTGGGCCGTCACTCGGAGGAAAGCCAGGTTGAAGAAGATCTGCTCTTCCGTGGTCAGCCTATATCCACAAAAAAAATATATATATATATATATTATGGATTTCAAATATATAGTATGCTTGGTAACGTTTATTTTCAGTTTATATTTATAAAAATTTTATAAATTAATTTTTGTTTATTTTTAAAAAAACATAAATTACAAATACGTTTGGTAATTAATAAAATATTTAAAAAATTTAAGAAATATAAAAAAAAGTGAGAAATGGCAAGTGGCAGTGGAAGACGGTAGTGGAAAGTGGTGATGGTAGGTGGTGGGTAGCTGGTGGTGGTGGGTGGTGGTGGTGGTGGTGGGTGGGTGACGGTAACGGGTGGTGGGTGGTAGCGAATGGGTGGTAGTGGTGGTGGTAAGTGGGTGGTGGTGGGTGGGTAGATGGTAGTGGGTAGGTGGCTAGTGGTGGTGGGTGGGTGTGGTGGTGGATGGTTGGTGGTAGCGAATGGGTGGTGGGTAGTGGTGGCGTGTGGGTGGCGGATGGGTGGTGGCGGTGGTGATGGGTGGGTGGGTGTGATGGGGGATAGTGGGTGGTAGCAGTGGGTGGTGGTAGTGGTAGTAGGGGTGGTGGGTGGTGGTGGTGGGGTGGGTGGGTGGTAGGTGGTGGTGAGTGGTGGTGGCGGTGGGTGGTGGGTGATGGGTGGTGGATGGTGGGTGATGGCGATGGCGGTGGGCGATGGTGGTGGGCGATTGGTGGTGGTGGGTGTGTGTGGTGTGGTAGTGGTGGTGGGTGTGTGGCGGTGTGTGGTAGTGGGTGTGTGTGGGTGGTGGTGGTGGTGGGTGGCGGTGCGGGTGGTGGTGGGTGGGTGTGGTGTGGTGGTGGTGGGGTGGTGGGTGTGGGTGGTGGTGGTGGTGGGTGTGGGGTGTGGTGGTGGGTGTGGGTGGTGGTGGTGGTGGTGTGGTTGGGGGTGGGTGGTGATGGCGAAAGACGGTGGTAAAAAATGGTGGCGGGTAGTGGCTAGTGTCGGGTGGTAAAAAAAAAAAAAAAAAAACTAAAAATTCAAAATGGAAACACATTTTTTGTGTTTTCATTTTTTAGCCAAATTTATAAACTGAGACCACTGATTTATAAATCAAAAAATTTATCAAACAAGTTTTTATTTGAATTTTTTAAATTTTTATAAACATAAACAAAAAAACTAAAAACGTAAGTGTTATCAAACGACTTATTTTTCTCAAATGTTTTGTATTATGTAAGTTTCATTTGAGTTTCACATTTATATAAAATATTTGTTAAAATATTTAGTAAATTATTTGAGATTTTTAGTATTACTAAATCTAAATCGTTGAATATGTAAATTTTGTCGAATACTTTATTTTTGTAAAAAATTATATTGATCAGATATAGATAGTTATTTTATTAGATCATATTTGGCTAGGTGGTGTTTGGGAAGAACTTATTGGGGCTTTTTTGGCTATTTTAGCCACAAAAGACAAAATAGGCTTTTTTAGCCACAAAAAACAGAACATCACATCCAACCCATAATCATTACACTCCCCTCTCACAAAAAAAGTCAAAAAAGCCAAAAAACCAAAAAGCCCTTCACAAACCAAACTTTTAAGCCCAGGCTAAAATAGCCAAAAAAGTCAAAAAGCCAAAAAGCCAACCCACTTCCCAAACGGAGGCTAAAGAAATTATTTTAAAAATTATACTTATTGTTAATATGAATATGATATGATCAAATGACTATAGATATTTAATAAAAGTGATTTTTTTTTTATATATGAATAAAGTACTTGATAAATGATACATATTGAACGATTCAAATTATCGATGCAGACTTTACGATAGACCCACAATCTAATTTGGACTAAGGCCTCGTTTGTTTTCAAATGTAGAATGGAGGGAATTCATAGTGAGGGGATTAAGTAAAATTGTGTTTGTTTTGATGATAGTTGTTATTACAAGAATTGTTAAATTATTTTTATATAAAATAATAAAACAAATAAAAAATATAAAAAAATTAAATATTAATGTTTAAAAAAAAATCCCAACATGTAAAAAATTAAAAAAATTTATAGTCCCCTCACTATTTTTCTAATATCACCTCCAACTCCTCCATTCCACTCCCCTTTCCAACATCCATCCTAATCCCCTCATCCTTCTCAATCTTTTTCTCAAATCTACAAATAAACACAACACTAAATAAGTTTTACCTCCATCCTAATCCCGTCCCACTCTCTACACTCCAAAACAAACGGGTCCAAAGAGAACCCTTCACATTGTAGGATTTGTTTGTCTAGATTTTCAACATGGCAAAATCTCTGTTTGGATTGTGTATGGTATTAGCATAATATCGTGCCATGCACGGTTTTAAATAAGTAATAATTAATTAATTTTAAAATTAAAATTAAATAGTAAAAAAATCAAATTAATTAAATTTTAATTATTTTTATCATAATTTTGCTCCTTTTTTTTTCTATCATTAATGTTATGTTTTAAGTTTTAAATAACAATAACATGAATCATGATATAATTAGTAAAAATTAAACAAAAATTATGATAAATTATAAAATTGCACTTTTTAATTTTTATTTTTAAGAACAAAAACTACACCTATGATAAAATATAAATACATTATTATTTTTTAAGGGTTTCATAATTTTAATTTTCCATATATTAGATGATATCGTAAACTATGTGAAACTCAATAATTATTATTATTATTATTTTACTAATTACATTTTTTTAGTATGCCATATAATAGTAATTAAAAAAAAATTTGTGCAACTCAATCTAGCAAAATTTGTTTAGATCAAAAAATGAATAACAAAATAAAAATGATAAAAAATAAATTACCAGTGACTCTTATTCTCTTATCTTTCTTGAAATCAGCATTTATCTATCGAGTACAACTTTTAGATTTTCTGACAATCCATAGTTTTGGCATCTAACATTGGACCATTTTCTTATTCTTCGATATCACTCATCTTTGCTTAACAGATTTTCAACGCACAATTTTAATTTTTTAAAGCTATTTTATAAATCATAATACGTGTGCTATGCACGGATTTAAATAAATAATTAAAAATTAATTTTGAAATTAAATAATAACATAAAATTTATTTATAAGAAATAAATAAACTATGGTAAAATGCATTTTTAAAAAAGTGCAATAAACTTAAAAAAGCTATTTTTACAATGAAATATAAATGTATTTTGTCTTATAAATTTTGCAATTTAGTTTATTTTATGTCAAAGATAGCCCAATCATATAATAAATTATATTTGTCAATTTATTAACTACCCATTGTCTGTTCTGTAAAAGTTTAAAAATATGTCTACTTAGATATAAAATGATAGTTTTTCCTATGCTATAATTCACGAATACAAAAGAATAATAGTTGGTTTGAATAGTTATACTTGTGCTAGACACTAAAAGTGATATAATGATTTAATCATTAGATAATTATCTTAGTCTATACCTAAGTAGTATGAACCACTTAACTCATTTATTTATTAAATTGACGCAATAAATATATGTTAGTATTTTTTATAATAAAATAATAAATATGTACATGTTTATGCATAGTTATTAAAAAAATTAAAAATTTCATACAATTTTATATTTATATTTAAAATTATTAAGGATTTATAGTTATACTAGATACTGAAAGTGACATAATCTAATTAACTCAACATTTATCTCAACTTGATCATGACCTAATTATTAGAGAATTGTATTAGTTTATGCCTAAGCATGAACCACTTAACTCATTTATTTATTAAATATGTGAATAAATATATAGTATTTTTTATAATAAAATATATAAGAGTTGACTTGAATATTTATAGTTGTGCTAGACACTAAAAGTGACATAATTTAATTGACTTAACATTTATCTCAACTTGGCCATGACATAATTATTAGAAAATTATTTATGCCTAAGTATGAACCACTTAACCCATTTATTTATTGAGAGAAAGATTTATGATCTGGAATTGGGTCGGACAGATTTGGGCCGAACAAGGTATGGGCCGAGGTAGAACGATCCTATCTTGAAGGGACTTGCTTGGTTAAGGCAAAGGCAAGGTGTGGTTTGACCGAGCCACCTAGCTTCATGTGTCGAAGTCGGTCAAGCAAGTAGACCGGCACCAAGGAAACGCGTGGTTGGACCGAGCTACTTGCGTTTGCTCGGCAATAAGGCCGACAGCAAACCTGCATGAGCTGTCCCGAGCTCGATCATGCTGGGATGTAGCCAGGCTCGGTCCTCGTTAAGCTTAGCTATTGGAATACAGCCAAGACGGGGAAGCTCGGCTGCCAAGCTCCCAGTAGAGTGGGCAGGCAATTGGGTTAGGTAATGTTCAGCAAGATTTGTGCTGATGGATGGGATAGCAGAGCCACGTATCGAGATATCACTAGGGGTAGATTTGGAGCGCAGAAGGTATACAAGCATGTCTGCACCCCCCATACGCAGACAGACGAACTTTCTGTAAGAAATACTTATACTCAAACACCCTCTCCTCTCTCTCCCTATCTAAAGGTGTGTGCTAACTTGATCGTCGGAGGGGTTTTCCGGCCACACATCGCCGGGTAGCTCACCGCCATTGTGCTTTTAGGTGATCGGACAGAAACGGAGCTTGGAGGAAAGGAGTACGGGCGTACTGGAATATTTTCCCCTCATACAATTGGCGCCGTCTGTGGGAAGCTTTGCAGACAAAACCTTGTCTTCCATGCTCGTCTGATCGCCGTCCATTGCGAACAACGATGAGTTTCCGTTGTCTGCCGTCGACGGAGTTACTCCAGAGTCAGGCAGACGGAGAGAAGGACATCCTGTCATCCTTCCAATGGCAGAACTGGAGACATTCCCAGGGGGACAGTCAGGAGACGCGCGAGATAAGCGCAGGAGGAGTTATGGTCATTCACGGAGTCCAGACGATCATCGGCGGCGGAGAGAATCATACGCCAGACGTTTGGAACATAAGCTTAGGGACCAGGATGCTGTCATCCGGCGAATAGCGGCAGAGATAGAGAAACGAAAGTGGCATGTCAAGGGGAAGGGTGTAGCTGGAGTGGGAAACCACAATGAGCGCACCCAACCCCGCCGTTTAGGCAGTCAGAGTCAACGACCCACTCCGTCCATTTCTATTACCAGAAGTTACAAGGTTGGTGATTCCGATGTACATGCGGAGAAGTCCAGCGCGCAAGATAACACTTACCAGCCCTTACGTCCGGAGACAACATCGAGGTACTCATATTCCGCTCGTTCAGACGATTTGCAGGTAGTCTTAAAGGAACGGGCTCGCCGACGGGAGGCTCAGAGGGTGTCGGCGTTCCAGCGGTTATCCTACGGAGTTTACGCCAGCGAGGAAGTCGGAATGCCTCCACCCCGCCAAGCAGCGCCGCTCCATGTAGATTCATACTTGGCGAGGCTGAGCGCCACCCTCTTCTCCCTAGAGATTGAGACAACACCGCTGCTGGCAGGCTTCCACCAGCCTAAATTCACACTTTACGACGGAAAGACCGATCCCTACATGCATGTAAGCCACTTCCGACAGGTTATAGCCGGACATAGGCAGAATGACGCACTTATGTGTCTTATCTTCCCGTCAAGTTTAGGCGAACTGGGCCTGAAATGGTTTGAAAGGTTGCCGGAGGGGAGCATAGAAATGTGGTATCAGTTGGCCGAAGCCTTTGTGACGCGCTTCAAAACCAACACCAAAACACCCAAAGAAGTTGATCACCTACTGAGTGTCAAGATAGAACCGAGCGACACATTGAAGGCGTACAACTCCAGATATTGGGAGACCTTCAATGAGATCTTGGATTGCTCGGTTAACCTTGCAATCACTAAATACAAGCGTGGTCTCTCGGTTGGACATAGACTGGGGGACTCGTTTACCATGCACCAGCCAACATCTATGGGTCAGCTCATGCAGCGCATCAATGAGCACATCCGAGTTGAGGATGATGCGTTAGCATCTACTGCGAAGGCAACTCTAGTAGCAACAGACAAGAGGACAGGAGGCAAAGTGCACGCGGTTGGGCAAGAGTCCAGCCGCTCAAACGACCGAGCAGAGGAATCGGACCATGGCTCGAATCGCAAAAACCGTGGTAGAGGACGTCGAAATGACCGGGATGACTACCCCCGAGATGACATAGCTGATGCGAACAGAAGATTGAAGGCCAAGACAAGCATCACCACGGTCTTCAAGATTCCGATCTATCGCATACTTAGTGAAATCCGTGACGAGGAATATGTCCGGTTTCCAACTAAGTTGGGCGACGGTCAGAAGGGCTTTAATCCGTGGTACCGCTGCATGTTTCACCGGGAGCGCGGCCACCGGACAGAGGATTGTCTGCCTTTGAGGCAACATTTAAAAGAGCTAGTCGCAGCCGGACACCTGGACCTTTACATTGATAGGGGTGTTAAGGCGAACCAAGCTCCGATCGATCCACGGGGACCGGATGACCGTGACGTGCCTCCATAAGAAGTTATCAATGTCATCCATGGCATAGTGGAGCTAGCGCGGGTATGCGAGCTCCGGGGTATGATCAAGAAGGCAGAACACATGCGGGAAGTTTTGTCAATTCAGCCTGCGATCAAGAGGGGAAAAACCGAAGTGAAAGATGTCATCAGCTTCTCCACAAGGGATCTAGAGCGCATTCAGACACCACACAATGATGCCTTAGTGGTGACGCTCCGCATCAAGGAATTTGACGTCAAGCGGATCTTGATCGATCAGGGAAGCTCGGTCGAGATCATGTATTACGACGCATTCAAACAGCTCAAGCTCCAAGATACAGACTTGGCTCCGGCAACTTCACCACTGGTTGGTTTTAATTCGCAACCGGAGTGGCCTTTGGGAAAGATTATCTTGCGGTCAAAACGGGATTCGTAGTCAAGCAAGTGGAATTTTGGGTCTTACAAGTGCCTTTTACTTACAACCTGATCCATGGAAGGGGGTGGCTTCACGCTATGCAAGCCGTGGCGTCGACCTACCATCAAGTGATGAGATTTCCCTCTGCTACGGAGGCAATCGAGGAGATTTAGGAAGATCAAGTCATGTCAAAGTAGTGCTTCGTGGCAGTGAACGGGAGCCGAGCTGCCAAAGGCTTTGTCCAAATGATAGAAGGACCGGAAGACTGGGGAGTTCTTGATGATGTGGGCACTAAGGCAGAGGATAAAGCCGTTGAGGAATTGGTGAAGGTGCGAGTGGACACGGAGTAGCCGGACAAGTTCTTCTTGCTCGGCTCTAGCCTAACTGCCCAAGAAAGGACCGAGATGGATGAGTTTTTGATGGCTAACGTCGAAGTCTTCGCATGGTCACCTTACGACATGCCTGGCCTCGATCCAAGTTTTATCTGCCGTCACCTCAACGTCTTCCCCGGAGCAAAGCCAGTCATACAGCGTACAAGGAGATCAGCCCTGCATCACGCCGAGGTAGTTGCAGAGGAAGTGAAAAACTTGCTTGAGGCACGAGCGATTCAAGAAGTGCACTACCCTCGGTGGATCTTCAACACGGTAGTAGTGCCCAAGAAGAATGGGAAGTGGCGAGTTTATGTTGATTACAAGACAGTCAACCGAGCTTGTCCGAAAGATGACTTCCTCCCTTGAAATTGACCAAATTAGACTTGGCTATTGGGCATGACAGGCTCAGTTTCTTGGATGCCTACCGAGGCTACCATCAGATTGCAATGCATGGGCCCGACTAAGAAATCACCTCCTTCACGACTCCAAGGGGACTCTTCTGCTACCGAGTCATGCCTTTTGGTTTGAAGAACGCCGTGACAACTTTTCAGAGGATGGTGACCAAGATGTTTGCGCCTTTGCTGGGCCGGACAATGGAGGCTTACATTGATGATATGGTGGTTAAAAGCCAGCATCAAGCAAACCACTTGTCTGACTTAGCCGAGGTGTTTGCCATTCTCAAAAAGCACAAGCTACGCCTAAATGCGTCTAAGTGTGCCATCGGCATGGGATCCGGAAAATTTTTGGGATTCCTAGTCACGAACCGAGGCATTGAAGCAGACCCCACGCAGATCAGAGCCGTACAGGAGTTGAAGCAGCCTAGCTCAGCTAAGGACGTGCAACATCTGGCCGGAATGGCCGCCGCGCTTAATCGATTTATAAGCCGGTCATCAGATCGCTGCCGCCCTTTCTTTCAGGCATTAAAATCAAAGTTCTTATGGGATGAAGAGTGTGACCGGGCTTTGGCCGAGCTGAAGGAGTATCTGTCTTCGGCATCACTATTGGTTACATCGAAGCCCAGCGAGGAACTCTACCTTCACCTTGCCGTTTCACAGCATGCAGTTAGTGCGGTGCTTGTCCAAGCTGAAGGAATCAAGCATCTTCCAATCTTTTACGTCAGTAAAACCTTGCTACCGGCCGAGTCGAGATACTTGCCATTGGAAAAGCTTGCATTGGCATTTATGATGGCTTCAAGGAAGTTAGCGCACTATTTCCACGCCCATACCATCATCGTTCTGACCGAGTTCCCCCTTAAAGCTTTGTTCGAACGGGTGGACTTCTCTGGCCGAATTCTCAAGTGGGCGGTCGAATTAGGACAATTTGATGTAAAGTTCCAGCCACGCACTGCTATAAAAGCCCAGACCTTGGCCGATTTCGTTGCTGAATTCTCACCTAGAACTCATCCGATGTGCCCGGTCGATATTGCCGCGGCAGATGAGGAGGTGAACGAAAGCCTGACCGAGACACAACAACTTGGTGGAGGCGACGCGGAATTTGCGCGCCCCAACGAAGCACCCTCAATTTGTACAATTCCATCGCCCGGTGATGCGATGACGGAGTTGGGTATGACCAACCAACCTGCTCTGTCCGGTACTGCATCACTAAGGGGGAAAGAAATGGAACCACTCAGCACAGAGCCTGCAACCGGCGTAATACCACAACCTGGAGATTCGCCTATGGACTTAGGCATTGTAGATCAACTTGCTGAGTCCGGTGCCGAATTACCAAGGGGGGCTGAAGCAGAACCAATTAACACAGAACGTGAAGCTGGACAGCCGAACAACCGTGATCCCATCGACCTTTGGGCCTCTCAGGACCCCACAGAGTGTTGGAAGCTCTTTGTGGGGGAGATGTGGAAACTTTTTGTTGATGGAGCCTCAAACCGTCACGGCGCCGGGCTAGGTATAGTTATGATCTCATCAGATGGCCTGACTATCGAACATTCTATCACCCTTGGCTTCCTAGCATCCAACAATAAGGCCGAGTATGAGGCGCTTTTGGCCGGGCTCAAGAGCGCGATTCAGATGCAAGCATCCGAGCTAATTGTATACAGTGACTCCCAGCTTGTGGTTAACCAAGTCTCTGGGGTTTACGAGGCGAAGTACCAAGCTCTGGTCAGGGAACACATCAAGTGATTTCAGGTGATCAGAGTCCAACAAATTGGCTGTGAAGAAAACAGCCGAGCAGATGAGTTGGCCAGCCTAGCTTTTATGGTTGATCGTACACATCTTAACCCTTTTTTGATTGAATTGCTTCCGCGGCCCAGCATTGAGGAAGCCGGGCAAACAGATGTACTCTGCGTCGTGCTAGGTCCTTCCTGAATGGACCCTATAATCCTGTTTTTCAGAGACCGAACTCTTCTAGCCGACAAGAAAGAAGCACATAAAGTGCGGGTGAAGTCAGAGCGGTTTTGGCTATCTCCATCTGGTGCTTTATACAAAAAATCTTTCACCGGTCCCTACATGAAGTGTGTGCACCCAAGTAGCGTGGAGGCCTTCTTGTACGAAATTCACGAAGGCATTTGTGGCAGTCATATAGGGGGCAGGTCCCTGGCCTACCGAGCTATTTCATAGGGCTACTGGTGGCCGTGTATGTAGGCCGATGCACAAAAGTATGTTCGTAAGTGTGAAAAGTGCCAGAAATTCGCCTATCAGATCCACCAGCCGACCAGGGAACTTCTTTCCCTCACCAGTCCTTGGCCCTTTGCAATGTGGGGGCTAGATATAGTGGGGCCGCTCCCAATAGCACCAGGTAACCGGAAATTCTTCATCGCAGCCACAGATTACTTTACCAAATGGGTTGAAGCTGAGCCCTTGGCAACAATCAAGGAGAAAGACGTGAAGCGGTTTGTCTGGCAGAATGTGGTCATGCGGTTTGGCGTCCCCAAGATTTTGATCTCTGATAACAGCACTCAGTTTGACGGTCGCCTCTTCCGAGGGTTTTGTGAAGATTTAAAGATTGACTTCTACAACTCTACTCCGGCTTACCCGCAGTCTAATGGTCAAGCCGAGGCGTCAAACAAGACCATACTTGATGGGTTGAAGAAGCGGCTAGAGAAGGCAAAGGGAAACTGGGTTGAGGAACTCCCCAGCATCCTTTGGGCATACCGAACAACTCCTCGGCGTTCTACCAGGGAAACTCCATTCGCTTTGGCTTATGGCATGGAGGCGGTCATACCTTTAGAAGTAGGCATGCCCACCCTCAGAAGCGAAAGTTTTGAGCCCGAGCTAAACGCCGAGGCCATTGCCCTGGAACTGGATCTGGTGAAAGAGCGTCGGGAAAAGGCTCACATCCACGTGGCCGCCTATCAACAAGAGCTTTCAAGGAAATACAACGAAACGGTGCACCCCAGACCGTTCAAAGTAGGTGATTGGGTTTTGAGAAAAGTTATGGGCAATACCTTGGTGCCCGGTGAAGACAAATTAGGGGCAAATTGGGAAGGACCCTACAAGATAACCAATCTGGCGGGCAAGGGGGCATACCACTTGGAGGATCTGGATGGTAGAACAATACCCCGGCCTTGGAATGCAGCCAACCTCAAACTGTATTATTTCTAGCTTTAACTTTCTTTTTGTGCAAAGGAATTTTTTGCCTTACACTTCAGAATGTAATTCTTTTTGTTAATATATAGAAGTGTCTCTTCTTTGCTTTAGCATTCAGATTGTTGTAAAAAACCGAGATGATGTGCTCCGGTCAATAGAGTCTGTGATTCGCTCAGCTTAGAAGATAAAACCGAGATATTTACTCCGGTTGGCAGAGTTGATGTTTTGTTCAACTCTCAGAATTTAACCGAGATGTTTACTCCGGTTGGCAGAGTTGATGTCTTGTTCAACTTAACTGAGATGTTTATTCCGGTTGGAAGAGTTGATGTTTTGTTCAACTTAGGTGTGTCCAACCGAGATGATTTACTCCGATTAAAAGAGTTGATGTCTTGTTCAACTCAACCAAGATGTTTATTCCGGTTGAAAGAGTTGATGTTTTGTTCAACTTAGGTGTGTCCAACTGAGATGATTTACTCCGGTTGAAGGAGTTGATGTCTTGTTCAACTCAACCGAGATGTTTATTCCGGTTGAAAGAGTTGATATTTTGTTCAACTTAGGTGTGTCCAACCAAGATGATTTACTCCGGTTGAAGGAGTTGATATCTTGTTCAACTCAACCGAGATGTTTATTCTGGTTGAAAGAGTTGATGTTTTGTTCAACTTACTTATGACCAACCAAGATGATTTATTCCGGTTGAAGGCGTTGATGTTTTGTTCACTTATGAGATTTACACCGAGATGTCTTTTTCGATTGTATGAATTAGTTAAAGTGGATTGTCTTGCCGAGGTGCTTTGTTCGGCTGAAGTTATGAGGCAAGTATACTGCGCAAACACTTGATGAAATTCGAACTTTTTCATTGATGGAAAATAAGTACAAAAGATGGGGCTGACAGCCCGGTTACATATCTAAAGCAAAAAGCATAGAAAAAAGAAAACTAAGCTAAGGGGGATAGATTGGTGAATTCATCCTCGGTTGTCTCCAAGTGATTGTTGGAGATTGGTCTTGTACACCGGTCAAAGTCTGGCCGGGCTGCTCTTGCTCTTCGCAGTCCTCTCCCTCAACATCTGACTCTGCCCCTTCTTCGAGACCTTCCTCAACCTCAGCTTGCAACGCGCTGAAGACGTCGTTGGCATATGGCACAAGATAAGTCAGTAGGAAGGCAGGCGGCGGAGTGGCAAATACATCGGTATCAGGCCCTTAACCGAGATGTTCGCAGGCAAACTTCCAGCCTGCTTTGAAGTAAATGTCTTGAGTGGCGAAGACTTGCTTCTTGTAGTTGTCCTCGGCTTCGTTGAAGCCGGCGTTGTTGGCATCTTGGCAGTCCTTCTTCCTTGACTTCTTGAGCGCATCAAGCTCGGCCTGGAGCTCGTCCCGCTTCTTCTCGGCCTCGCCAAGTTGACTGAGCAACCTGTTGTTGTCGGCGTTGGCGATTTCAAGCGAGGACTTTGCTCGGCCAAGCTCGATCTGAAGGCTTTGGACTTGGCTGGCGGTGTCATTCGCCTTTTGCTGCAGTCTATGGATGCGCTCCATGACCAAGTGTTGCTTTTGGATGGCCTGCAAAAAAAGAATTTGATCAGAGAAGAAACCGTGCAAACACTTGTAAAAATTTAAGTGCATGATTGAGATTCTTACCCTGTGTAATAACCCCGACCCTGATTAACGCTAATTGGAACTTAATTAAGCCTAATAATAATTAAGAGGAAATCTGGAATTAACTTGCATGTACATTGCATGAATTATGTGTTTCTATCTGTTCGGTGTCAAAACATCTGTTTGTGTTTTAAACTTTAAATTGTAAATTGAAAGCCTTATCAGCACCCGATTCCGAAATTGATTAGTGTTTTAAACTAGTTAGATTTTATGTGATTTTATGGTAGGTTCAATTAAAATTCGATTTGGAACGTTTAAATCTGATTGAATAACATTTTAATAATGAACCTAGCTTATTTACAATAGTGCCATTGGATGGCTCACTATTTTGGACATTTGGAGATTTGATTACATGAGATAAAACACTTCCTCAAATCCATTTTTGGGTCTCCTAGCCGACTAGGAAGAGAGAGATAGGGGAAAACTTGGTTTCATCAAGGAATTGCTTGGAAAATTAGGAAGATTGAAGGAGCGTTGCATATTCAACCTCTCACATCTTGCATTCAAGGTCTAAGGTAGGGGATTATCCTTTTGATTTCAAGTTTAAGATCACTTTTGCATGGTTCTTGGTTAATTTGGCATGTAAGGTTGGAGTTGGGTTTAACATGTTGAAATTAAGCTTAATTAGTGCATGCATGTACATGTCCATAGAAATTGAAGTTGCTTGGTATCAAATTTCCACATACATGTGCATATTTTTGCTAAAGCCCATGAATTCATCAAAATTATGAGTTTAATGTTGCTTTGGATCATGTTTTGAAGCTTTGAAATGCACTTGAATTCATGCATGTTTGTTTAAACTTGGTTCTTGAAAATTTATGGAAATGGTGCTCAAATTGACTCACTCTTGGGCAATGATTTTATAAATTGGCTTTTGAAACTTGATATACTATGAGTTTGAAGTGTTTTTCTAGAATTTGGGCCCAAGAGGTTGAGTTTTGGGTGGTAGAATGCTTGGTTCGAACTTGGGAGACAAATCTGGAAATTCCAGATTTGGCTTCCTCGCTCGAGCGAGCACCTTTATCCAAGGCTCTGCTCGAGCGAGCATCGAGTGACCATCGCGCGTAAAATTACAGCATCCAGTATTTTTACTATTTCATCAGACCGCTCGAGCGAAGGAAGGCTCGCTCGAGCGAAGCCTTTGATTTTGGAAGCTCGCTCGAGCGAAGGAAGGCTCGCTCGAGCGAGACCCCTGTTTTCAGCAACTTTTGAAAAATGTTTTCTAAGGCAATTTTGCACCCTCATTCCATCCTAGGCATTCCTAGGCCATGATTTAGACTCCACACTAAGGTTAAGGGGTTAAGTACACACTTAGAATCGTTGATGTAGGTTTTGTACAATTGGAGTGCATGTTTCAAAGTGTGTACCCGTAATGTGTTATGTAGGTCACGTGCCGCAATCCGTTTGACCCTCTTGACTTCGTCTACTTGTATCAATGCCCACTGTGAGTAATAACTTTGTAAAGTTATGTTCAATGTTATGTATTTTCAATATACTATAATACGAAATGATTGATTCTTGGAAAAGCTATGATATGTTGGAAATGAATGAATGAATGTCCCGTTTTTCTGAAAAGTATTTGTGGCACCCTTAGTCCGAATGGCCCTCGCCCGGGGGTAATAATACCGCGGGTATGGCCTCGCCTGGTAATAATACCGTGGCCTATGGCCTCGCCCGGGTAATAATACGTGGCCTCTGGCCCTTGCCTGGGGGTAATAATACCATGGTTGCTTGCGCACAAGATTTGGACCTTTATGGTTGTTGGTACCAACTTTGTTGTGGTCTTCGGACCTACTTGTTGTGGTCTTTAGACCTACTTGATCGGATAGCTAATGGGTGTAACACATATGAACTTATGCAAAATCTGAATATGATTATGAATATGAGCATGTATTTGAATCTATTTCTGATTGAAAATCTGAATATACATAAGACTCTATTTCTGATAAGATTGTGTTTCTGATAATAACTCTGGTTTCTAACTCTGTGATGGACATCATTCATTAAAACCTTTACTCTATTATTATTCACTGGGCTTTCGCTCACAGTTTATATTATATATGTAGGTGAGCCGGCACAAGACCCTGGCCAGAGTTGATGGCCTTCTGTTTCATTTTTGGTCAGCCACCTATTGCGCCTCCCGAGGAGGTTCTGCCTGAGGCCTGATGTTATGGCAGTTTTGCACCTCATGCTAGTCTTTGTACTTGTTTTGTTGAGTTGAATCTTGGGATGTACTTATGTAAATATTTTGTACACATGGGTGTGCCTGACTAGCATGTTTATGTATATAAATAAGTTTTTAAAATTTACTGTCTCATGTATGTCATCACAGCTCATTGGACCTTGTTTATTTTACATTATTGCTTCCGCAGCCCCTTAATATTTGTTATTCTATTTGGAGGCCGTAGGTAATCCACGGATTACTGGCCGGTTACGTCGCTAAACCTATAGGGGCGGGTTTGGGTCGTGACACCCTGGTCATGGATTTCACAGCTGATTTCTCCAACCGGGTGTCAGGGACGTGGTCGCTGCCAACCACGTCGCTCGGTAGCAGCAGAGCTTTTGAGAGGTCGAAGGCGAGCAAGTGTTCCTTGTCACTCTTGATAGAAGTGTTTGCCGGGATGTCTTTTTCCCGGTGCTTCAGCTGCGGTCGCCATGGCGGTGTTGGGTTAAGCTGTCAGCAGTCGCTGGTGGTTAGCTCAAGAACCACCGGCAGATGGGTTCCGCCGAGGTTTTTGCTTGCCGACGAAGCTTCTCGTCTGGATTGCCCGCCGGCTAGAGATGCCAAAGCAACCACGGGGCCGCTGGATTGACCAAAGAAGCGGGTAACAATGCTTCAGATCTCTACCGAGGTCGCTGTGAGCAAGTTTTTGATGCGACTTCTTTTCGCCATCTCTTCGGCTTTTGTCAACCGGATTAGTGGAACGTCTGGCAGAGTTGGGTCTGGAGGAGGTGATAGAGTACGGAGAAAGTCTATTACTTTACTCCGGCGAGGAGCTGAATATTTGTAAGTGCGGGTGTAACCGAACAGCTCGTTACAATCCCGGTGGTTGTAGCGGAGCACGGTCCAGATGGCCTCAACGTTGGGAAATTGGTAGTTGGCTTGCAAGGCTTGAATTGCTGCAAAAGAAACAGGAAAAGTTGTTAAGTACAAAATATTGAAGAAAGGCAGATAACCGAGCAAATTAGTGCGGCTTACATGTGGAACCGAAGTTCTTGCTAATCGCCCAGCCCGGTACGTCAGCTGGTTCATAGTTGCCGGACACCCAGAAAAAGTCATCGTCATGAAGGTCTTTATCTGGGGTACCGGTCACTATTTTCTCTTTGCCCGGTCGGATTTTTAAGTAATATGCAAGACCATCCCCGGTGTGCCCAAGTGTGTATTGCCTCAATATCTCGGCTAAACCTAAGTTGGTGCCTAGCCGGTTGTTAAGCTCGTGGACGCCGTTGATAATGCGGTAAGTGTTCGTTGATACTTGTGTGGGCGCAAGTTTAGTCCGGCGCAGAAACTCGGTCATCAATGGGTTGATCGAGAAGTGGAGGCCTCCTTCTATGATGGACAGCACGGTAAAGGGGCACTGGTCTACTCTGTCTCAAGGGGTTGTTTCAATTGGCGCAAGCTCAAGGTGGACGTCGGCCGGGATACCGTACTCCTCCCTGAATGCGGCCAGCGCAGCCGGAGTATCGACGAGGAAGCAGAATTTCCCAATGTGAAACCGGCTAAGTTAGCTCGGCTGAGGAGGTTTGGCACTGTCTGGTGTATTGATGGCTGCTCGGTCTTTGGGAGCCCCAATATTTAGGTAGTGGTCCCCTTGGACTCTGCAGGAAAAATGATGGCAATGAATTGTAAGTGTGAGCGCGGTCGTGCAAAACAAGCTTGACTTTAGCTTGGTCATGAGGAGTGCCAAACCACCTCGGTTGTAAAGGCTAACAAAGGAGCACGGTCGCCCAAGCGGACCAGATGTTAGCCCGATCGAGCGGCCAAGTCCGTTTGCTATCTCGATTTTTACTAAGGTTGGGACAAATAGGTTATTTGCTCGGTCAAATTGGCTTTTTGGATCAAATGAAGACCTGGAGCCTGGTCCACCCCAGTTTTTCAGTGTTCTTCAGGAAAAATGAAGAACACCATTCACAGTTGAAGGCTTGGGATGGTTTTAGTGCCTATGTCCTAAAAACTACGTTTTAGTGCCCTAATGTGAGAAATATCAAAGGAAATAACAACAAAAGGGGAGTTGGAGGGCATACCTGTGAAGGGCAGAGACCTCTTCGTCGAGTACAAGCTCAGGAATGGCAAGAATGGAGGCTTGACAAGAGGCACTGGAGCTCTGAACACACGAACGGCAGAGAGAATCAGTAAAGAAGAAATGAGAGGTGAACCAAGCTTATAATGAAGAAAAACCGCCAAAAATTTGAATGCCAACGGACGGCTGGGTTGGTGGCTCGAGAGCCAATGGGAGATGGACACGTGTCCTCATTAATGGCAGCGTCAGAGTTGAAGAGACAGAAAGGTCAGGTGAGGCGTCGACCGGGAAAGTCAATATACAGGAAGGTCAGATGAGGCGTCAACTGAGCAAGACGAGGAACCGAGTGCAGAAATTAGCCCGGTTGGTCTCTTGCAAGTTGTGGGCCGAGGAAGAGATTATCCCGGTCGGAGTGAATAATCCTAGTCACGCTAGCGCGACCGGAATTAAAGGGTAATTGAGAGGGAGATTTATGATCTGGAATTGGGCCGGACAGATTTGGGTCGAACAAGGTGTGGGCCGAGGTAGAACGGTCCTATCTTAAAGGGATTTACTTGGTTAAGGCAAAGGCAAGGCGTGGTTTGACCGAGCCACCTAGCTTCATGTGTCGAAGTCGGTCAAGCAAGTAGACCGGCACCAAGGAAACGTGTGGTTGGACCGAGCTACTTGCGTTTGCTCGGTAGTAAGGCCGACGGCAAACCTGCATAAGCTGTCCCGAGCTCGGTCATGCCGGGATGCAACCGGGCTCGGTCCTCGTTGAGCTTAGCTATTGGAATACAGCCGAGATGGGGAAGCTCGGCTGCCGAGCTCCTAGTAGAGTGGGCAGGCAGTTGGGTTAGGTGATGTTCAGCAAGATTTGTGCTGACGGATGGGATAGCAGAGCCACGTGTCGAGATATCACTAGGGGTAGATTTGGGGCGCAGAAGGTATACAAGCATGTCTGCGCCCCCCATACGCAGACAGACGAACTTTCTATAAGAAATACTTACACTCAAACACCCTCTCCTCTCTCTCCCTATCGTCGGAGGGTTTTCCGGCCACACATCGCCGGGTAGCTCACCGCCGTTGTACTTTTAGGTGATCGGACAGAAACGGAGCTTGGAGGAAACGAGTACGGGCGTACTGGAATATTTGCCTCCCGTACATTTATTAAATTAGTAAATAAATATATGTTAGTATTTTTATAATAAAATAATAAATATGTACATGTTTATGCGTAGTTATTAAAAAAAATTAAAACTTTTATAAAATTTTACATTTATATTTAAAATTATTGAGAATTTATAGTTGTGCTAGACACTAAAAGTAATAAAATCTAATTAACTCAACATTTATCTCAACCTGGTCATGACTTAATTATTAGAGAATTGTCTTAGTTTATGCCTAAGTATGAACCACTTAACTTATTTATTTATTAAATTGTGAATAAATATATATTAGTATTTTTTATAATAAAATATATAAGAGTTGACTAAAGAATTTATAGTTGTGCTATTTTGCCTATGACCTAATCATTCGAGAATTGTCTTAATCTATGCCTAAACATGAACTACTTAACTCATTTATTTATTAAATTGGTGAATAAATATATGCTAGTATTTTTTATAATAAAGTAATAAATATGTACATGTTTATGCATAGTTATTAAAAAAAATTAAAACTTTGATAGAATTTTATATTTATATTTAAAATTATTACATGAATAATTAAGTGTATTTATGTGTGAAAAAACTATCCAGGGTCAACCCAAAATATTGGTATTGTTCTAACCGTATTTTGGAACTAATTTAAAATTTTGATCAATCAATTAATATAAATAGTTAGTAATGATCAATTTAAATTTTATGTTTAAATTATATTATAATTTCTTAGGTTTTGAATATTATGAACTAATTTGAGAGATAGTACTGGCATTAAACATTAAAAGTAATTTAAAAGTTAGATTAAGATCAATTTTTATGTCAACAGTTAAATTCTTGAGGAATTATTTTCATTCATACCCAATTCATGATCACTTAACCCACTTATTTATTTATTTATTTTTTTAATCTGTAAATATATTATGATTATTTTTTATAAAAAAAAATAAGAAAATGTATGTATATTTTTGGCATATTTATTTATGTTTTGTAAAAAAAATTATATATTTATATTAAAAATTCTTACACAAATAATTAAGTACATTTATGTATAAAAAAATTATATAATACAGGGTCAACCTCAAATATAGAGCTTATTCTAGTTCTACCTTGGGCTCGATTTAAAAATTGATCAGTTAATTAGTAAAAACAATTAATAATAATCAATTTAAGCTTATGTTTAATAATTTGTTAAGTTATAATAGGTATGAGTTAATACTGGATCAAATACTAAAAGTACTGTAAAAACTGGATTTGATTGATTTTTATGCTATACATCAATCTGATTCTTAGATAATCATTTTGGTTTATGCACAACCATCACATTGCCCACTTATTTATTTTTTAAAATGGTAAAAGTATTGTAAAAAATTTTATAACCAAAATAAAAATATATGAATATATATTTGGCATATTTATTAATATTCTAAAACTTCAATTAAGAAGTTATATAATTATTCTTAAAATATGTCTAATATTAAATTATATTTACATCTGAAAGAATTATTTAAGATGAAATTAAGTTAGTTCATAAATTTTATTTTTATTATAGAACTTGATCAAAGTAGTGAAGTCTCAAAACAAATCATTTTTTTCAATTTAAATTTTTATTTAATACAAATTTTCCCGTAAAATGTTTTAATATTTTAAAAATAATTAATTACTTGTGAAATGAATTTACTATTATAAAAAACACTAAAAAAATTGTCTTTTGGTAGTGTGGAAATCCATTAACTAAAGAATCAAATTGATGAGATATAAATTTTTTTTTTTTAAAAACAAAATCAATGTATGTGGTTAATAGGAAGGGTGCTTATAATTATACACACCTAATTTATTTTCATACCTATTACATGTATTAAAAATTTATAATTTAGGCATAAATATTAATACATATAAGTGTACAAAACAAATCCAAAAAAAAAAAAGAGTATAAAAAAAAATTAAATGTGTGCAATTAAATCAAAATATTTTGAAAGTTCTTAATTTTTATCATGAATTTCAAAGATTTGAGAGTAGTTATATATGGTATGAATAATATAGTAATATAGTAAGAAACAAGTTTTAATTTTTTAAAAAGAAATAAAAATCAGTAGAAGAGGATTAGGTTGGAAAGATATAGAATATATATTTTTTTATCTTTTCTTTTCAAATTATAAATTATGGAATTATTAATATTTTGAAAACTATTACTTTAATAGATTAGCTAATATTACTTTCTAAATTTATTTTTTAATTCAATAAATCTACAAATTTATTATGAGATTTTAGAGTTCTCATAATGCTCCTTACAAAAATACCCTTTTACTTATATAATATATAGATTGATAGATTAATTCACTAAAATCACTTTCTTTCTTTTTTTAAGGGAAATTACTTGTTAGTACTTATTAAAAAATTATTATAAAATCATTAAAAAAAATTAATATTTTTTATTATTAATTTGTATAAAGTTTATTATTTATTTACAATTTTTTAAAAATATTACACTAAATTGAATTTTTTTTAAATTTTTTTATGAGTTTTGTTGAAAATGCATTAAATAGGGTTTAATTTTTTTTTTGGTGAATAAAATAGGGTTTAATTACTCTCACTATTATTGAAAGTAAACAACAACATTGTATTATGTTAAATAATTTTTTTTTTCTAATGTGACGACAATATTCTTTTATGTATCAGTGATGCTACACATACTAATTGATATACTAATTAGTGTACCAACATATATTATAACATTATCGTTTCAAAATTTTGAATCTCATCCATTATACAAACTATAAAGACCTAAAATCTCTAAAATTATGCTATACCATCCGTTAGTACACTAATTGATATACTAATTGGTGCGTATAGTTTTATTCTTTATGTATTTCTTCATTTTATCTTTTTATTATTATTTTTTATTCGTTCACCTCTCCCCATGTATTTTCAAATTATTTAATCAAATGAATATTTAATTATCATTTATAAATTTTAAATATTTTATTTTGATCTAAATTTAATATTTTATTTACATTTCTCTTCAAAATGATTCATCCTTAATTTATGGTTTTGATAAAATTTAAGAAAAAAAGGTGTATGATTTTCATCAATAAAACAAAAGTTACAAACTATAATAGTTATGTTATAAAAAATTCGACAAAAATGTAACAAATCATTTGTAATGAATAATATTATGAATCATTTTAATGAAAAATGTAAATAAAATATAAATTTTTAGATGAAAATAAAATATTTTAAAATTATAAATAATATTTAAATATCTGTTTGATTAATTAATATGAAAATACATGGGGTGGGTGTGAGGTGAATGAATCAGAAAAAATAAAAAATAAATAAAATGAAGATAAATACATAAATGGGTATTATAGTCACATTAGAAAAATATATATATATATATATATAATAAAGTAGAATGATTTTTGAATTTGTCCTACACACATTTGTTCTACTAGGATATTTGGACGGCTTAGATCTATTCAAATTATAAAACAACGGCTAAGATATATTTTCTAAAAAATAGTCTACAAGTACATTTTCTATTTTTCCAATTCTTTCTCTTACTTTTTTATTTTCTCACCCATCCTTTCATAATCCCATGATTCCATCTTTCTATCTCTTTTCTTTTTAATTTTTTATTTTCTCTCCTTTTTATTTTTCTCTCTATTTGTTTTTTTTTACTTTTTTATTTTCTCCTTTTTGTTCACTTATTTTTATTCATATTATATGGAAAAATCTGCGATCACAAAATTAGGAGCCAGATTTTACTGTGTGTAGTGGAAATTAAATTAATGAATTTTATAGTCCACAAATTAAATGAATTTGAACAATTAATTATTATTTTTAAATATATTAAAAATAATTTGAACAATTAATTATTATTCCCACAGACGGCGCCAATTGTACGGGGAGCAAATATTCCGGCAAGCCCGTACTCCTTTCTTCCAAGCTCCGTCTCTATCCGATCACCTGCAAAGACAACAGCGGTGAGCTACCCGGCGGTGTGTGGCCGGAAAACCCTTCCGACGATCAAATTAGCACACACCTTGAGATTGAGAGAGAGAGAGAGAGAGAGTTGAGTATAAGTATTTCTCTTACCAAATGTTCATCTATCAAGCATGGGGGGCGCAGACTCGCTTATATACATTCTGCACCCCAAATTTACTCCTATTAGTCTCTCGACACGTGGTGCTGCTATCCCATCTGTCAGCACAAATCCAGCAATCACCACCTAACCAAACTGTTAGGATATATCGGCGGAGCTCGGCAGCTCGGCGGAGTCACCTCGGCCTTCCACACTAGAGCTGACCTTCACGACTGTGCTCCTCTTGCTGAGCTCAATGACGACCGAGCTCGGTTGCATTCCGGCATAGCCGAGCTCAAGACTGGTCAAGCTAGTAAACCGAAGGCCTTTCCAGTAGGGCTAAACGTGCGAACCATGGAAACTGGAGCGTTTGGCAATCATCTCGGCCGAGCAACTCAGGCAGCTCGGTTCAACATGGTCCTGGGCCTCCACCGAGCAAAACCTTCTCTGGCCAAGCCAAAGCTATCACGGCCCCAAACATGTTCGGCCTAACCCAGCTTGGCCCAAATATGCTTGGACCACATACAGCCTGGCCAGAACCGCGGCCCAGGCCGAGATTGTGAAATCTCCCTCACAATTGCCCCTTAATTCTGTCTGCATTTGCGTGACCGGAATTATATTACAAGGTCGGGCTAGACTTTCTGCTCGGTGGTTCACTTTGCTCGGTTTAGAAACTTCAAAGTTGGCAAGCTAGGTCTGCTCCGCGACTTCCTTCTTGGCGAGCAAGATCAGCTTAGCAAAGAACTCCAAGGTCGGCAAGCAAGGTCCGCTCGGCAACTTCCTTCTTGGCGAGCAACATCAACTCGGCAAGGAACTTCAAAAAAGGCGAGCAAGATCTGCTCCGCGACTTTCTTCTTGGCGAGAAACATCAGCTCGGCAAGGAACTCTAAAGAAGGCGAGCAAGATCTGCTCCGCGACTTTCTTCTTGGCGAGAAACATCAGCTCGGCAAGGAACTCTAAAGAAGGCGAGCAAGGTCCGCTTCGCGTCTTCTTTCTTGGCGAGCAACATTAACTCGGCAAGGAACTCCAAAGAAGGCGAGCAAGGTCCGCTCCGCGACTTCCTTCTTGGCGAGCAATATCAGCTCGGCAAGGAACACCAAGGTTGGCGAGCAAGGTCTGCTCCGCAACTTCCTTTTTGGCGAGCGACATCAACTCGGCAAGGAATTCCAAAGAAGGCGAGCAAGGTCCGCTCCGCGACTTCCTTCTTGGCGAGCAACATCAGCTCGGCAATGAACACCAAGGTCGGCGAGCAAGGTCCGCTCCGTGACTTGTTTCTTAGCGAGCAACATCAACTCGGCAAGGAACTCCAAAGAAGGTGAGCAAGGTCCGCTCCGCGACTTACTTCTTAGCGAGCAACATCAGCTCGGCAAGGAACAACAAGGTCGGCGAGCAAGGTCCGCTTTGCGACTTGCTTCTTGGCGGGCAACATTAGCTCGGCAAGGAATTCCAAAGAAGGCGAGCAAGGTCCGCTCCGCGACTTTCTTCTTGGCGAGCAACATCAGCTTGGCAAAGAACACCAAGGTCGGCGAGCAAGGTCCGCTTCGCGACTTACTTCTTGGTGAGCAACATCAGCTCGGCAAGGAACTCCAAAGAAGGCGAGCAAGGTCCGCTCCGTGACTTCCCTCTTGGCGAGCAACATTAGCTCGGCAAAGAACTCCGAAGAAGGCGAGCAAGGTCCGCTCAGTGACTTCTTTCTTGGCGAGCAACATCAGCTCGGCAAGGAACACCAAGGTCGGCGAGCAAGGCCCGTTCCGCGACTTGCTTCTTGGCGAGCAACATCAGCTCGGTAAGGAACTCCATAGAAGGCGAGCAAGGTCCGCTCCGCGACTTGCTTCTTGGCGAGCAACATCAGCTTGGAAAGGAACACCAAGGTCGGCGAGCAAGGTCCGCTCCGCGACTTGCTTCTTGGCGAGCAACATCAGCTCGGCAAGGAACTTCAAAGAAGGCGAGCAAGGTCCGCTCCGCGACTTCCTTTTTGGCGAGCAACATCAACTTGGCAAGGAATTCCAAAGAAGGCGAGCAAGGTTCGCTTTGCGACTTCCTTCTTGGTGAGCAACATCAGCTCGGCAAGGAATTCCAAATAAGGCGAGCAAGGTCCGCTCCGCGACTTTCTTCTTGGCGAGCAACATCAGCTCGGCAAGGAATACCAAAGTCAGCGAGCAAGGTCCGCTCCGCGACTTGCTTCTTAGCGAGCAACATCAGCTCGGCAAGGAACTCCAAAGAAGGCGAGCAAGGTCCGCTCTGCGACTTCTTTCTTGGCGAGCAACATCAGCTCGACAAGGAACTCCAAAGAAGGCGAGCAAGGTCCGCTCTGTGACTTCTTTCTTGGCGAGCAACATCAGCTCGGCAAGGAATACCAAGGTTGGCGAGCAAGGCCCGCTCCGCAACTTGCTTCTTGGCGAGCAACATCAGCTTGGCAAGGAATACCAAGGTCGGCGAGCAAGGTCCGCTCCGCAACTTGCTTCTTGGCGAACAACATCAGCTCGGCAAGGAACTCTAAAGAAGGCGAGCAAGGTTCGCTCTGCGACTTGCTTCTTGGCGAGCAACATCAGCTTGGCAAGGAACACCAAGGTCGGCGAGCAAGGTCCGCTCCGCGACTTGCTTCTTGGCGAGCAACATCAGCTCGGCAATGAACTTCAAAGAAGACGAGCAAGGTCCGCTCCACGACTTTCTTCTTGGCGAGCAACATCAGCTTGGCAAGGAGTTCTAAAGAAGGCGAGCAAGGTCCGCTTCGTGACTTCCTTCTTGGCGAGCAACATCAGCTCGACAAGGAATTCCAAAGAAGGCGAGCAAAGTCCACTCCGCAACTTCTTTCTTGGCGAGCAACATCAACTCGACAAGGAACTTCAAAGAAGGCGAGCAAGGTCCGCTCTGCGACTTCCTTCTTGGCGAGCAACATCAGCTCAGCAAGGAATTCTGATCTTTCCATCAAAATTATTGCCAATTACCCCTTTTCTTCGGCCTTCTGATTGATGTCTTCCAAAACCAAACTCCCTAGATCTCTTCCATGGTTGTTTGCACCGTCATCCTCTGCACTTCCCGCCAGACCGGTTATCCTGTAAGGCCCTTTTGTCTATTGCCACCGGGGTTGTCTTCGCGGTCGACGCCGCTGCATCATTCTCTACTCGGATGTGCTCATTGATGCGCTGCATTAGTTGCCCCCCGGATGTCGGCTGGTTCATTGTAAGCGAGTCCCTCAGCCTATGTCCGACCGGGAGACCGCACTTATATTGGGTGATTGCCAGGTTGATCGGGCAATCTAGGACCTCGTTGAAGGTTTCCCAGTATCTGGAGTTGTATGCCTTGAGTGTGTCGCTCGGCTCCATCTTGACACTGAGAAGGTGGTCAACTTCCTTTGGCGTTTTGGTATTGGTTTTGAAATGCGTCACAAAGGCTTCTGCCACCTTTCGATGCTCCCCTCCGGCAGCCTCTCGAACCATTTCAAGCCCAGCTCGCCCAAGCTCGACGGGAAGATAAGGCACATAAGTGCGTCATTCCGCCTATGTCTGGCCATGACCTGTCGGAAGTGGCTTACATGCATGTAGGGATCGGTTTTTCCGTCGTAGAGCGTGAATTTAGGCTGGTGGAAGCCTGCCGGAAGCAGTGTCGTTTCTATCTCCAAGGAGAAATGGGTGGCACTCAGCCTTGCCAAGTCTGTATCTGGAAGGAGTGGCGCTACTAGGACAACAGCGGTGAGCTACCCGGCAGTGTGTGGCCGGAAAACCCCTCCGACGATCAAGTTAGCACACACCTTGAGATTGAAAGAGAGAGATAGAGAGTTGAGTGTAAGTATTTCTCTTACCAAATGTTCATCTATCAAGCATGGAGGGCACAGACTCACTTATATACATTCTGCGCCCTAAATCTACTCCCGTTAGTCTCTCGACATGTGGTGCTGCTATCCCATCTGTCAGCACAAATCCAGCAATCACCACCTAACCAAACTGTTAGGATATATCGGTGGAGCTCGGCAGCCCGACGAAGTCACCTCGGCCTTCCACACTAGAGCTGACCTTCACGACCGTGCTCCTCTCGCTGAGCTCAATGACGACAGAGCTTGGTTGCATTCCGGCATAGCCGAGCTCAAGATTGGTCAAGCTAGTAAACCGAAGGCCTTTCCAGCCGGGCTAAACGCGCGAACCATGGAAACCGGAGCGTCTGGCAATCATCTCGGCTGAGCAACTCAGGCAGCTCGGTTCAACATGGTCCTGGGCCTCCACCGAGCAAAACCTTTTCCGGCCAAGCCCAAGCTATCACGGCCCCAAACATGTTCGGCCTAACCCAGCTCGGCCCAAATATGCTTGGACCACATACAGCCCGGCCAGAATCGCAGCCCAGGCCGAGATTGTGAAATCTCCCTCACAATTCATATTATATGGAAAAATCTGCGATCACAAAATTAGGAGCCAGATTTTACTATGTGTAGTGGAGATTAAATTAATGAATTTTATAGTCTACAAATTAAATGAATTTGAACAATTAATTATTATTTTTAAATATAGTAAATGCCTGATAGACTTCATAAATTTAAACCTTATATGAATCTTCAACATATTTTAATAAAGCATGACGGTTTTTGAATCTCCAACATATTTTTGTCCTATTACGATATTTGAATGGCTCAGAACTATTCAAATTATAAAACAATGACTGAGATATACTTCCCAAAAAAATATTCTACATATACATTTTCTACTTTCCTGCTTCTCTCTCTCTTACTTTTTCCTTTTCTCACCCATCATTCTATGATCCCATGATCCCACATTCCTCTATCTTTTTATTTTTATTTTTTTTTTCCGTTTTTATTTTTCTTTCTATTTGTTTATTTTTTTTATTTTTTCATTTTTGTTCAATATATTTTACACATATTTCTATACAATGTATGTATGCCCGTAATACACTAAAACGTTATTGGCATACATACAATTTCCATATAATTATATAAGCAAAAGTAATATTGTATGTATGCCCGTGAAAACTGTATGTATGTCAGACACATCTATCTATCTAGCTATATATTATATAAGCAAAGCAAGTTTTCATGAGGAGTTTTGTGAGAATTCCAAAATTTGATAATGAATTTGTGATTTTATCAAATTTAAAAATAAATTTAAATAGTGTTAGGATTACAATTATATTCTAATCCTAACAATATTTACACTGTGCCTTCAGACACGAGCATACACTAATATATATATATATAATACAATACATTTAATATCTTTGTCTACTTTCTATGATAATGGGAGTAATTAACCTCATTTAATTCATTCTTAACAAAAACCCTTTTTTTTTTTTTATTATTAAGGTTGGATTTGGATGTTCATGTTAAACTGGATGATTCAATTTGGTCCATCGCAAGCTTATTTTTTCCATTATCAGGTCGATCGAATATCGAGAATCACTTAATAAGATCATATTCGTTTAAAAAATAATTAATGGGCAATATAATGTTGAAAGTAATCCATTTGTTAAAATAAATGTGATCCGATTGAATGGCTCCCGTTGTCCGATTGCCCTTATTGGTATATATAATCTCCTAAAAAAGCTCTACAAAATTAATGGTTTTGGTGATCGAGACGAGAGTCGGACTGGACCATCTAGTTGCATTATCCAACTATTGAGGATCCAAATCCCTTAATAATTTTGGGGTAAATTATATTGACATCCCCTGATGTTTATGTTTATTACAGCTCTTCCCTCACTTTTTGAAAATTACATCTCCTTCCCTGAGGTTTAAAGTTTCACAACAGTTTCCCCTCTCACCGTAATGATCATCATACATAAAATTAAATTAATAAAGGAGGTCAGTGTAATTTTTCAAATGTGAGGGGGAAACTGTAATAAATATAAATCTCAGGAGGTGTCAGTGTAATTTACCCATAATTTTGAAAGTAATCCATTAGCTATTTTTCAACCAAATGTGATCTAATCAAGTAACTTCCGCTATCTGATCAACCTAATTGGTATACATAATCTCTTCATACAACTCAATAAAATAAGGATTCATTTGAAATGTGGATTGACTTTGTAGCTTTTTAATTTTTTGGCTATTTTAGTCTGAGACTAAAAAGCCTTGTTAGTGATAGGCTTTTTGGTTTTTTTATTTTTTTTTATTTTTATAAGAGAAAAAGAAAAAATAAAATGATTATGATTTGCATATAACATTTTGTCTTATTGGACTAAATTTTTTTTTCTTTTTGTAGCTATTTTAATCAAAAAGCCTCTGTTTAACTTATACCAAACAAGGACTAAATGATTTTGACCATCAAGACGGGTTCACAATGGGCTCATAGTGGATCTGATTGGATTGTCCGATTAAATATCTCAACTAGAGAAGATCCAATCTCTTATTGTTATATCTTATTAAATTATTAATTTAAAAGATTTAAAGTAAGTTATAAATTTCTTTTATGTAACTTTTCATAATTTGTAAAATAAATTGACTATATTTAGTTAAATAAATTGTCACATAACTTTTTTATTGTGCCAATATTGAAGATGCTCCCAAAAGTTATAGGCCATGTTTGGGTTTTTTTTTTTTATAAAAAAAATCAGATTTAAAAAAAAAAAATACCAACCAGATTGATAAAAATAAAATCAAAAAGATATTTTAAATTTTTTTTGGCCTCCCAAAAGATAAAATTATATAAAAAAACTATTTTTATTTTTTATTTTTTTTCACCAAACTAATTTTTAATTTTTTAAAAAAAAATTCTGAAACAAAGTTTTTGAAAACCAAACCAAACCAAACATGATTATAATTAAGGCAAAAGGGATAAAACTCTTTTGTCCATATGTATTTATAGCTTCAAATAAACTAAAAAAATCATAAATTGTAATTTAAGAAAATCTCCTCTTTTCTTTTCTTTTTTTTTTTTTTGTCAAATGAAATTTAAAGTCAAATAAGGTATAATCTAAAATCGTAACCAAACAGGGTGAGTTTGACATACAAATAAAAAAGTCATATTTTTTCTAAACTTTTTTATTTTGGTAATCTTTTTTATAAATTATGTTTTAAAAAAATTTCAAGTCCACCTTATGCAGACGAATCTATAAAGCAAATACCAAATAAATAAATAAATAAATCATTAAAACCAAAAATAATAACAAAAAGTCATTTTTTTTTTAAAAATCATTTTAGATTTTATTTTTCTAAATATTTTACTTTTTTAATCTATTTAATTGAGTAAAATCAACCACGACATTTGTCTTAAAAATTGTGTAAAATCTTTTGTAACGTAAAATCTTTTGTAACGTAAGGTTTGATATACTTTGTAGTGATGTTTATTTCTTCACATTAGGTAAGTTTTGTTAACTTTCTAACTATTGTGATCATTGATAATATAATATTTCCAATAATTATAATTGCTCTCATATGGATTGACAAAAAAAAAAAAAATCAGAGTGTAAAAAAAATTAAATTATTTAAAAAAAAAAATCCCTTTAAAAAAAACTACTAAAAAAAAAATTCTATAGGTAGGCATGCGTGTGTCAGTTCTTAAAAAGAAAAATTCTACTTCTATACATTTATTTATTTCGATGCACACACTTGTAAATTTGATTAAGTATTATTTATCGGATTCAGTGTCACTACTATGCATCTGTTGTGCGGCCTGTGAGGCTTATTTCGGATCCTATTTTGATGATCTGAACCGTTGAAATTTTAGAAAATATCGGAACAATATATCTGTAAAAAAACAAGTTTATCGAATATTAATAACCTCTTCATCAAACAATATTTGTATTTAATTTGATACATATATATTCATTTTTTTAATATAAAAATGTGATTTGATGAAGAAGTTTTTAATATCCGATCAACTTGATTTTTTACTAGTATATTGTTCTCGATGTTTTTTAAAATTTCAACGGTTTGAATCATCAAAATAGGACTTGAAATAAGCTTTACAAGCCGTACAACAGTCACTGCTATGCTTCACATAGAGCAGTAACACTGGATCCTTATTTATCTCATTCTATACACCGCTATTTCAATTATAACCCTCAGCTCCGATATGGAGCTCAAAATTCAGGGGCACTAATGTCCCGAATTTCTATATAAGATAAAAAACAAAAACAAAAACAAAGTTATCAAAATTGAAAATTAGTGCCATTACAAATCATTTTTCTTATAACCCTTGAATTCAAATTTTGCACATACACTTTTCACCCGCACATACACTTTTCACCCAAACACACACCCACACAGCAACCGAAAATCCGTGTGACAAACACCGGAGGAACGAAAATAAAGTAAAAAGAATTCAAATCTACAGTGATGCATTACATATACGTATATATATATTGATTTACAGATCTCTCTATATATTGATTTACATATCAGAGAGAGAACTCACCACAACATAGTTTCTTGCGATCTCCACTCATTGTGATCGACATAACCCGACCACAGAAGAGCATAATTTATGATTGAGAGAGGAGGATTGAGTTTGAATGCTAGACTCATAAGACTTTAGGCTTATGATATATTTATTTTTGAAAATTATATGTGATTATTAAATACAATCAATGAGAGAGAATCACAAAAATTAAGGCTGTGTTTGGTTATGTTTGTCAGACACATTTTCACCCACTTTTACGAGTGTGGTGTTTGTTTTTAGTTTTTAAATTATAATTACACATCCACTTTTGAAAAATCATTTCCAGGCGAAAAAATTTAGCAAACCTGGTCGTCCTCCTAGACATCTGGACATCCGGCCAGTTGACTGGAACCGTGTTCTCTTTTTTTTTTTTTTTTTTTTGCACATGTTATTTTTATATTATAAATAAAAAAATATTTTCAAAATTTTTTAAATTTTTGAATGAGTTTTGAATAAAATTATAAATTGTGTGTTTGGTTATAAGTTATAATTTTTTGAATCAAATAATTTTTCTAATTTTAAAAACTCAAAACTCTCTCAAAAACTTAATTCAAAACTCATAACTAAACAAATTTTTCACACTCAAATCATAATTACAAAACTCACAAACTTAAAATATAATTTTATTCTCAAATCATATTTAAAAAACTCTACCAAACGGTACCTAACTTGCCCAGCAAACTTCACACAGTCAAAAAGGTGGACCAAACACACCGAATATATAATAATTGAATACAAGGAATGAGCATCCATAGCTGAATACATGGAGTAATAAAATTCATCTCAAAATATATTTAAATACGAAAATAGAGAGAGAGAGAGAGAGAGAGCATACAATAACTGAGACAAATCATTCAGTGATTACCTTTTCAAAAAATCAGCACAACCACCTGTGATCATTAGTAAACCACCACCCACTCTTTCATCAACCTAGGGCCTCCACTTTCGTTAAAAAATCCCTTATGATAGTCTTGGCTATACAGCAAACATAAAATACCTCACAACAATAATAATAGGGCAAACATAGATGAACAATCACCTTTAAGAAAACCCACCAAAACTGTCCAATACAACTATTTTAAGATGATCTTTGGACATACAAAATTGAAGCTTATACATAAAAGCTGTAGTCTCTGCCACCATATTAAAGCGGTGAACACAAGATTGAGCATAAGCAAAAATCATACAGCCATTCAAATCTCTAACAAGACCGACCTCCACCGCCATTACCAGGAATTCCTGCAAGGCATGGATGGTTTCTTCATCCTCATGCATCAAAAACTTCTATCAGTATCCACAACACCAATTATAGGACTTTCTAGGGCTCACTCAAAGTTCCCCAAAATCAATTCAATAACTTTGGTAAATTGCAGACAAACAATGATCATTAACAGCCAGGAGACTATATACGTATAAAGAACTCTGTATTGTCCTTTTGCAAGCTTCGAACTAAATCAACCTAGTATTGTTCTTGACATCTCATTAACCACACTTACTTCAACAAGCAATTCTTTCTAAGACAAAAACAATGCACCAAAATCATTAGAAAACCTCGTTCAAAATAGAAATGAAGACCGCGATCAGTTTTACGTTACACAATTATCGTTACAATATGCTTGCCTATAATAGGGCATGAGTTGTGACGACAAAAACTCGACAAATGAATTAAGTATTGCCAGCAGTTACGCTCTATGATATAATTTTCGAAGCAGACACGTTTTATTCATAGCTGCTATGAGATTGAACTTGTACAGCATCTCATTGGACCAAGAAGTTTACACATCAGCTCCAGGATCCCCAAGTTTGCATGCTACATCTGATCCTTTCAGACCATCTCTATTTCTCTCTGAAAACTCCGTAAGTAGCCGAGACTCAAAAAACAAGCATTGAGTTGAAAAAATACCACCACAGTGTGTATGCTAATATTTAATTGGCCCATCCAAGCTGCCAGACGCAAACTGAAAACATAATGGAAAAGGATGAGAGAGAATAAGGTTAGCCCATCACAATCAAGACTATTCAGGAAGCTTTAAACAATCTTGCTAATTCTAAAACAAATGTAGACGACCAAAATAAACCAACAATGACAACTCAAAACAAGCCTGCCTGTGTTAGAAGTCAAATTCCCCAAAACTTCAATGAGCAGACCAACCTTTCAGAATGTAAACAACATTTGGAGAAATATGTTTATATTACCAAAAAAATCATCTGTTTGATACTGTTACAAGTTACTACACAATGAAGAGTTGTTCTTTGTTCCCAACAATATTTGAAACATAAAAAAACAAATGTCAAAATACAAATTTCCATGTTTAAGAATTAAAGCCATTACCTGTTGAACTATCGGATTACTTGATGTGGTGAATTCATGAGTCATTCCCTGCCATACAACCTTTCCCTCATACAGAAATAACAACCTAGAAATAGAAAGATGAAGTTCTGTTTAGGTCAATCAAAATGTGACTTCAAACACTCCAAGATCCAAAGGGTTTGGAAGAAGCAGTACCTGTCAACAGCTCTCCTAATGGTACTATGTTGGTGAGTTACAACAACATACGATGCAATCTTTCCAGGCTTCCCAAGTGCATCTTCACCTTTCAAATGAACAGAGCGGATGAGGTCTTCAACTACAGTAGATGCAATTGGATCAAGTCCAGCCGTTGGTTCATCATACAAGAGCACCTGTTCAGGAGTGCAGAGTACTGTCAGGTCAACAATTTACAGTCAAATCAATGGTTGAAGAAACATATGATGTATATTACTCACCAGTCACCACATAAAATTTGTGAACATTATTGTAGACATGTTTACTTCTAGCCTTACCAGCCCGTTTGGATGGAGTGATTAGATGAGAAACGATGAGAAACATAACTCTTTCTCATATTTGGTTTACAAATTATTCAAGAAATGGACAAAAAGAGAACTCTGATATTATGCCACTTCCATTTTTCTCCGAAAATGGTGAGATTTGGTGAGAAACCAATTGATTGCCTATATATTTTTTAAAATACCAAGATTGCCCATAAAATGAGGGAAGAAAAAGAAATCTCACCCATATCCCTATTTCACATGTTTTCCTTTCTTACTCATCCAAACATAATAGTGAGAAAACACAACCATTTCTTTTCTTTTCTTTTCTCACATAGATCAGACTACAATCATTTCTTTTCTCACTCCACGATCCAAATGGAGTGATACATGGTTTCGATATTCCTATTCCAAACTTGTTCCCTCTAAAACCTCCAGCTTATGGGAACAAACAAAATCAGGGTGAGGGAGAGAGCCACATATTGCTATGATTATCAGGAAAAAGGAATTTATATTTCGTTCAATTTTTTTTGTAACCTTTTCTTTTTGTTCACTGGTGTCGAGCAGATTAACGAGATGCTATGCATCGGTCAAGACTAGGATCTTATGATTTTGTCATTCACATTGTGGTTTTGGCTGGTAATGCACACAGACCTTTCCATATGAGAACTCTCTCAAAGTCCCCTCAGGCTTTATCAATGAATTTTCCTTGGTGCATAAAAAATAAACAAAGAGACAGAAGGATTGGGCAGGCAATTCTACTGTGGTGGTTCATCTATACAGCTGCTGAGGTTCAGCTTGTAAGTGACATAACATAGCCCAAAAAGATTATAAATTCAATATATGCAAGAAGTCAAGAGCTTTCCACGATGGAAGAAGTTATACAGAACACTGTTAAGTTTGGGGTCTTCTAGTGTATGGAGGAAGAGAATATATATATACACAACAGTGATATATAATGATGCCGTACAACGGGAAACAGGTAGAAACGCTGCAAATTTTAAAAAGGATAAAAACAGTTTTAGTCCCTAAAGTATGCGTTGTTTTTCATTTTAGTCCCTCAAGTTTTAATTTTGTCATTTTGATCCTCAAAGTTGTCAATTTGAGTCAATTTAGTTCTACCTCTAACGTCCGTCTAAATTGATAACGGGAACATAGATAAAAGACAGCTTTAACCCCTAAAATATGTGTTTCTTGTCAGTTTTGTCTCTCAAGTTTTAATTTTGTCATTTTGGTCCTCAAAGTTATCAATTTGGGTCAATTTGGTCCTAGCTCCCAATTGATGATTTTGAGGACCAGAATGACAAATTTTAAAACTTGAGGGGCTAAAATGACAAAACGCATACTATAGGGACCAAAACTATCTTTTATCCAAAGATAAAATACTTTTCCCATTATCAATGTAAACAAAAGTTAGAGATGGGACTAAATTGATAATTTTGAGGACCAAAATGACAAAATTGAAACTTGAGGGACTAAAATGACAAAGAATACATACTTTAAGGACTAAAATTGTCTTTTATCCTTTTAAAATTTTTAAAATGAGTCGCCTAATCCTATGATCATACTTGTGACGTACACAAACATAAACAAACATCCATATGAGAACATTAAACAAATGTGAGACCCCGATTTTTAGGAATATTTGTGTGCATTTGTGTATGTGTTCGGATGCAGATTAAATAATGTTTTGGTTTAATTGCTGAAGTTTGTGTTTATATATAAAATTCTCTCTGTTAGATAATAAAAGATGATGGCATAATTATAATTAGGGGGACTTACATGTAGGTCTTAATAGGTGGACTTATTGTACAATAAGTCCTATGATAATTAACGACATTTTTCATCAAAAACTATTAAAAACGTCACTAATTATTAATTTTCAGCAATAGTTTGATAATTTTGTCACAAAAAATGTCACTAATTATAATTTTTAGCGATAATTTAAAAAAATCGTCACAAAAAAATGTCACTAATTTTCAACTTTTAGTGACAATTTGAAAAATTCGTTACATAAAAGAGTCATTAATTGTAATCCTGACAAAAAAACGTCACTAATTGTCAATTTTTAGCGACATGCAAAAAAGCGTCACAAAAAATTATTTTTAGCGACGATTTTACTAGGATTAACTTTTAATAGGACTCCACGGGAATTAAGTCCAACTATTAGGACCTATTGGTAGTTTACCCTTACAATTATGAGAAAATCTTAGTGAAATTTATGTTATAAGACAATCTTTGTGAAACTAGGAGAAAGCCTTGAGGGCTTTTATGTAATTATGATAAGGCTTCCACGTGTATATGAAGGAAGTTAAGTTTACCAAATTGCATAATATACATCAAACTTTAAAAAACCTAAAGAGCAGCTGCAGCGGCAGCTGTAGGGCAGAGAAGAGAGAGAATATCATCAGCTTGCTTTTGGTTAGCAATCTGAAGTTGGGTGACAGGATGACATTGTAGATTGTTGAATATACATCTATGGTAAACTTCTTGTGCATATGTATTCATATTCTGTATACAATACTTGCATCTGTGTGTTTTCATGCTAGTACAGGTACAAATCATGACCTGAGAAATTAACTGCATGAGACTAGTCTATGATTACTTTAAATACATTTACAACCTGAGGTTAGATGATTCAAGAATGCAAGGAATGAATTGGTTCATTTTCAGGTTAAACCGATTAGGAACAGATTTTAAAATTGATATTGGTAAATTGCCTGCTTAATGATGGAATTTCATAAAGAATTACACTCAATAAGAAATCTTCATAACCACTTCCCTAAAAGAGCAATGTTCCTTGTCACAATGTTTCCTACAACCAGTTCCTTTTTATCTATAGGGAGAGAAACTATCACACAATTCACCAAATGATTATTTTCCCCTTCATCCATAACCATAAGAAATCACTAATCATTTTCTCAATTTTATTTGTTACATAACCGAATCTTAAACAAAGACAGAATAAATTGGAATACTCCACAAAACAGACTGCACTAAAGTGTCGCTACCTCCTCTAGAAAGCAAAGCTCTTTTCCACAAGTAATTGTGTTGTCTTATGAAATTTCCAAAATGTTGGCGGGGTGCCTGACCAATAATGGGAACCTAAATAATTACATGGCCCTAAAAACAAGGAAATGTCGGAGAAATGAGAAGATACCATGGGATGGGCACAAGGCCACATGGTCTTCCTGACCAACATGATAATTTCTGCTTTTCCTCCCCTCCAACCTCTTTACCAATCTTCTCTAACACTAGTGCCCCAAAAGACTCCGCCCTAGGATTATTTCCCAAGGGTAACCCCTAGTACTTGAATGGAAGATACTCAATAGAACACCCTAAAATCCCTGCCAGCCTTTGTATTCTATTTGATTGAAAATTAATGCCCACAATGTTACTCATATTAACATTAACCTAAAGTCCTGAAACAATCTCAAAGACTCTCAAAACTGTAAGCAAATTAACTACCTTTAATTCCTCCCTAGAAGCAAAAAAAGATAGTATCGTCTACATACAGAAAATGAGGCATGAAGGCCCCCAATCATGGTTGCAAATCACTTTGCTCAAGATCCTATGTTACCTTCTTGTCAATTTAAATTGTTCAAAATGGTTGTTCAAATAAGGTCTAATTTTGCTTCCAAGTGTTCAACTGGGTTTGAGTCACTCTCTAACTATGAAGCACATGCACTTCAACTTAGTTGTTGTAGCCATGTCCAACACATGTCAAACACGAACTGCCTGGATACGTGATATGTATGGGATATAGCACACGTCATGTCCCATTTTTGAATAACTTTTCTCTGTCTAGACACGATGGAGGCACGTCATGAAGAGGCGTGTCTAGCCTCTAAACACGTCCCAAGACATTGATGTCTTGCCATGAGCTATAAAAAAATCATAAATTCATAATCACTAGGGCTGTGCAGCAGACCAGCCGACCCGCCATAACCGCCCGACCCGACCCGACCCGACCCGACGGCAAATGGGTTGATGTGTGGTACCTGGCGGACGGGTACGGGTCGCATATTTCAAGTTTCGCGGATTCGGGTCTGGTGCGGGTGATCCGCCATTTTACATCGCCAACCCGACCCACCCGTGCCTTTTTTCCCCCCCTTCGTTTTTCCCCCCAAATTTATACACGCATCAGGCCCTTTTGTTTAGAAATTGGCCCTAATTTCTTCAGACCAACACGCTAAGAGACTCTCTCTCTCTCTCTACCCTACCCTACCCTACCCTACCCTACCGTCCGACGGTAACCTCTGGGCGACGATCTACACTTTTGATGGACGATTTGCTTGTACTGAACGCCGATCCCTTTGCTTGCACTGAACGACGATCGATCTACTACACTGAGGTATCTCTCTCTCTCTCTCTCTCTCTCTCTTTAGTTAGAAGATTTACATAAAAAATATACACATTGAATATACACAGTGTAATATACATACACACACAGTGTAAATTTCCGAAAATGAGTAAGAAAATTGCATCAAAAATTTTACCGTACCTCTTTATGTATATATAATATATTATTGAGTTGATTGATCGTATATATAATATATATCGACGATCGATTTACAGTACCTCTCTTCGTATACATATATACCTGTCTCTCTCTGTGTATAATTTACAGATACCTCTCTGAGAAGAACTTATTTCTTGCCAAGGACCTCTCTGTGTATATAATATAATTTTTCTTCGTATATATTATATATTTATTTGAGAAGGACTTATTTGAGAAGGACTTCTTGCGATAGTGAATGCAGTGTTGATTCTCTCTCTCTCTCTGTGTTTTTTTCCCCCTTTGATTGAGGGTTTGATGTATATATTGAGTTCTCATGTATATATTGATTGAGGGTTGAGGGTTTGATGATGTATATATTGAATTCTGGTGTATATATTGATTGAAGGTTGAGGATTTGATGATGTATATATTGAACTCTGTTAAATTTATGACCTAATTTTGTTAAACTGTTAAACTGTGTCAAGCTTTTTTATGACTCTGTCAAGCTTTTTTTTATGACTCTGTCAAACTGTTAAATTTATTTATGCACAAATTTTTATTTTTATTTTTCTTAGTGATGTGAATCTTCCTTTTTCTCCCTTTCAACACATTGATAATTATCCTGCCATTCAATGGTAAGTAGCACAAACTATGTATGTACATACATATTGTCTGCATAGCACAATCTCATTCACTACTCCAAAAAATCTTGGACAATTTAATATGATTCCCCACTTTCTCAATTTAGCAACATCTGTTCTCTTAACTTATTGACCAATTCAACATATCCACCTTTATCTGCATTTTTTTAAAAACATTTTACTTGATGAGAGCTTATGGCTAGGAAACTCTTAGTGAGGAGGAATTTCACTGCTAGTCTTTGAAAATTCTTTCTAATGTTAAATTGAAATAGGATAATGAAAAATCTTAGCAAGAGTGGTTGAAGAAGAAAAAGAGAATACTTTTGAGCGTGGCTATACAAGTGCTTTGGCTACATCAAGCAATATCACAACTAGCTGCTCGCCTTGTATGCTAATTCCATTAAAAGATATTCTTGACTTGAGCCATCCATTCATGTTGTCCACAGAGGGTGCTTTGATTCTATAGACCAGTAGTGTTTTTAATATTTGTACTTGTTAAAAACTCATGTTACTCAGGTCAGGCAGGATTAGAGGTGGGAATAGATTGCGTTAAATCTAGAGGATTCTTTGAAGCATGCTAAGCTAAGTTACCAGACGCTGGTGTCGGGTCTTGGTGCGTATCTAAGGGTCGGACACTTCAAAATTAAAAATTAAGGATACGTGGATATGTATCCAAATTTGGATACGGGTACGGGGATACGTTAAATAGTTTGTTTTAAAAAAAATATATTTATTATATGAAGATGAGTTATATTATATAAATAACAAATAAAAATTATTTTTAATATAAAATAAATTATATTATTTATGATATATTGTATTATATAATTTTTTTGAATGAATAATATTATATATTATTATATTAATGTAATTTATACTATATGTTAATGTAAATGTAATATGAATAATAGATGAATAATATTATGTGATATGATATTATCTGATATGAATAATATTATATTTGAATAAAAAAAATAATATTATATATTATATTATTATATTATGAGATTTATATTATCTATTAATATTATATACTAATAAATATATTATTATTATTATATACCAATATATTATTATATTATTATCTACTAATATATTATATAATATATTATATTATTATATTATATACTAATCTAATAGAGGGAGATCGACAGAACCAAGAAACGAAGAAAGACAGAAGCGAAGAGGTCAGTCGGCGACCGAGAGAGAGAGAAGGGAGATCGAGATCGAGAGACGAGAGGAGAGGAAGACAGATCGACAGATCAAGAGACGAGAGAGAAGACAGAGAAGGAGATCCAGAGACGAGAGAGAAGACAGAGCAGGAGATGGAGATCGAGCATGTCGAAGCAGTCGGAGCATGTCGAAGCAGTGATCGATGTCCAGGTGATCAGGTTCTCTCTCTCTCCCTCTTTCATCTCTTTTTCTGTCTGTAAAGAGCCGTGTCCGAGAGAGAACACGCGAATCCGACACAGATCTCACACCCGCACCCGTGTCGTGTCGTGTCGTGTCGACACGGGTACTTCGCCCCAAAGTGGCGAGTCCATGTAACACAGCATGCAAGAATAGAAATCAAATCACATGTGGTTCTGGTGATGTGAAAGAGTTGAGCTTTAAGGCACTTTCCTTCCCTTGCATCTCTCTTTATGCTATTATAGTTATTTGGACTATAATTTTCTTAGTTTTTTTTTTTTGTATGTTGAAAATTTGTAAAATTTCAAACTGCCAAACCGATTCGCATCCATTCGCCAATCCGCCAATCCACCAAATCCGCATCCGCCGGATTGGCGGACGGATGTGGATTGATTTTCTCCAATCCGCCAATTTGGCGGACAGATGGCGGATTGGAGGTTTCGTGGCCGCAACCGATCCGCACCCATCCCGAATAATCACCACTATGTAAACATATCTGTGTTAGTCATCACTATGAAATTATTCTTTAGACAATACAAATAAGTAGCATTCTCTTCCATAATTTCTGAATTAGTGCTTGATTGTGTAAGCAGTTGAATTATCATTCTATATTAGTGTTTGATTGTCAATTTGCTAGTTTTTAAAACTTATAATGGTTATAGGAAAATCTGGTTTCTTCTACTATTGGTAGTAGCACACCCACAATTTTGCTATATTGTTGAAGACAAAAACAATCAAAGTAGAGGAGAAGTAAAGATTGAGGACCAAGCACTACCTAAGAGTGAACATCTTTGTTATTTAGGATCAATTATCACAACAGCTAGGAAGATTGGAGTGGGTGTGGTCCATAGAATTAAGGCAGAGTGACTTAAGTAGAGGAGTGCGTCTAGGGTATTGTGCGATAAACGAGTAGCGACCCCGGTCTTTCCCCATTTGGTTGTTGTATCCGGACTTAGGTTCCGTGGATCCTGTTACTATATATTTGCTGTTGTTGTCCTTTAATTCTTTATTTTTGAGTTATAGGATGTTTTGGGCAGGTTTGTTTTAAGTTAAGAGTGTTTGGGAGCAAAGGGTTGCTGCCCAGAATTTTAGTCCTTCACTCGAGCGAGCTCTTTGTTTTTGGTCCTTCGCTCGAGCTAGGGTTTATTCGCTCGAGCGAGCGACTGCATCTAGGTATTAGACCTGAGAGCTGTCTTTCTTGGCTCGAGCGAGCTTTCTTTCGCTCAAGCGAGCGAGGTGTATGTTTTCGAGTTCTTCGCTCAAGCGAGCATTCTGTCGCGCGAGCGTGCTTCTGGGTTGTAGACCTGAAGCATTGTATTGTTGGCTCGAGCGAGGATTTCTACGCTCGAGTGAGTATTCTTTGTGTCTGGTCGCTCGAGCGACCACTTCTTCGCTCGAGCGAGCCTGTTATATTTAAAAACGCAGCAGCGATTTTAAACTTCATTTTTTCATCCTCTTTTGATCTCAAAACCCTAGGTCCGTGTTCTCCTTCCCTCTACACACCTTCTCTCTTAGATTTGATCTACTTAGAGTGTATTTCTACCCTAGGTCCTCTGTTAAAAAGATAGAGTGGGTCGAGGGCTTCTTTTTAATCTGAACAATCTTGAATTTGGAGCACATTGGGTTTTCGCCATCTTCTCCATTTGAGTTCTTCACTTCGAGGTAGGGATTTCCTACTCCATATTATAGGTTTTGTCCTAAGTTTTGGTATTTTTGATATGTTGGTGTCGTTTGGTAATTTTGGAAAAATTAGGATTTGAATTTTAATTTGAAAAGGGGGTTTTTCCATCTATTAAACAACATATATGTTTGTGTGTTAAAGTGAGATAACTGAACCTTAGGGTTGATTTTGAGAAAAGGAGAAAAAGCCTTAATTGTTGTAATAAAATTAATTCGTATAATTAATTTTGGAAAATGTGGAATTTGGTTTAATTCATGAAATTGAGAAATTATGAGATTATATTTGTTGATACATTTATTTCCTGTTTAGAAATAACTGTTTTGGACTATCGGTGGAGGATAGTCGTGATTGTTGTAGACATTGCATGTTGATTAGGGAAAACTGAAACTAATCACATTGATTGAGTCATTAAATATGACAGTTGAATTAATATAGCAAATCTATGTATTGATTGAATATTGTGTATGACAAGTGTTTAATACATTGTATATGCATATTGTTTGGGAGGAGATAGGGGATATACTCCATGGTTGGAGGGAAGATAGGGGATGGACTCTCAAACGTGTTTAGGAGGAGAAAGGGGATGGACTCCATTAGTACAGCAAATATGTGTACTTATTGATTTATGGAAGTGTTTCAGTATGAGCCTTGGTCTCGTTTGAATTGTTGATATTGGAAGTAATGTTAGTGTGAGATGTAGTCTCATTTTGTAGTTTGGCCAGGTTCTGAGCCATGTCTGTATAATTGGAAACTTGAATAATAACGGAAAGTGAAACATGTCATGGACATTATTGCCATGAAACTGTATAGTGATGTATTTGATTATTTTGTGTTAACCATCTATTGAATGCTATTGCTTTAGTCAATTCCTATATTTGGTTTAGTATATTTCTACTGGGCTGTGGCTCACCCTATACGGGAACATCATTTTCAAGTCCAGGTGATATGCTATCTCCAAGGACTTAGCTTGGAAGGATTTGGAGTTGAAGACTCTGTTTAGATTAGTTGTTATTTTGTTTTATTTGATATTACATGTAAACTCAAGCCAAGGGCTTAATGTGTAATTGAGTTAGTACTCAGACTTTTGTGTCCAAGTGTTAGCTTGGAAAGATGTAAGTCCGCAGGGCATTTACTTTCGTTATTACATGTAATGTCTTTTAATAAGATTACTCTGATAATGGAATAAGGTTCTGTTTTTCATAATCAATGCATGTTAATATTGTGTATATTATGGGTTTATTTTTTAGGGCGTTACAACCCACTAAATTAAAAGGGAAGTTCTATAAAACGGCTATTAAACCAACGATATTATATGGTACGGAATGTTAGGCAACCAAGAAACAACATGTAGATAAGATGAGTGTTACTGAGATGAGAATGCCAAGATGGATATGTGGCAAGACTAGAAAAGACAGAGTTAGGAATGAGTATATTCGAAAATAGGTAGGAGTAGTGCCGATAGAAGATAAATTGAGGGAGAATAGATTGAGGTGGTTTGATCATATACAACGAAGACCAACAAAGGCAGCACTGAAGAGATGCGATACAATGATGATAGATGGAAGTATTAGGGGAAGGGACAAATCTAGATTGACGTGGGATAGTGTAGTAAATAAAGATATGAATCTCCTTAATTTAACTAACGATATGGCCTTGGATAGAGTCGAATAAAGAAGAATGATTCATGTAACCGATCCTATTTGATGGGGCTTAAGGTTTGGTTTGGTATGTTGAAGACAAAAACTCAGATTTAGGTTTGAATACCCAAAACCTAAATGCGATGCTTGGGCTTTCTCTAGTATCCTTTTTTCTTCTCTCGTCTTCCCAATTCTCCTACTTCAACTAATTCATGTCCTTCTCTTTTGCCTTACCATAGATATTCTTTTTAATCCATCTTAATCACCAGATTCACAGCCTTCCCCTGCAACACAGTTTGTATTTTGAGGACCTCTAAGGCTGTCCTCTATCACCCTCAAGAGTTGAATCTTCTTCAACTTCCTCAAACCCAACAAACTCAATCACTTTCTCACATTGACTACCTCCCCAAAAAACTCAATATTTGATTGCTTGACCTCCCATAGCATCTATGAATCTGTAGGAACTCGTGAAAGCAAAACCAAATTAAAAATCTCCTTAAAACATCACTCAGCACTAATGAAGCATATATGTCTCAATCAAACCAAACTAAGTACTATTGCTCAACTTCTAGCAATTGAAATTGAATATTTTTCCATCAGTCTCTGTAGAGCTACAAGATATGCAACAAAGTGATCAACAAGAAAGACTGTAAAAGAAACTGAAATTGAGAACTCTGGCCATGGCCATCCAAATGCGTACTTCACATGCAAACACAAAATGTGTGACAACTAAAAGGGCCAAACTAGAAGTGTGTACAATGGCCACCCCTAAGTGTGTATGAAAGACTGTATGCACAATTTTAATTGCCAATGAGTGGAACAAAAACACATCCAGGTGTACCAGAGGCAATGTTGAAACTGTTTCTTATAGTCTAATTTGACATCTGAAAACCAAGGTGAACATACCAATAAATGAAAATTTGAGTTTTTCCTTGGCACAATAAATACTTATTAATTCTTAATTCCATAGCGTTTGAATTTTCAGGGGCAACCACCAAACCCCTTCCCCATCCCCCATTTTTTTTCCAAAAAAGGATGACAAGACAAGAGAGTGAACTATTTTTCACAGAAATAACCACACTAAACTATGAAGCTTCACAATCAACAACCAAAGTTTGAGCAACTTCATTAAAAATGTAAGCAGATAGAATTCTCAGCCAATTTTCAATACATGAACAGCCAACAATCTACATGCAAATAAACCACTGGGGTTAATCCAGTGGCCTAGGAATTCACAAGTTCTTCTTCCCATCCTCTATACTGGTTAAATATAAATGATCTCTCCTTAAATCAAATAACAAAATCATGGGGACTGCAGCTAAAACACATACCTCTGGCTCAATTACATCCTTTGTGGTGTCAAAAATTATGGAGCGAGCTAGTGCAACTCTTTTCTTCATTCCACCTGACAACTCGGAAGGTAATCGATCCTCAACTCCCTGCCCAAAACTTTCGTTAAGTTTCATTGCATTATAAAATCAAAGTGATAGGTTGCCTCATAAAGATTCTGTTGTTTTCCATTTTTCTTTTTGTTCTTTTTTTTTTTAATTGTTTATTTCCTTTGCTCCTTTACTATTGTGGCAGGTTCGAGTTTGAGCTCGCAGTCACTTGCTGCTTTAACTGTTCACAGGTGAAGAAGGTGGTCAAGCTTAGTTTAATACTTCAAATCCAGGTGTGTGAATGGCATTGAGATGGCTAGAACAATCTGAGTTACAGTTGCACTATTTCCATAAGGGCAATATGCAGGCACCAAGCACTCAACTATTCCATCTTCTTCAACTAAATAGTAAACCATTCAAAAGCACACTACTACAGACCCTACATTAAGTTTTAACAGAAAAAATATTTTAATACTAGCTTAGCCATACACTTGTGTATGTTTGTACATAAGCCATTATATTAAATGTTTTAAGCAAACTAAAATGATCATGGTATGATATTATATACTTCTTTCCAAACTCCATACTGGTTGAGAGCTATGGTATTTTGAGTCTAGATGTCATTAAACCAAATTATACTTAAGAGACTAGGGTAAATATGTAAAGTCATAAAATCATATAATTATGCTGATATAAACTGTACCTTCAATCCAACAGCAGCCAAAGTTTGTGAAACAAGAGTAGCGATTTGATTCTCAGACATGCTGGAATTCTCATACCTGTGAAAAACAAGAAAATTGGTCAAGATTTTAGATGTGTTGGTCTTTTTACAAGGGAGAAATATAAAACAGAAGACTACACTTAGATTTAGGAAGAATATTGTAAAGGTTGCATCAAATTTGAATAAAACAATTTAGACAGTCTCTTACAAAAGGAAACCGACATTTTCGCGAACAGTTAAAGAATCAAAAAGTGCTGCACTCTGAAAGACCTGTTACTCAAAAGAATACACATATAAATAATGACAGTAATTAAAAATAAAGTTTGAGATTATTATCAACAAGGTAAGCCAACAAAACTAAGATGTGTAAGTCAATTACAATTTACCATGCCAATTCGAAGGCCAGATATCTCATCATCGCTGATTAAACCATGTCTTCTTCTTCCTCGAATGAAAACCTCGCCCTGCTCATTAAAAAAATAAAAATGAAAAATTGTCTATGTAAGAAAATCTGAGAGGTGCTTTATTAAGTTATAGAAACAAATTAATACAATATGTAAAATATATAACCAATATGAAAAACGTGCTGAGGTAAATACCTTGTCTGGAGTCAGAAGCCCAGCCATGATCTTTAAAATAGTAGATTTACCAGTGCCAGAGGGCCCAATTATTCCAACAGCTTCCCCATGCCTAATCTATATAGGGAGTAAAAAAAATATTAAAAAATACGTAACATATTTATGAAATTCAATGAAATGCTAAATGCATAGAGAAACAAGTAGATTTGACCAATTCTTCTAAATAATATTTAAGATGCAACATGGGTGCAAGTTAGGGGTGACCATTGGTTCAATGGTAAAAACTTGACCTAATAACCTTGAGGTTATGGGTTCAAGTCTCGGAGTAACCACTTTGTGTACTATGCCAAAAGTTAGGTGTGTACCCAATCTTTCCCCTCCCACACACACATTAATGTGTACTATTTGGGTGTTGTTTTGTTGTTTTTTTAACATGGGTGCAAGTTACATTAGCTTTAAACATCATTAGAACATGTATCTTGACATTTTCATGAGGGAAGAAGGTCTTAAACAAGTTGGTCTGCTTGGATCCTATTAACCCTCTGCGCCAAAATAACAAATCATGCATGGGTATATGCATTGGTTATTTTCATACTAAACACTATTAGAAGTTGTGCTCAACACAAACATTTTCACCAAAACAACAACAAATCATGCATAAGTTTGTTTTTTTGTGAAACTAGAGATCATGAGATTGTCCACCAAGGAAATAAAAAATTGTAGATGACATGCACCACTAATCACAAACCATAGTACAGAACCACATCTAAAACAAATGATTTGTACTTTTTTCTTCACCAGAAAATGTTTGTCGCAAAACTTCCGTGAGTACGACAACCAATACTTATTAGAGTTGGCTATTCAATAATGTATGAACAATTTGTAGAAAGCATTTTGAAATATGAAATCTTACTGTCACACTTCAGAAACTTCTATTCCAGTGAAAGAACGCTTCCTCAAAGCTCCATATATGTAAGTATCCACACAAATTCATCAATGAAAATCAAACAGAATTTACCTTGAAGCTAACACCTTTCAAGATGTGCTTCTCACCGAATGACTTGTAGACATCTTTACATTCAATTAGAACATCAGATTCACCCTCAAGTTCCTGATCTACGTTCAAGTTCTCTAGGTTCCGTGAATCCTGGTAACAACATACAAGCAAAGACACGATCATCAAAGATTCCAAAATATTTTTCTTTTCATTTCTATAGATTATTCATCTATTTTGCTCAGTAAGATGACAAATAATTAAGGATAAATAACAAGTATAAGACAATGAGGCTATTCCCTCTTAACCAAAAACACAAAAGCACCAAAACAGGGCTTAAAACTCAAGGAATCTGAAGTAAATTCCAAACGAATTCGTCATTAGAATAACAACTTCTAACTCTATCAGACAGACAAACCAATGCAACATACTGCTCACAAAATCCAAACTAAACTAAGATAATAATAATATAAAATACCCATCAAAGGATACTTCGGAGAGAGGAAAAAAAATCCAACAATAATATGAAAAACCACAAGAAGCTAATATAAAGGACAGATTTACATTAATTTGACAGTGAAAATGCATGTCAAAACAAACCAAACCAAGCCTTGTGTCACACTCAAGTAGGGTTGGTTACATGAATCCCTTTTTCGCCATTTTCCTCTATCAATGGCTAAATGCCCAATTAAATTACATAGATTCATTTTTTTTTTTACTACTACATCCCATGTTAGTTTAGGTCTCCCCCCTTCCCTAACATTTCCATTTACAGTGATCATATTACACTTCCTTACCGTTGCATCTATAGGTCTTTGTTGTACATGACCAAACCATCTTAGTTTGTTCTCTCTCAACTTATCTTCAATTGGTGGTACTACTCCTACTATTTCACGAATATATTCATTTCTAATTCTATCTTTCTAATCTTACCACACATCTATTTAGCTATACTCATTTTATGAACGTGTTGTTTCTTAGTTGCCCAACATTTTGTCTCGTAAAGCATCATTGGCCCTATAATTATTCCATAAGATCTATAACATGAACACTTTTAAGAAGGTGGCAACACATGTTGGACACTCGTCCAAATGAGTCCTATTATGTAAAAAGAGAAATAACTAGATTCAAACACTCTTCAAACATTTGGGATACACATGTCCATCATTTAGACACACATGAAACCAATTATAGATTTGAACAAAATTACCTAAGGTACAAAGATAAAAGAAAATTAATGTCAATTTACAAAAATTAGCACTATGTTGTTGTTTTATTTTTTTTTGATGAACAACAAAAGCTTTATTAATAAAATTGAAAGAGAAGGAGGAGGATGAGGCATCCTCACAATACAAAGCAATGAAGAGACAAACAAAAAAGCCCCTAACCGGCTAAAAACAAACAAAAGCTTACAAAGCACACACTGCCAACCAATCTCTAGCTAACAAAAAAAGTGGAACTCCCTTAAATAAAGAGTTCCCCGACGCCCAAAAAGAAGATAAGTGACAAACATGATCCCATAAACAATCCACCTCCCGAAACTTATCTTCAAACAACCTCTGATTTCGCTCCCACCATAGCACCCAAAAAGTGGCAAAGACAAAGACAAGTCCATAAAATTTTGGCTCTTCGATCTTCCAAATGTTTGAAAATCAATAAGGAGCATATGCACACTCTTTTCCGGGGCCACCCACATACCACTTCCAACACAAAACAATCTATGCCATAACATCAAAGCTATTGGACAATGCAAGAATAAATGATCCACGGATTCACCGCTCTTACAACATAGAATGCACCACTGAGGATTTAAAAAACGATTGGGTCTCCTTTTCTGCAATGTATCATTTGTCAAAATACCCCCATGAACCAAGGCCCACATGAACACCTTTACCTTTAAAAGAGCACAAGCCTTCCAAACTTTTTTACAAAAAGGAAATTGAGGGATTTGAGCATTATCGATGATGTAATCAAAAAAAGACTTAGAAGAAAATATTTCGGACGAATGAAGTGCCCAAACCCTCTTATCCTCCAAAAGAGGAGATAAAGAAAAGTGATCAATTCTAGATAATAAAGAAACCAATTGTGAAGCCTCCTTATCATTAAGATTTCTAGAAAAGTCAAAATTCCAAGCAATTGGAGCTGAGAGAGAACAAGCCATGGAAGCAATTGAAGAATTATGAGACCGAGCCACTCGATGAAGATGAGGAAAATCTGCAGCAAAAGAAGATTGACCCATCCAAACATCTTCCCAAAATCGAACAATTTCCCCGTTACCCACCCTTACAGAAAGATGTCGAGACCAACACGAGAAAATTTGAGAAATTGACTTCCAAGGAGCACGGCAACTACCCTGTAAAACCACTCGTGAATCCCTCCCATTGTCTTGAATCCCGTATTTGCTCCTTATAACCGAATGCCATAGTGAATCAATTTCCAGTGGAAATCTCCATAACCACTTGCCAAGTAGGGCCAAATTCCTAGCTACAATGTTACCAATAGCCAAACCCCCTTTCTCCTTAGGTAACGACACCACCTCCCAATTCACCAAATGATCCTTTTTCCCCTCATCCTTACCTTCCCAAAGAAAATCCCGCATCAACTTTTCTATTGACCTTGCTACCTTAACCGGAATCTTGAACAGAGATAAATAATAGATAGGAATTCCGCTCAAAACAGTCTTAACCAAAGTGTACCTTCCCCCTCGAGATAATAAAGCCTTACTCCAACCTTCCAACCTTTTACCAATCTTTTCCATTACTGGAGACCAAAAAGCTTCACTTCTAGGATTACCCCCCAATGGGAGGCCCAAATACTTAATCGAAAGGGACTCTATACCACAACCTAAAAGAGACGCCCTATTCTGAAGTTGACCTAGCTGCATATTAATTTCCACCACACTACTTTTTCCCAAATTAACCTTGAGCCCCGAAATAAGCCCAAAAATTCTCAATATCGAATAAAGGTTAAGTATCTGATTTTCATCCCCTGTGGAAAAAAATATAGTATCATCTGCATATTGTAAATGGGTCACACTAACTCTATCCCTCCCCACCTCCAACCCCTCAACAAGACCTCGCTTTTAGCTTTATCAACCATTCTACCCAAAACATCCGCCACTAAAAAAAAGAAAGGAGAAAGTGGGTCCCCTTGTCGAAGCCCTCGCGTAGCCCTAAAACACTCCCCAGGTTTACCATTAACTATGACTGACATATTGCAAGTCGACAAACATCCCCTAATCCAAGATCTCCACCGACCCCCGTATCCTTTCTTATCCATTACAAAATCTAAAAATTGCCAATCCACATTGTCATATGCCTTTTCAAAATCCACCTTAAAAATAAGCCCCTCCCTTCCGGAACTCCTATATTCCTCCACCACTTCATTTGCCACTAAGGCGACATCTAAAATTTGTCTTCCTTTCACAAAAGCCCCCTGCACCCTAGACACCGTATCCCCTAAAGACATCCTTAGTCTTTTTGATAAAACCTTGCCCAAAATCTTATACAATGACGTTACCAAACTGATAGGCCTGAAATCTCCAATTTAACTAAGATTGACTTTTTTAGGAATTAAACAGATGAATGTGGCATTTGAGCTCAAATTAACAATCCCCGACTCATAAAATTCCAAAAACACTCTCAACAAATCCCCTTTCACCACCTCCCAGCAATCTTGAAAGACAGCCATAGAGAAACCATCCGGGCCTGGAGCTTTATCTCTCTCACAATCAAAAACCGCCTCTCGAATCTCTGTTTCATCAAAAGGCCTTTCAAGCCATGCTGCAACTTCCGGATCAATGGTTCCCATTCCAGTCCTTCAATCCCCGGTCTACTCATCTCTTCCTTCGAATAAAGTTGGGAATAAAACTCATAAATGCCACTGACAATCTGATCCTCCCTATCTTCCACAACCCCTGGACTTATTTCAAGTCTCTTGATGAACTTCTTTTTTATTATTATTATTTTTAAATGACATATTCATATATATAATATAACATAATAAATATATAAAACAATATATTTTGTGCATGTCCCCCACATGTCGTGTACTGCATTTATTTAAAAATTGCTGAATCAGTGTGTCTGTGTCCATGCTTCTTAGCATAAGATTTTCCTTTTCAATTTTGTTAATATTCATCAATTACATTATATGTCAGAGACACTTAGCCAACCTACGTTTATTCCATAGATCACATGTCTTTATTAATAATTAACGTAGGTAATGAAAATGTTGCATACTTGTTATCTCTTGATTTTCAATTTTCACTTCTTCGTTATTTCTACTTCTACTATCACTAAAATTGCATTCTATATATTCAGTTTTATTTCTACTAATTTAAACCCTTTTGACTCTAGTACTTTTCTCCAGATTTCTAGTTGAGTGTTAATTCCTTCCTTAGTTTCATCCATTAGAATAATATCCATGACTAAGGACTAAGAAGCATAGACATGTGACACGATACAAACATGCCAACACACAAATTTTCAAAATATGTAAGACATGACACGTGCGGAACATATGAAAAATATATAATTTTATAAATTTATTAATTTATTATATGTCATATATAAGGATAAATAATTATTACATGTTACATATATAAATATTTAAGTCAAAATAATAATTTTTAAAGTCTTAAGAAAGAGAATAGATGGAAATTTACATTGTTTTTTGTTTTATCATTAGATTCCAAACTATTTTATTCAAACTTTTAACGCGTGTCTAAATGTTGGGAAATGTCTGATGAGTGTCGTGTCGTGTTGGTGTTGGACATGACACATTACCTTCTTAGAAATGTAAGTACTTCTTATACTAAGGCAAATAGATAAGGACTCAAAGTTGACCCTCAATGCAATGCAGCCCTACAACGATTGTAAATTCACTAGTTTTCTTACATGTGATCTAATTGTAGTCATAACTTCATCCTATACGTCTCTTATTGCATCAATATACTCCTTTGGTCATACATTTTATTTTTCCAAATCCCAACATTATATCTCTAGACATTCTATGATAAGAATTTTCTAAATCTATTAAAACCATATATAGATCCTGCATTTTCTCTTTGTTTTCTTCTATTAATCTTCTTCGTAAATATATCACACCTCCATAGCTGATCTACTGGGCATAAATCTAAACTTACTCTGTAACACTATTATTGGAACCTTCAAATGATACTCAATCACTCTTTTCCACAATTTCATTGTATGACTCATTAACTTAATAACTCTATTATTGTTGTAATTTTGCATATCTATTTTATTGTTATAAATAGGTACTAAAACACTTTTTCTCCACTCATCAAGCATTTTATACATTGAATAGAGAGAACAAAATAAAACACAGATTTAAATTGATAATTCCAGCAAATTGATTACAAGAATGATTTGAAATTATAACTTTCGATATTTTTACATCACTATGACTCCAACAAGTACTAATTCAGTAATTACCTGCAAATCCAGTACAATAAATAGAAACAGATTGAGAGAAAATAACAAGCAAACAAACAAAAAATGAGCAAGAACAAGCAGCTAAAAATTGATTAATGGAATAATTTGAATGCAGAAATCACAGGAAAGAAATCGAGATGAAATATTTACATTGAATTTGGAGGCAGAAAATCCATCGGCTGCCCTCAAGTTCCGCGGGGGTGCCATACAAGCACAAGCAATCATACTATGCCCAGAAGAAGAAGCATGACTATAGACCCTTCTACCAGAAACTAAAAATCTGGAGGAGCTAGAAGAAGAACCATTCCACGTATTCAGAGTAGGAACAACACAGAACCCATTAAAGACACCATTCTTTTCCGCCCAATTTGCTTTCTGGGCAGTCAAAATTTTCGATTTTGAGGGTTCACAAGCATGAACATCAATCAAATCTCAGCACAAAACTTCGATATTCAAAAAATGGGTGGTGGGGATGTGGACCCACAATCATACAAAGACTGATAAACGATAATCAAAAACAAGAGCGAGCACTATCGAGAGGAGAGTGGAGATTGTTTATGTTGCTGTAGCAATTTGATTTGTGGGTTGTTCAAATGAGAATATTCGTCCCCTCCTGTATATTCTTCGACTTTCAAAACGCAATTTTCTCTCTGTTCGAAAAACCAATGATTGGAGAAAAAAAAAAAAAAAAAAAAATTGCATTGCTGAAATCTTGTTTTTTACGAATTCAAAACTTTTGAAATGGAAAATCAAATGGAAAATTAGGCAAAATGCGACACCTGAGGCCCAGCGTCGATGACACTGCAACGGCGGCGAAGGCGGCGGCGCCGCCGGAGATTGATTCTGGTTGTCGATTGTCGTCCTTGAAGCAGATCGTTTTGACTCTGTTCACAACTTCAATTTTTTATCATACAAGATCGGTTAAAACGACGAGAGAGAGAGAGAGAGAGAGAGAGAGAATGGAGCGTGGTATAATCGTCAAAATTGGTTAATTTACACTGTAGACCCTTCACGTTTTACTCATTTTTCGCATTGGTCAAATTTTAGGTTTTGTTTGATTTGATTTTTTAAAAACTGATTTTGGTTCCGTATGATAAGTTGATTTGCAGCTATTTTAGTCATAAAAGATAAAATAAGTTATTTTAGTCACAATAAATAAAGTAACATATTCAATCTATAATTATTACACTTTTTTCTCATAAAAAAATTCAAAAAAATCAAAAAATTGTTCTCAAATTAAACTTTTTAGCCCAGACTAAAATAGCTAAAAAAAGTCAAAAAATCAATCCACTTCCCAAACGGAGGCTTTAGATGGTTTTTTTTTTGGTGAATTTTATTTTACTTTTTATTCTTTTTTTAAAAAATGAATTCTTATATTTTAGTCAATTTATTTTATTTTTTTAGTGGTTTTGTTTAGGAAAAAGATTGGAAGTTAAAATAGTTAATAAAAATATATTCTAAAACAGTTAATAAAATAAAATATCAAATTTAAATCATAATCATTTTATTTTTTTTCTCACAACAATCAAATCAATTACAAAAAAATCAATCAACTTTCTAAACACAATTTTTTTAACCAAATTAAAATAATTAGAAAGTCAAAAAGTTAACTAAAATAGTTAACTTTCCAAACGAACTGTGTATTAGAAAAATGACCAAAATATGAAGAAAAAAAAAAAAAGGTTCATTAAAAATAAATGAAAATCCATCTAAAAAAAATTTAATACTAAATCCAAAATCTAGTGAAAAATCTAAAATTTAATAATAAATCCAATTGGAAATTGTCCTCAAATTCTCTGTTGAAAAATATCCAAAAGCTAAAATACAAAAAATATAATATTAAGGGGGTGTTTTTTTTTCCCATTAGAATTAAGAGGGTGTTTGGCATGCAAGTTTTTGGATAAAATAGTTAACAAAGAAAAAAAAATGTTTAAATAATCAATAAGACATAATATCACGTCTAAATTATAATTATTTCATTTTTTTCTCACTAAAAAAAATTAAAAATCATTCAACGAAAAATTATTGGTTAGTTTAGAAGCATCACGTGATTATACTTCTGGCCAATAACAAACCGCCATCTAGACCAACTAATAATTTCTCTCATCCTAAACACAATTTTTTTAATCAAACTAAAATAGTGAAAAAATTAATTAAATAGCCAAGTTTTTAAACCAGTCCTAAAAGTGTCAAAGTTACTTTATGGGAGACAAAGTGAAACAAAATTAGCATCAAGTTGTGTTTCTTTTTATCAGAAAGCTAGACATAAATTGCAAACTTAGGTGATAATTTTTAATAATTCACTTCTCTACTATTTCTATTTCTACTGTATTCTTGATTTCATCAATTAAAGTAATATATTTATACACAACATACACTACACTATGAGACACCATATTGAATATGCTTCATTTTTTTTTTTATTACAATTGTCAAAACTAATACATTACACCTAATAAAAGGTCTTTATACAACCCCTTTTATTCCTTAGCTTGAGTTTGACAAATTGGACAAATCCAAAAATATATATAATTTAGAAAATTGGTTTAAAAATTAACTATTTTAATTAACTTTTTGACTTTTTATAAAAATAAATTGTGTTATATAACAATTTATAATGACTTTTTAATTATAAACCTCGCTCCTCAAACGGGGCCAAAATATCATGTTAGTAAAAAATGAGACAGATTTATAAACAGCTGAAAAACCATTTTAATCCAAATTTTTAGTGTGCATCACCTATTTGTAAATATTTTAACTACCCTTCTATGCTAAATTGTTATTTCTCCTATTATATACTCATTACTACCTCAATTATGAAGTTAAAAAGCTCCAAATAGAGATTGCATAAAAGAAAAGAGACTAGTCTAGTTACTCTCTCATAGTTTTTTACAAATGATTTTTCTGTACTTTTTATCATAGCAAGATACATCAGCAAAATATATTGATCCAAAACCAAATCAAAACAAAACCAGACTGATGGTCAAAATCGTCTTAGAATCACACACATATATGCAAATATATATATATATATATATGATAATAAAGTTTTTTTATTGAGTTCTCAGTCACGAATAAAACTGAAAATTTGACAAAACAAACAGTGGCACTTTGTTTGGGCAAGAACACAAAAGAAATCTGGTAATGGCAACCGACAAAACATATATGCAAATCAACTTTTTCCTGAACTACAGTGCAAATTTATTGGTTGAAGCAACTGTACCATGGTCCAACTGTAACTGACAGGTCGAGACGGCCAACTTCAGGTCAATTTATGAATTGTTTTCATGTCAACTGCTTCCTGGATGGTCCCTTTCTCCACATGGTCCCACCACTTGAACAAGAAGTTGTCGACAACTAACCTGAACCATGGGGACAGCTTCAAACCCTCCTCACCAGCATCTGTTTTTCTCAACAGTTCTTTCAATTGATCTCGATTCACATATTTGATGTCGGCAACTTCATCGGGGTTTGGATGCACGTTAACGTCCCGTACAATGAAGAGTAGGTAGTCAACTGCCAATATCATAAAAGGGGGTTCAACATCAAAGTATGAAGAATATATTAGAAAAGAGTAATGTTATATAAACAAAAAATTCATACATAATGATATAGATCATTGTGAACCTTTCGCTTCGAAACAAAAATGCCATTAAAGATGGATTTATTTATAATAATGGCATTGCCACATCATTCTTGTCAAGTTTTTTGTATGAATTTTATATATGTTTAGAATTTTTCGTTAGAAAATTAACCCTAATTTCATGATCAGCTCTCTTATGTATATATTACACGATGAAATCGAGTCATGGCAGATGTAACACCAAAAAGCAACTGCGCAGCCATGTTTACAAGCTACCACAAAAAGAAATAGTCTACGACAAAAGTGGGAAAACTAGGGCTGCAAAAAACTGAGCTTTGCAAGGCTCAAAGCTCGATAATGATTTTTTTTTTTTTTTTTTTTTGTGAGTGGCTGTTATTTACATTATATAAACAAGCTTTAAATAAATATTTACATTATATAATGAATTTTTTTGGCTATTATTTACATTTATCCTAATATTTCAATAAATAATTAACGAGCCAAGCTTTAAATAAATATTTATCTTATTTGGGCTCAAGCTTGGCATTTATTAAACGAGCCTAAAAATCGAGCCAAGCTGAGCTAAGCTCGCGAACAACTTGGTTCATTTGCAGCCCTAGGGAAAACTACTGCTGCTTGTTTTACATTAGTGCAACTTGAAAGTATGTTGAGCAGCAGATAAAACACATTGAGGTTCAGATTGATGAAAAGCAAGAGTTATTACGTTCATGCTCTCCCCACTTTCCATCGGATGGTGCCTTGTAAAGCATGCGTCCCAGTGGGGTGAACTTATCAACCGGCACATCCTCAGCAGGAATACCCAGTTCATCCAAAAGCTTCCTTTGTGCAGCATTTCTTACCCCTAGCAAATGTTAAAAATGAAAATTGATGAGTCCTGCCGGATGAGAGTCAAGCAGTCCTCCATTGGTCAATATGTGTATATATATAGAAAGAAAGAGATATACCAAGGGCATTCTCTTCAATAAGCTCGGATTCTCGGTAGAGTGGATGGCTGCAGCAAGTGTTTGTCCACACCAGAGGGAATGTTACCTTTGTTGCAGACCTTTGCTGCTTATACAACAGATGTTACAAAACATAAATATTGTACTAATAAAGACCAAAAAAAAGAATATAACGAAATTCTATCTACGAACAAAACTTTCAATAGATGGTTGTCCAGAAGATAATCAGTATCAAAGAAGGTAAATAAAAAGTTAAGGTCGTCACCTTAAATACATACTCTAAAATAGAAAGGAAATATTTTCGAGACAAAGACTAGGGATCAAGAAGATGCACTTCTAGTATGGGAGAAGAAAAAGGATATCTCATCCCTGATTATTGGTTAGCAAGTGCTGAATTTTTTCTCCAATCCTTTTTTATTCCCAGTAATGCAAAATCTTTAATATTGATCTAAAAACAAATTGATGATGATAGATCTGACCCAAGTAGAGGTATAATAGAGATAATACTGAAAACATTTCACTGCGGAACATGTTGCAACTTGCAAGTTACTAGTCTTGCCAAGTGTAGAAACTTTTCCTGTTACTCCCTTCTGGTGCTATTGTCAGTCTGATCACATAAATATAAGCATCACCATTCTATGCTTGTACATCAAATCCCTCATATTTGCAATATCACAGATGCCAGTTCCCAATGACTTGGAATTATTGATCAAGACTCAAATGAAAAATTTTAACATTCTTAAGATCATTACATAGAGGGGGGAAAAAACTCAACTCAACACATCTGACCCAAACTTTGGCTTTCCACAATGACATGTTCCACAGTTCCTGAATGCCTACACATTTTTACTGTACCAACAAGATAAGAATAGTTGTCTCAGGCCTCATTTTCATGAATGTTCAAACAGAATGAGTTCCCAAAGGGTGAACCACCATCTTCTTAAGCAAGATTGTGTTTGCCTTTTAGTTCTCAAATTTATTAAAGTCATGCCATCATAACTGCATCTTTTTCACTAAAGGCATATTTTCTCACACAAGTTTAAGCTTCGAGTAACTCACTTAGAGACCAATTAAGTTGAAAAACTAATGATGTATATTGAAAATTGAAACAGATAGTTCAGGGAAAGCTACTGAAGATTTAAAAAATTCCAAATCTATTTCCTTATTCTTATTATCTCTCCTCTTTTAAGCATTAATTTGAAGCCCCATAGCTTGAGATTTGAACCTACTGTTGCAAATTCCAAAAACTCATACCAAAATTAGATTTTCTATAATATATATATTAGGGTTTTTTTTTTTTCTCATTTTTGTCTTCTTCTTTTAGCTGCATTATGAATATCTTAAAGTCCACCAGCAAATTTAAGTGGGGAAGTCTCCATTGGGATACACCTAGTGAGACTACAAAGACCAATGTCTTTTTTTTTTTTTTTTTTTAAGAGCAGGAGCAAGGACCAATGTTAAAAATGTTATTTTTACATAATGGTCAATGCCAAATGTGACAGGAAGATTCTAGTTCATCATGAGAAAATGTAAGACTACAAACACACCCCCCCCCCCCCCCCCCCAATTGTGATCTCTAGTTTATAATTGAGTCACAAAAAGACCATCACTAGCAAGAGCCTTAAATAATATGGCAGACATTATTCATAAGATCGCAGCAAAGCTCTGAGGATACCAACCAGTTGATTGAAAAAAAAAAACTATAAATCAAGACAACTTGGTACTTGAGAAAAGCACAAACAACTACACATCACTAACCATGGTCCAAGATAGGAATGGCAACGGGGCGGGGCGGGGCCGGGGACTACACCCCCCGTCCCCGATCCCCGAAAGTGACAAATTCCCCGTCCCGATCCCGGGGCAGCCCATCCTCCGCCCCACCCCGATCGGGGATCGGGTTCCCCCGACCCCGAAATATCCCCGATCTTTTTCTTTTCTTTTTTTTTTTTAATTTTGTTCAACACAACACAAGACAAGAACAAAAAAATATATATATATATGTTTTCATCATCATCATCAACAATCTGAATCAACAACAATCATCAACTTAAAATAAAAAATAAAAAATAAAAACTGAAATTTAAGAGAATCACTTCATTTATTTTCATCATCATCAACAACAAAAAATCTGAAATCTGAAAAAAAAAATATATATATTTCATCATCATCATCAATAATCTGAAATCTGCACACAAAAAAAAAAAAACCAGAATCACTCATAGAAATCAAGAAAGACTCTAGATCGTTGAGGATTTAATTTGTTTTCATCAAGAAGAAAAATTTAACCTCACTTCTAAGGGGCGGCGGCAGCGGCGATGCCGAGGAGGCTGGCTTGCTTCAACTCTAGATCGTTGAGGAAGATGAAGGCTATGTTACATGGACTCTTCAAAATAAATCAAATACCCGTGTCGGACACCCGACACTCGGACAAGGGTATGGGATATGTGTCGGATACTTTTCAATGGATATTTCTTATATAATTGTATATAACACTATTATTATATGTATATATTGTTGTATAATTGCTATAAATGTCATTTTAACACTATAAGTTAAATGTAGTACCATTTTATCTCACATATTAGATTAAAAATATAAAAATATGACATTTTTTTGCCGAGTCCGCGTATCCTTAAATTTATGATTTGATGAGTCCGACCTCTAGATACATACCCGCACCCGACACCTGTACCCGAGTCCATGTAACATAGGATGAAAGTGAGGAGACGACGAGGTTGATGAAGGTGGTTCCGGCGATCCACAAGGTTCCAGCGATCGGAGACTGCGACACCGTGAACCCCTTTGTTACCACTGCTGCTCGATCTACTAAAAGAGAGAGAGAGAGAGAGGGAAGAGAGAAACCGAGCGAGAGAGAGAGAGAGGAGATGGAGAGAAGCATCGTCTCTGCCTCTGCTCAGCAGAGACGGCTGTGTTGTGTTTGTGTTGTGTGTGTGTGAGTGTTCAAACAAAACCCTAATCACACACACACACATGTTATATATAAAGTAGGGGCAAAAGGGTAATTTCACGTCGGGGGGGCAGCCGGGCCGGGTTCGGGGCTGAAACATGTATCCCCGTCCCCGGCCCGAATATCATCGGGGATTCAATTTTTAATACCATCCCTAGCCTGTCGGGGGTATTTTTTGGAGAATTACCACTCAATTCGGGGTCGGGGGATCGGGTCCCCGTCGGGCCGAGTTCTGATTGCCATCCCTAGTCCAAGATCATGACGTAGACATAACTGTTCGATATTTTTGAGCTGACAAGTGCCCCACACAGCCGATTTCATCATTGCTAAGTAAATTTTGTTGCAAGAATGGAAAGATTAAGTTACCCACATGCAAGCCGAATGTAACCCAATCAAGGGTCAATTGGAAAAGATTAACTATTCCATGGTAGCACTAAAGATCTGCCATGTGAATCAGCCTCATTCAATTCTCAATTCCCATACTCAAGTGGATTAGTAAAGTTACTGAACAAAGATAACAGATTTTGCAAGATTTAACCTTGATCAGAATAAGCCCGTTTCCTCCATCAATTGAATTCGTGGGGTTTTCAGCAAGCTACATAGGCAAACTTCTAAATGATTATCCATCTGCTTCTATCCTGACCTTTCTGCGCTTTATTTTTTTTGTTGATAAAAACAGTAATAAGAAGAAACTACCTGATGAAGATCAAGTAAGGAAAGGAATGAAGACACATTTTAGGCGCAAGAATCGTCAATTGGAAACCTAGAATATTTAGGAGATTTAGTATTAACGATTTGTTTCCTTACCAAGGCACTTTTGAGCCTGCCACTTGTTAGCAAGTTTGCCTACATGTTTTCCTTCTCTATCAGTGCTAGTTTCTGTTCCTCATCCTCCACAACCTTCGCAATTTCATCTTGATCAGATTGAGGAGGTCCTTGACACTCAAGATGTTGGTTCTTCCAATGGTGGTTATTGTCGCTATCTTGTACGATGGAAGAATTGCCCCGCCACTGATGATACATGGATCAACGTGGATGAGTTTAGTCATCTTGACTCCACATTTTTTGAGCAATACCTTAGTCTTTACTCTTTGGAGAAGAACCCTTTCCAGCTGGGGAGAAATAATGAGGATCAAGAAAGGAAAGGAAAGGAAAGGAATGAAGACCTATTTTAAGTGCAAGAGGTGTCAATTGGAACCTACAATTTCTAGGAGATTTAGTTTTTAAAATTTGTTTCCAATTTCTTTCTTACTCATTTTTCTTTAATTTCTTTATTAGTTATGCTAGGTATATATATATAAATTGTGCAACAGAAATGATTACCTTTTGAATGAATGAATAGTTGATTGAGAGACTTTTAGAAAACCCTAGAGTGATATTTGTGCCACTTTGTCTTCTGGTTCTACACCACTACCCACTACTTAGTTGCCAAGATAAGAAGAGGAGCTCAACATGCTAATATCTATTTAATGAAGATACTCCTCCTCTAGCACATTTTCCCACACTCAGGGATACTAGATGTAGACTTCCTGCTGATTTTAATCTCTCTTGCTTACTAATGAAGGGTAAATCTCCTACATAAATGATAACATCTTAGTCTTACATGTAAATCTCTCCAAAATCAAATTTGTTCCTCATAAATCAATTCACAATATATCCAAACAAATCACTTGCAAAGAAAATAAGCTCATATAGCCAATTAGATTCCAACATCACACATGTGCTGTGCAATACCATCAATGGTCATTTTTTTCTTAATAACATGTACCTGAAGAAGTAACTCATATTTTGAGTTAAACAAAAATACACTGAATGCTCTATGCAGCAAATTTTCGGATTCAATCTTCTCCATCAAGTGGCCTGTGTTTTATAAAACAATTCAACAATGAAAATGAGGATAAAAAAATCAAGCTACTGTAATCTACATACATAAAAATTTAATGATTCCATGCTGATAAAAAATAGCACCCAGCTCTAAGATTACAAACTCTTTCCCCTCTCTTCCTCTGCTTCTAGTAAGACAGATAAAATTTAAAGAGTGCCAAAAGGAATTAATAATTTCTTTCCTATTACAATTGTTAAGCTCAAAGTTATAAGCACCTTCTTGAATTACCGTGAGGAGAATATTTAATGACAGCACCTTCTTGAATAAACGTAACATGTCAAATAACAAAGGAGACACCATTATCCAATTACGGGTGCGTTTGGGAAGTAAGGTTTTTAGCCAAAAAAAGTCAAAAAACACTTTAAAAAAAGTCAAAAATGCCTTCCCATTCTCTCTACTTTTTTCCACATTTATCCATAAAAATCCAAAAATCCATTCTCAAATACTTTAGTTTTTTTTACCTTATATATTATCCAAAAATCCAAAAAACCACTTCCTAAACAAACCCTAAATATGATGTTCTTCAAGAGAGATAAAATGGTAAGCTGTATTGCAGTATGAGATGACAACAGAATAAAAAATCAGAGTGTAAAAGTGAATATGTATATTACAAAACACTTCAAAGTACAAAACATTCTCCCAGGTAAGATACCAAAAGGAAATATACTTACAGTTGTATTTGGTGTCATGACCAACAACACGATCATTCTCATTCACCAAAATACATCTGCAAAAGTTGGGGTGGATGATCTTTTATCAAAACCAAGGAAGCAAATAATGTCATTTGAAAAAAAAAAAAATGTATCCAGACTAATCACTTATTTTTAATAATGCATAGAAGAAACAAATTTAAAAACCTTTTCAGTGCATTGTAAGTATTTTCATGGATAATGTCTAAAAAAAACTAAATTCAATATGTGATATTTTCACAACTAAATAATAAACAGACACAAAGCATCAATTTATATCTTATTTTCTAGCTTTTAAAAAAAATAAAAAAAATAAAAAAATAAAAAAATAAAAAATAAACAAAGAAAGAAGGAAGAAGAAGAAGAAAAGACAAGCATGAAACAGAAGCAGAATCATGACAGCGAAATTCCCACATACATACACCATAGTCTAATTTCCATCATTCCTGTTGAAAAAGTTATCAATTATAGTAAGAACCTACTGATAAAAGTATGAAAAGAATTATTTGGCTTACCCATGAATGAGGTAGAAGCCATGTATATATAATAAATTCGTGATACAATTTAGGAAACAATACTAAATCAGTGATTGATACAATGACAAATTATATACAAAATATTAAAAATAAAAAGATTCTATGTACTCTAATTTCTTTATTTAACACTCCGTCTCAAGCTAGTGTGAAGCTATTCAACAATCACAGCTTGCTAATGGATGACTGGAAGAAATCATAAAAAACTCAACAGCTAGTCCAAATAAATGTTACTGAACAAATCTAGTAGATCACTAAATAAAAAAGACCAAAAAAATGCTTAATACATTAGTACCACACCCTAGAAAGGAAAAAAAAAACAGGAACTGAACTGTCCTAGAAGAGTTACCGAAGCATCTATGGCTAGGAAACAGCCAACAAGACCCTGGTCGGCATCAGAAGCCGAAGCAAATGTTGGGAGATAGTTTATGGTCATGCCAAACCGTTGTAGAAACTAGTAGGAACTAATGTCGGGACAATTTAAGGTCATGCTAGACCATTGTAGAAACTGACCAAAATCAATGTTGGAACAGTCTACGGGGTCATGTTGGACTGTTGAACTCACCGGAATCAATGTCGGAACAGTTTAAAGGAGTTATGCTGAACCGATATAGAGAACTGGAAGTTGAACCAGCAAGCGTGACACATATATAACTTATGACATGATGCTGAACAATGATGACAACAGATGACTGAGTGCGCCAAAGGGTAGCTTATTAGAAAGTGAACCAGGGGGCAGCTTTAGTTGTGCGCCAGAGAGGGCGGCTTAGGTGGTGCGCCAATGGGGCGACTTGGGTTGTGCACCAGAGGAGGCGGCGTATGTGGTTCACATGGTATATCACCATGCTCACCATGATATAGGTATAATACCCTCCTTCAAACTCAAGCAGGTTTGAAGATATAAACTTATTTGAGGTTGAAAGAGAGGGAAAGACAAAGTGGAACAGAAACACATAAAAAAATGAATTGCGAGTAAAAGAAAAAATATGATAGAGATATTTGGGATAGAAATAAACTAGTAGATAGAGGAAGAGATCACCATGAAGTGATACTGAAAGAAAATATGGCAGTGGAATGAATTGAGGTTCGGCGGCTAGTCAAGGCGAGGCTGCCACTGGTTGGTGAAGCAAAATTACTAGGTACTTAACTTAGCTCTAATACCAAAAAGAATGAAAAAAATTATTTAGCTTACCCATGAATGAGGTAGAGACAATTTATATATAATAAATCCATGATACAATTTAGGAAACGATATAAATAAGGAAACAATACTAAATCAGTGATTGACACAATCACAGATTATATACATAATACTAAAAATAAAAAGATTCTTTATACTCTAATTTCTATATTCAACACCAATTGCAAATACCATGATTTCATAATAATCACCATATGATGCAACATTTATTGGATGGCTAAACAAGTAGAATAGGCTTTGGAAGCCCAAAACAAAGTCTAAGAGTCCCATCGTCAACAAGCCTTTTTTGTTCAAAAAGAAATGTCTATGATAGTGTTTTTAGTAGTTAATGGTGTTTTAGTAATTTCATAATTTCTTGAACACGAGCTATAAGGGTCGCCCGTGGCTTTATTTTGGGTCAAGTCATTAAATAAGTCATTGCATATATATGGGTTTTATTATGTCTAGAATAATCTTAATAGGCAAAACAGTTAAGTCTAGAATAATCTTAATAGCCAAAAAAGTTAAGTTTCCTATTTTGAATTCACATCATAGTTGAAGTAGAATCACTACCATTTTAACTTTCCGTTTGAGAAAGGTGAAACACAAGAAAAGGACACGCCTCCAAAATATTTACCATTTTCATCTTGAGGAAACCAAAACCATGTTTACTAACTCAATGCTAAAGAAGACCTTACAAACTCAGGCCATCAAATTTGTAATTAATGTTTTTTTTTAACTTTCTTAAAACTCTTGTTTTTAGAGCAATCAACATGTTAAGCAAATTCACATTTGATTCACATGCACGACCCATCTGACTCTCACAATGTGAACCCACCCATGTGAGACTCTGGATTTAGCAATCTTCTAAAGGAATTAAAAAAGAAAAGCCTAAATCTCTTCTTAACCATTGTTCTATATAAATCAATTGCAAGAATATACATGCTTGTGATTCTTCTTCACCCAATTATAACCACAACAATCCAACAGCTGAGAAAAATCTGTCTCTATGGACATGCTTGATTGGGAGAATTATACCATAGAATTGGGATTATTAATTCATGGTACTCACATTCCATTATTTGGTTGTAAATTTTATTATTCGGATTAGATTTCAATGGTCATGCTATCTGACAAAATTGACAATTTTTTTTAATTCATACAACTAATTAATGCAAATCATACCTATAATTGAGATCAGTGTTGTGAAAAGCGCGCCTAGGCACGAGGCGAGGCGCGGCGTGGCGCGGCACAGTGCATGAAGTGCACCTTAACGGGTTCAAGGCGAGGCGCATTAGATGAAGCGCACGCCTTAGATGCGACTTTGGCAGGGGCCGAAAGGCGTAAGGCTCGCGCCTATGCAGTTTTTGTTTTTGTTGTTTTTGCGGCTGATCTAACGGCTGTGATTTGTCTTCGAAAGGCTCAACCACATAGGATTACAACTCATTCAATGAGTTACTCAACCCAAATCAGTAATACGACTCAAAGCCCTAATCGATCGAACAAATCTGTGTCATCTCTCTTCCTCTAGGCTTCCTCTCTCGACTTCGACTTCGATTCAGGTCAGCACTGCTTTTTCTTCTTCTTCTTCTTCTTCTTCTTCTTCTTCTCCTCTTCCTCTTCTCCTTCGCTGTTTGCTGCTAGGCCTGGGTGATTCGAATCAATTCACCGACTTCTTCTTCTCGATTTCGACGACCTCCCATCGACTTTGTCTTCTCAACCTCTCTGTCTTATCTATACTCTGTTTGGTTTTTATCTTAATATGTATATGTATTAGTATATATATATAAAAGTATAAAATAATTTTACCTATATCTTATATAATATATATTTATACATATTAATAAAAAAAACACAAATATATGTATGTAAAATAAAAATAAAAAAATTAACAAGAACATATTATTTAAAAAATATAATAAATAAATGATTAATAAAAACATATTATTTTTAAAAAATTGTCTTAGTATTGTGAATGATTAGTCTATGTTAATTTATCTATTTTATACCAAGATTGTGCGCCTTGCTTCAATAAAGCTCGCGCCTCGCCTTGCACCTAGGCCCCGAGAGACCTTCAACGACTTAGTGTGCCTTGAGACTTTAAAAACACTGATTGAGATTATATATTTCATATACTGCAAAACAAACGTGGAGAAGAGGAAATTATATATCTCACTAATCCAAGTGAATAACCAACCTCACACTAATCTCATGATTGTTAGTCCCCTCACAATTAATTCTAATAATCAAACAGATGACCCTGAGCCATGGTTGATTAGTAGGATTATAGCATAGGATTGGGATAGTTAGTCCATGGACTCACAATCCCATGTTTGATTGCAAAAATTTTATTAATCAAATTACGGTGGACAATCAATCCAACAAAATTGATGAAATTTTAATATTGAGAGGGGCCAGGATCATAATTTCAATTATGAAATGAATACATAATAAATGGCAATCTCCCTAGATAACTAATCCAAACAAGGCCTAAAAGTGGTAAAGTTGGACGGTGAGGAGGAAACGTGACGGACACAAGTATCTTTTATCGTTACCCAAAAAACCAGACTAAAAATTTAAGAAATTGGAATTGTGTTTCGTTTCTTGAATTTTCTCAGCAGCCAAACAATAGAAAGAACAAAAGCACATCAGAAAAACAACACTCGCAAATCACGCTTATCTATGAGCGGACATGGGTGGGTGGTTTGGGGGAGAGAAGTTACTGACTCGTCTTCAAACATGAGACGCCTCTGGACAGCGTCCATGCTTGCATCGGTGGCAACGACACCCATGGTGGTGGTGGCGGCGGAGGAGGAATACCGGCGGCGAAGCGAGAAGCTGCGGCGGCGGAATCTGAGAGTGAGAGGGTTTGAGAGAAGAGTAGTAGTGGTTGAATAAGTGAAGTGAGATCTGAGAGAGGAGGAGGAGGAGGAGGAGGAGAGTCTGGTGGAGAGGGTAGTTAATTGAGAGCTTAACAACGACATTTTGGCAATGGCTTCACTGGTTTCTCCGCCATCATCAAATCACCAAAACTTTTCTCTCTTGCTTTTATTCCTCTTTTTGTTTGTAATACTTTGTTCGCTCATTTTAGGAATTTTTTTTTTTTAATGTCCTAATAACTAATAAAAATAATTTATATATATAACACTAAAAATTAATAATTAATACTTTTTTTTTGTCATAATTTTTATAAATTATCACTAAAATTCACAATCGGTAATATTTTTGTAATAAATTTTTTAAACTACTACTGAAAGTTGAAACTTAGGCCTTGTTTGGGAAGACTAAATAAGTGCACTTTTTGTCTTTTTTGACTAAAAAATTGAGGTTGAAAATATGGATGTTTGGGTTAACTTTTTGACTTTTTATGAAAAAATGTGTAATAAAAAATTGTGAAAATTAGTTTTTAGAAGAAAATTTGAATTGGGAGTTGTGCAGCCGTAATTGTTGACTTTTGGTGAATAGTGTTAACTTTTTAACTTTTTGAATAACTTTTTAGCTTTTTAGATTATTTTAAAGTCCCCAAACTTGGCCTTAATAACTTTTTTGTGACAATTTTTTTAAATTGTTGCTAAAAAATATTATTAGTATCATTTTTTGTGACAAAAATTTTAAACTATAGTTTAAAATTAATAATTAATGACTTTTTTTAATAGTATTTGATAAAAAAATACCATTAATTCTCACCAGATTTATAGGACAATAAGTTTACTTATTAAGACTTGTACGTAAATTTTTTATTTTTTATTTTGAATAATTCCCAAATGAGAAGGTAGCAAATAATAATCAGTTTGTTTGGTTTTGTTTTTCTGAAAACAATTTTTAAAAAATTTTACTTTCTTATTTTTCGTATTTTTTTGTTTTTACTAAATTTTTTTAATATTTTAAGTAATTTTTTTTTTAATTTTTAGACACACTTAACATAAATACACATAAAAAGTATAATTTTTTTGAAATTTTTTTTTTAAAATTCAATAAATACCAAAAATATATAATAAAAAAAATAAAAATTTAATATATTTTCGTATTTTTATGTATTTGTTAATTTTTAAAAATATTTTTTCATAATTTTTTTACTTTTTAGATATATCTAAGTAAGGTGCATCTAAAAAAGTAAAAAGAATACTTAAAATTTTTAAAATATTCACTAAACAAAAAAAAAACACGAAAAATAAAAAATTCAATTTTCAAAAAACTTAATCTAGAAAACTCAAACCAACCACACTGAATACTTTTTCCGTCATAAAATATTAATTTTTTAAAAAATTTAATTTTTTTATAGTATAATTATTACATTTTAAAATTACTAACTTTTCAAAATTACCCTTTGACCTTTTTAAAAAAAATATTAATTGTCATAATTATACTTTTTATGCATAAATTTAAAAGAAGAGAAAAATAAAAAAAAATTTATATTATTTTAGTCATTAATTTTTTTAAACAAACTAATATCGTGGGATAATGAAAAATAAAATAAGAAGTAATGAAAAATTACAGTCAAAAAAATTAGAATTTGACTCTATTAACAAAACAAATATGAATAAAAACTAATATATATATATATATATATAAATGATTGACTCTTACAATAAAATTAATTCTAAATTTTTAATTTTATCAATTTAAAATTTTAATTTTTAATTTATTTTTACTCTGAACCATTTGTCTATTTTCATTAAATAAAATTAATGAAAAAATATATATATTAATCATTAAACTCAATGAAAATGGGTAATTTAGATATTTTGTATATTTTTACATTACGTTTAATGACTAAATATTATTTTTTGTCAATTTTAGTTAACAAAAATAGCCAAATAATTTATATTGAAAATAAATCAAAATATTAAAATTTAAATTGACAAAATTAAAATCTTAGGATTTTTTTTTTTTGGTAATGTTTTTAATTTTGTCAACTTAAATCATAATCTTTTAGTTTGTTTTCAATTTAAATTCTTTGTCTATTTTTGTTAACAAAATTAAATGAAAATTTATATTTTAGCAATTAAACTCAATTGTACATTAAAAAAAAAAAGTCTAAAATAACATTTTTCAGTAAGGTTAACGACTAAAATACTTTTTCAAATAATTTTACTTAACGGAAACAGGCAAATTATTTAGATTGAAAACAAATCAAAAACTTATGATTTGAATCAATAAAATTAAAATCTCGGGGTTAATTTTATTACCAAGATCAAACCTTGTTTTTTTTTTTTTTCTTCTCCTAATAATAATAATAATAATAATAATGGATATCTTTTAATTACTATAACAATAGAAACTGTAGAATTAATTGCAAAATAGGAATTTATAAACTTTTTTTTTCATTTTTACCCCTCCCTATCTCACTTTCCCTTTCTCTCTCTTCCCAAACCTCTTCCTCTTTCTCCCCTACCTCCACCACCGACCATCTATCTTCCACTATAGCCAATGTCGGTCACCGTCCCCATCCCTTACCCTCCCCAAAACTAGACAATCCTAGAGGTATATGCATTTTAGATTTTAATTAGGAAAAAGCATTAATACCACAACTCTTTTTATTGCTACATGCAGATTCGTCTCATTTGACCTTTTTTTTTTAAGGTTATGATAGTGACCTCAAATATTTTATTAAACCTTTCACATGGACGTAGAACCCACATATATGTGAATTTGGGTGAGTCTCACCGATTTAAAAGGTTTGGTAAAATATTTGAAATTTATAATATTTCTCTTTTTTTTAAAATAATGTTATATGCATTAATTAGTGTGCTAATTAGTGTACCAATTAATAATTTGACATAATTTAAAAAGTTTTTAATATTTGTAATATGATTAATGAGTGGAATTAATAATAATATCGTAACTAGCATTAATATACTAAATGATATATATAGCACAACCATTTTTTTCAACCTCATAATCCATCATTTTGATCCTTTTATTTTCTTTATTATAATTTTGCCTTTCATCCGCTTAAGCTCATGTCTCTTGTTATTTCCCCCTCTCTCTCTCTCTCTCTCTCTCTCATCATTTGTTCATTCTTTACCACCTGTTCGTATCTCATAGATAGTGGTGGAGACAACTAAGGGCCAGGGGCACATGCCCTTGAAGTTTTGATAATTTGACTATTATCTCTATATATAAAAATTATATATTATTTATCTCTAATAAAATTATAATAATATCTCTCTCTAAATCATGTAAATTTTTTTATATTTTTAAAATTTTAAAAATGTTTTATTATATTCTCTTCCTCATTTTTGTACACATTTAACTAACAAGTCAAAATAAGAGTTGAATCAATTGATAATTTATTTTTCCATTATAAGATTTGTTGAGTTAGCTATTCTTTTTTATTAGTTGAGTTCATAAAGGTGAACTTATTAGTTGTTTGTTTGCCCCTAATGTTGGGTTAATAGAATTTAAGTGTTGATTATGGATTGATGAGTCACGTCATATTGTTGTGAATCTCATGATAATTATAATATTATATCTGACCGATTGACAAAAAATAAATAAAAAGTGCATAAGTTTAATAATATCCCATTATTACTTGTTATAGGAAAAATAAAAGTAAAGTTTGATTATATTGGCAAAATAAGGAGGGAAAAAAATTTAACAACATTTAAAAAAAAAAAGGTGTGAAGAATTGTCTTCTATCTCTATAAATACAATTTTCTATACAAATATATGCAATGCATCAAATCTTTAAAACATAAAATGGCACTTATAAAGTCCCTATGAATATGTACAAAAATCCCATATTCATCAAAATTTGAATCCATAAAAAACCCCATAGTCGTCTTCTATGTAAGTGCCCGTTGTCCATTGTGTTATTCTATCAACTCGATATCACGAACAAGTCCAATTTACCCTTTCTCTCTTATTTTTGTACAAATATCATGAAATTGTTGGAAAATGGCTTTGTAATATCTTATTTTTTACTAACTTTGAATATTAATTAAGGTAAGACCCAAGCATTATTTTTAACGTTTCTAATTGGGTTCATGTTTAATACCGCGTAGTGAATAATATCGTATATTTGGTTGCTCAAAACTATTTTCGGATGAATAAGAATTCAACGCGCATTTTCGGGTTAATGGAAATGGCTTTAAGTGGGTTTCCTATACATTTGTAAAATGTGTATGGCCCACATAGGAAAGACTTAAGGATTTATATGAGTATATATACTCTAACTTGCTATATTTGGGATGGGCCCCAAAGGGCACCCCAAGTTTTGTAAAGAGGGAAGTTATGGACAAAGTAGGCTTGGCCCAAAAACCCCCACATGCGAGCCGTCGTCCGACCAAGTGCAGGTGTGGATTGTGGGTTGGGTCCTAACTTTAATTTTTGGGGCAAAATTCGTTTGAATTTTTTCAAAAATTCTTGTAGGAAATTTTGTTTCCTTGCGGAAATAATTCAAATTTTGTGCCAAAATTTAAAATTCGATATTTCAAATTTTGAATTCCCAGTTGCCTCATTTTCGAACCAGTGCTATTCCGGTTGCGCCTTTCTGGCCATTTTCGAACAGCCACTAAACCCAATTGGAACAGGTGCATGGTTGGCTATAAATAGCCTGCCATTCCTACAATTCATTTCATCGAATTTTCTAAAGGTCTCTTCTTCTTTTTTTTCTTTTGTTCGTCCTTCTGTGCTCCTATACTTATCTACCATTTAGTTTCTAGAAAAAGAAAGACAGAGTTACAACATTGTTTGGTTCGCCAGACTTGATTTTGTAGTGCTGCAAATCAAGTAGTAATCATTGCATCCTAGGAAGTGGACATCAGTAATTCTTGAAACACCAGAGCGAGAGCGAAATTTACTTTAAAGAGATTGTGTCTAACACAAACCTCAACTTAAAATTTCTGTAAGTAATTAATTCAGAATTTAATCTAGTTAATTATTTTTTGGATTATTTATTTTTATTTTGTTGTTTATTTTATTTATACGTTCATTTACACAGATACACAACTATTAGGAACAACAATATTAAAGTAGAGTTCTGTTTTTTTTTTTTTTTTTTTTTCAATTTGTGTGTTAAACAGACGGATATTTTGTTTCAGGAAATTAAATAGTACTCATATACTGTTTAATTTCTTAATTAGTAGTAATATACTGTTTAATGATTTCTTTGATAACATAGTAGTCATATATTTTTATCATTGGAATTTTGTTACAAAATATTTTTCTATATATTTTGCTTGTAAGTTATATTCTGTATAAATTTGTGATTGGTGCTTTATTATTTTGTCAGAAATATGACTACTAAAACAAATAGTATTGAGACTGTTCTTACTTTGACCCCCACACTCATTGTGCCAGTGATGACTCCGGCAATACCGGTAAATCATGGGGAGAAGGCAAAAAAATTTAATGGAAATGATTTTAAAAGATGGCAACAAAAGATGATATTTTATCTTACAACATTGAATTTGGCTCACTTCACTCATGAAAAAACTTCGACACTCAACGAGGGAGAAACTGACCGGCAAGTGGTTACCACAGTTGATACATAGAAGCATGGTGATTTTTTGTGTCAAAATTGTATCCTCAATGTGTTGGACAATACACTGTACAATGTGTATAGTGTCAAAAGCACCATAAAAGAATTGTTGGAATTTTTAGATCTAAAATATAAAACAGATGATGCCGGTACGAAGAAATTTGTTGGTGGCCGTTTTCTAGATTTTAAAATAATGGATTCCAAGATGGTTATTAGCTAGGTTCAAAATCTCCAATTAATTCTCCATGACATGCATGTGGAAGGGATGATTCTTAGTGAATCTTTCCAAATAGCGGTAATTATTGAAAAATCGTCACCATCTTGGAAAGAAATCAAGATTTATCTGAAACATAAGTGTAAGGAGATGAAGTTGGAGGAACTGATAGTGCGGCTCAGAATTAAGGAGGACAATCGTGGTTTTGACAAGAAGTCAGGAAACCATATCATGTAGGCTAAAGAAAATGTTATGGAACAAGGATAATGGTCAAAATTCAACAATAAACGGAAGCATGATGGCAATGGTCCCTGTTATCCCAGGTAAGCAACTCAAGATGGGAGTGAATTGGGTTATTAAAAATAATTTTTGTAATATTAAAAAATAATTAACACAATATTCAAATTTTAACAAATAAAAAACCGAATAATAATTATCAATATAAAAGTAAGAGAGATAGGGAGAAAAAATCAAACGCTGAGATTTATAGTGGTTCGGTACGCCGGGCCTACGTCCACTCCCAAGGAACTTCCTTGAGAAATTTTTTACTATCAAAATAAATCAATACACCACCAAAGTTTCACCAAACTTGTGGATTTTACACAGGTCTTACTCTTATTTATTGAGCTTCACTCAACAATAAAAGTCTCACCCTTACAAAATTCTCTTACAAAATAATGAATAAAGATAAAAAGTACTTCAACCATCTTTTATAATAATTCTCTCGTAAAGAGTAGATATGAAAGTGTAATAATAAATATAACACTTAGATCTGAAAAATGAAAGAGTAGAGTAAAAATTACAATCACAATTTTGAAGCGAACAAAATTTTTTCTTTTCAAGTTCTCCATTTTTCTCTACACAAAACGCTTCTATTTATACACAAAAATCTATACGCGTTGGAGGAGGGGACGCTCCTCTTCTGACTTTGGAGTCCCTTCACGTGGGTTTGCAGCTGGAGCATGCTCAATATGCAGCTTCATCTTTTTAAAAAAAAAAAAATAGCAACTGGTTGTTGGTGCTTTTCCATTTTCAAAAATAAATCAAACACAAGTAGGTTTGAATAATAGACTACGAGTTGCTATTAATGAATAGTAATAGCTGATTTTAAAACATTTCACATAAGAAACAAAAATTTCACAATGATTGCATAGTAATTTTTTTTATATTAAAATATTTATATGTATAGTAAAATCTCTTTTAAAAAATATTTATATTAGACATAAAAATATATACCCCTTTCAAAATTTTGGTAATGGTTGTAGACATTTTAAATATATAAAAATAACCAACTATTTCATGGGAATATATCAAATTTGTCAAAATAATATAATCAATCAATATCAAATAATACAACCAGTTAATATTAAATTTGTCAAAATAATACAACCAATCAATATTAAATTTATCAAAATATGAATAGTGATTAGCTGAATTTTTTAAAATGTAAATAGTAAAATTAAATAATATTTATAACAAATATAACAAAAATAACATATAATTTAAACAAATAAAATTTTGTGTCAAATAATATAAACTATGTATAAAAAATCATAATTTATTAATTAATATTTTAGACATCATCAAAATTAAACAATATCATTAACAATCTCTCAATTTTTGATGATGGCAATACATGTATGTATTTGACATAAAATTAAAATCAACAAGATATTTGATAATTAAAGCACATGCATAACAATTCAAATTCATATTTTTAAATTCACATTTTTTCTCCCCCTTTGACATCATCAAAATAAAATATGTAGAAATGAAGTGTTCATAAAGAAGAAAAATTTTTAGAGACCGAAACAAAAATCAAACAAACATGGTGTAATCAGACAAAAATATAATAATGGTTCTTATGTTTTTTCGTGATCATTGTTAGGATTTTGTAGCATCTCTTGAAAAATGGTGCATCAACGCCCAAAATGTTGACAAACAAGATATTTGAGTAGATATGCATCGAGTACTAGATCTGTAGAGTATATAAAAAGTGATGAAGATGATAGGCAGAGTTGTGAAATCATCAATTGTTGTTAGAGAAAAATTTGTTATACTTCTTGTGTAATCATGTCATTCTTTACCTTAGCCGTTAATGGTTCAGACATGCATGAGGTGCCTGTAATTCAGGCAAATGAGAGGTTACCTATAATGCAGTAGCACGGGATTCCAGTAAATGAGAGTCCTAGTGTTTTTGGTAATCGTAGTGATATCGATGCTATTAATAACACTATGGCTCTTAGTACACAAACGATGACTGTAATGTCTAATATGGCTCGATGACTACAAGTAAGAATACAAAAGAATTAGCAATTTAAAGACAATGTGAGCTTTTTAAAACAACAATTGGCTAATACTCGTCAGGAAAAGAGAGATCAAGAGAAGAAAATTCTCAGTTAGACAATACGGTGCAATATCACGCAACAGTTATAATGTCAAGACTCACAGAAGTTGAAAATAAAGAGAGGCATGTAAAGGAGGCTCATGAAAGTTGTTGAGAGAAGTGAAATGCAAAAAATCTGTAAAGCCTTCTCGAACTGCACATGTAATAGAGCAATAGTTTCTCATTTTGAAATAAAATTGTAAGCATTTCTCTTTGAAAAAATTGTTTGTCTTTTCTATAAATTTTTTTATTTTTATTTTTTGATGCAGATAAGGAGTAAAAAACAATTAGATGATAACCATATATACTCCCCCTAAAATTATGCATAGAATATACAAACGCCCTCTTAAGATTGTGTTTATTTATTTATTTATTATAATTGTTTTAATCTTAAAATGTTACATAATATGAGTCTCCCTTACATTAATGCACTAAAAATTATACAAATTGTAAGAAATAGATTACCAATTTATAATACCAAGGGTCATGAAGATTCAGTCATAAATAACTACACCGAGTGCACTAGCATAAAAAGAGAAGATACAAATAAAAACAATTTCTTCATACCAAGTAGAAGTAATTGTTATTAAATACAAGAGAGTTTGAAGCACATACAACCATATAAAAAAATATCACACAGTGCAAAAATAATTTTAACATGTTGATCGGCGATGATGTTGATAATCGGAACGAATGGAGAAGATCGGAGATGAATGTTTGTAGATCGGTAATGAATTTTTGTAGATCGGTGATGGATCGGTAATTGACCTTGATGAATCGAAAATGATGTCGAAGATCGGTGATGAAGGTTTTGTGTAGAGCAGTGATAGATCTTGGTGGATCAATAAGGGATTTGGGTGGATGATGGTGGTGATGAAAGTGATGGATGATGGTGGTGATGGAGTCAGAGTTGGATGACGAGAGAGAGCGAGAGAGGGTGAGAGAGAGAGAGAGAGAGAGATAGAAAACCAGAGAGAGAAATAGAGAGTGAGAGTGAGAGTGAGAGTAGGACGAAGAATGAAAGAGCAAAGAAAGAGAGGGAGGATTTATAAAAAAAATGTTTTTATTTATTTATTATATATAATTATTATATAGGAGTATTTAATATACGATTTGTAGGCATAAATTCGAGTTCAATGTTACGTTTGAGTACATGATCTTTTAGAAAATGATGCCTTATTTCAATGTGTTTAGTGTGTGAGTGCTGAATAGGATTTTTTGAAAGATTAATGGCACTTATGTTGTCACATTTTATAAGATATGATCATAGTGAAGTCCAAAATCTTGAAATTGTTGTTTCATCCAAAGCAATTGTGAACAACACCCAGCGACGGAAATGTATTCTGCTTCAACAGTTGACAGAGCCACTGAGTTTTGTTTTTTGCAAAACCAAGAAGTGAGGAGTGTCCAAGAAAATGACAAGTGCCACTAGTGCTTTTTTGGTCAAGTCTACATCTCGCAAAGTTGGTATCTGAGTAATCAAAAAGTTCAAAGGTACTTCCCTTAGGATACCATAATCCCAAATTTGAAGTGCCAACAAGATATCTAAAAATACATTTGACTGCGGTGATGTATGACTCTTTAGGCGCGGATTGAAAATATGCACACATACAAACATTAAACATTATATCGGGTCTATTTGCAGTAAGATAGAGTAAGGAACCAATCATACCTTGATATTTTTTTTCATCTACAAGTTTACTTTGCTCATCTTTGTTGATTTTTATTGATGTGCTCATTGGAGTTGTTGCATGCTTTGATGATTCCATTTCAAACCTTTTGAGTAGATCCTTAATATATTTTGTTTGATTTAAATGGATCCCATCATTGGTTTATTTAATTTGTAGACCAAGGAAGTAATTTAACTCCCTCCATCATACTCATTTCAAATTCACCCGGCATATCTTTAGCAAACTTTTTATTAGTAGTACCGAAAATAATATCATCAACATAAATTTGAACAATTAGTATATCCTTCTTTTTTGTTTTTATAAAAAGAGTTGTATCTATTTATCCTCGAGAAAAACCTTTGTTAAGTAGAAAATTATTCAATCTTTCATATCATACTCTAAGAGCTTGTTTTAAACCATATAAAGCCTTTGAGAGTTTAAAAACATGATCCAGATATTTATGATTTTCAAAACTAGGAGGTTGTTCAACATAAACTTTCTCTAGAATGTACCCATTTAAAAAAGCAGTTTTGACATCCATTTAATATAATTTAAAATCTTTATAACGTGCAAAAGCAAGTAATATTCTAATAGTTTCAAGTCTAGCAACTTGTACAAAAGTTTCATCAAAATCAATGCCTTCTTCTTGATTATAACATTGGGCTACCAATCTAGCTTTATTTCTAGTAACAACTCCAGATTCATCCATTTCATTTCGAAAAGTCCATTTTGTACCAATAACTGGATGATCCTTAGGCCGAGAGGTTAAAAAGCAAACTTCATTTCTTTCAAATTAGTTTTATTCTTCTTGCATTGCTAAAATCCAATTTTTATCTTTTTCAACTTCTAAAAACGACTTTAGTTTAATTTGTGAAACAAATGCTAAATTATTACTACAAACATTTCTAATAGAGAAACAAGCTTTTATACCTTCCGCTGTATCACCTATGATAAGGTCTTTAGGATGGCCATGAGCATACTTCCATTCCTTTAGTAAATTTGATTCGTTTTCTGGACAAGCATATTCCTCTTAAAAATTATTCATTGTGATTTCTTCTTTTTGTTCAGGAGATGGATTTTCTTTATTTGTTATGTAAATGCTCTCCATTCTTGGATGTATTTCTGCAGTATCATCACTTACAAGATTCTTGGAAACAACGTTGTTAGATTTATCAAAGGCAACGTGTATAGATTCTCCAACAAGTAAAGTTCTTTTATTAAATACTCTATAAGCTTTACTAGAATTCGAATAACCAAGAAATACAGCTTCATCCGATTTAGTATCAAATTTTCCTAAGTTATCTTTATTGTTATTCAATACAAAGCATTTATAACCAAAAGCACGCAAGTGACTAATATTAGGTTTTCTACCTTTCCAAAGTTTATAAGGGATTTTCTTAAGAATAAGTCTAATCATGGCATGGTTTACAACATAACATGCAGTGTAAACGGCTTCAATCTAAAAATATTTAGGTAAATAATTCTCACAAAGCATAGTACGGGCCATTTCTTCAAGAGTGCTATTTTTTGTTTCAATCACACCATTTTGTTGAGGAGTCCTAAGGGCTATGTCACGACCCAAACTCACCCCTATAGGTTTAGCGTCGTAACCGACCAGTAATCCTTGGATTACCAAAGGCCTCTGAACAGATTATGACATAATAAGGGGTTGCAGAAGCAAACATATAAATTATACGTAGTCCATTGAGCTATGTAAGCATACATGGAACATAAATTTCAAAAAAATTGAAATATATACATACATAAGTGACGTCAAACTTCCTTAAGTCTTGCATCACTATAGAGGTAATATCATAAGGGACTTAACCCAGCGTACAGATAAACAAAAACAAAATAACAAAACATCCTTGACATGGTTCACAAAACTTGACTTTTCAAATGGGAACCTCCCCGGGAGGCACAGTGGCTGGTTGACCCAAAACTCTCCTAGCAGCAGCTTAGGCCTGGTCACCTATATGTATAATATAAATAGTGAGTGGAAGTCTAGTGAAGAAAACAGAGTAAAGGGTTAAATGAATGATGTCCCATAAAGAAACCTCCGATATCGGGAACAGATAACATGCTTAAGCCACGGTATTGTTACCCCCAGGTGAGGGCCATGAGACTACGACATTATTACCCCCGGGCAAGGGCCTTGTGCTCATAGACCATGGTATTGTTACCCCCGTGCAAGGGCCTTGTGTTAAGGATGTCACGAATACTTTTCAATAATCATTCATTGATTCAGAACATAACATGTCAGAAAACAGAACATTTCTTGTCATATCATATCATATAAGAAAATACGTAAATGTAAACATAGCTTTACAAAGTTATTACTCATAGAGGGCTCCACTTGCAGAACGGATAGAACAGACAAATCAAATAGCTTATGGCGTGTGACTTACACAAACATAACAGATACAAATTGAAACTCACGCTTAGAAGGCACTAAACTTAATTCTTTTTGTTCTTAGTGTGTTTCTAAGTTTTATCCTTATTAACAGGTCTTAATTATGGCCTAGGAATGCCTAGGATGCAATGAGGATGCCAAAATGCACTTTGAAACACTTAGCGAAATTTGTTGAAAATAGGACCTTCGCTCGAGTGCAACTTCCTTCGCTTAAGCGATCTGTAAACTCTGCAAAAGTACTGGTTGTGCGAATTTTCTGTTCGACGGTCGCTTGAGCGTGAGACTGAGGTCTTCACTTGAGTGCAACTCTTGTCGCTCGAACGGCCTGCAAAACATGAAAACTTCTGAGAGCATACAATTTACGCTCGAACCAACTTTTGGTTGCTCGAGCAGAAGTGCAAAACAAAGGGTGGTCGCAGAATTTTGGAATTTTCAGATTTGCTCCCAAGCTCAAAACTCAAATTCAAAGCTGTAAAACAAGTTCTTTTGGGCCAAACACTTAAGACATCAATTGTGAACTTGCAAAACAACATCAATTCAAAACCACTTCGCAAAATCAATGCCCAAAAGCATGCCAATTGAGCAAAATCAAACTTAGGCCAAGTTTGGCATAACCTAAATAATATAAAAAGTCAAAAAGTCACTATCCTATTTAAGTCACATCATCTTATTTAAATCACATTACCTCTCTAACACATCACATCAAACCCAACTCAAACCCAACCCATATAAGCCAATAAGTCAAAAAGTGCACTTTTTTAGAACATCCCAAACCAACCCTTAAAATGTTGAAAACAAATCATGTATATAATTGCTTGACTTTAAAGCTTCCAAATCATGTCCACATAAGGTAAATTGATGGAAAGCAAGATGAATTCTCAAAACTAAGGTAGGATTGATACATGCATGTGAGAATCCTTAACAATTAAATTCAAAATGCAAGAAAATGTGCATGCATGCATGAATCTTGTTTAATTCTATTATCCAAGTTTAATTCTTGTATTAAATCTTCCACTTCTCTTGAATCCATGTTCTTTTTGTCACAATCCTATAGCTTAAAGGTTGGATTCTTGCTTAAGCTTTCCAATTTAGGCTCAAAAGGCTTGATCTTTGAGTCTCTAAGTTCAATCCCTCAATTCCTAGCAATTCCCTTAGCTTGAGCTTAATTCTCTCTTGGTCTCTCTCTCACCAAAGATGAAGAAAAGATGCGTCTAAGGGATATATATGCCTTATATAGGCTCAATTAATGAAGCTTAATTAACTTGAGTTAAAGATAACTAATTGGGATTATTTTATTCTAATTATTTGGTTCCGTATCGAATTTCATTGAAACCTACCATAAAATTCTAAAAATTCTAATTAACACAAAAACCAACTCAATTTCGTGATCGGATGCCTATAAGGCCTTCAATTCACAGAACAAAATAGAAACACAAACAGATATTCCTATGCGGACAGATATAAGCACAAATAATGCAATAGACATGCGATTAACACATGATTTTCTCTTAATTACTTATTAATCTTTCTTAATCACTTATTAAGCTTTCTTAATCATGGTTTAACAGTTAATCATAGGTCGGGGTTGTTACAGTCTTCCCCCACTCCAAACTTGAATTACCTTCCATCTGCAAGAATATCGAGTCCAGAGGGAATAGGTTAGGGTATCTCTTTGTCATGTCTTTTTCGGTCTCCCAAGTGGCATAAGTCCCTCTGTGGTTTTCCAATCAACCTTTACCAATGAAATTTCCTTGTTTCTCAATCTTTTGATTCTCCGGTTAACAATTTGGATTGGTCATTCTTCATACGTGTAGTTATCCTTCAAAAGTACATGTGTCGGCTCTATAACACATAATGTGTCCCTCAAATAGTCTCGAAGCATTGAAACGTGGAAAACATTGTGCATATGTTCTATGATTGATGATAAGGCTACCCGATACGTCACCGGGTTGATTTTCTCGAGAATTTCATATGGCCCAACATATCTCGATGCCAACTTGACCTTTACACCAAACCATGTTTGCCTTTTCATAGGAATTACTTTGATAAATATGTGATCCTCGACTTCAAATTCTCTGTCTGTTCTTTGGACATCTGCATAACTCTTTTGGCAGTTTTGTGCAATTTTCAATCTTTGTTGAATCAATTTCACATTTTCCGTTGTTTCTTGCACAAGTTCCGGTCCCAACAAAGGTCTATCACCTACCTTGGCCCAACAGATCAGAGAACGGTATTTTCTACCATACAGAGCTTCGTAAGGAGCCATCCTAATACTTGAGTGATAGCTATTGTTATACACAAATTCGGCCAATGGTAAGTAGGTTTCCCAATTGCCTTGAAAATCTAAGACACACATTCTAAGCATATCTTCCAAAATTTGTATTATTCTTTCTGATTGACCATCTGTCTGTGGGTGATATGCACTGCTTAGTCTTAACTCAATTCCCAAAGCTTACTATAGACTCTGCCAAAATCTTGAAGTGAACTTAGGATCTCTGTCAGATGCAATAGACACTGGCACACAATGTAATCTTACAATCTCATTTACATACATGTTAGCCAATTTATCCGCATTATAAAAAGTCTTGACAGGTAAGAAATGTGCGGATTTAGTCAAACGATCAACAATTATCCAAATAGAGTCCATACCTCGAGAAGAGCGAGGCAATCCCATGATGAAATCTATGGTAATATGCTCTCATTTTTATTATGGTATTAGAAGCGGCTGAAGCAATCCAGCGGGTCATTAATGTTCTGCTTTAACTTGTTGACAATGCAAGCATCTAGCCACATAGTCTGCAATATTTTTCTTCATGCTAGGCCACCAGAAGTTTTGCTTCAAATCTTTGCACATTTTCATACTACCCGGATGCATAGAAAATTTTGAATTGTGAGCTTTGGCTATAAATTCGTTTCCTCAAATCAAAACATTCTGGTACACAAAGTCGGTTCTGAAATTTCAACACATTATTGTCAAACGCAAATCTCGGCCTCGGTTTTGAGTCAGTTTCATCTACAATCTTCTTTAGAAATGCATATTGTAGTTATTTCTCTCTAATCTCTTTAATAATTGCAAGCTGGGTAGAAATAGCAGCTAAGACTCCACCTTGTTCACGCAACACAATTTCGATTCCATCTATTTCTAAGTCACATAACAGTTCTTTCTGTCCGGTGAGCAAACATGACAAATTGGCAATGGATTTTCGGCTCAAAGCATCTGCAACTGTATTTGCCTTTCCTGGATGATATAGAATCTACATATCATAGTCTTTTATTAAATCAAGCCACCGTCTCTGTCTCATGTTCAATTTTTTCTACTTAAAGAAACATTTCAAATTCTTATGGTCAGTATACACCTCGCAAGTTGTACCATACAAATAATGGCGCCAGATTTTCAAAGCAAAAAACCACAGCTGCAAGTTCAAGGTCGTGGGTTGGATAGTTCTTTTCATATAGCCGAAGTTGCCGAGAAGCATAACCAATCACTTTCCCATTTTGCATCAACACACACCCCAAACCTTTGTACGAAGCGTCACTGTAAACTTGAAACCCATTTGTACCATTTGGCAAAGTCAAAATTGGTGCAATTACTAACCTGGTCTTTAACTCTTGGAAAACAGACTCCCTTTGATCATTCTAATCAAACGGTGTATTTTTCCGAGTCAATTGTGTCAATGACATGGCAAGTTTTGAGAAATTTTTCACAAATCTGTGGTAGTAGCCAACAAGTCCCAGAAAGCTTCTAATTTCTAACACATTGGTTGGCCTTGGCTAATCTACAATGGCTTCAATATTCTGTGGGCCTACTGATATGTCGTCTTTGTTGATTATATGTCCCAAAAATGTTACACTGTCAAGCCAAAATTCACAATTGGAAAGTTTTGCATACAATTTATTTTCTCTCATTTGCAAGGCAATTCTCAAAAGATTCTCATGTTCTTCCTTGCTTTTGGAGTAAATCAGTATATCATCAAAAAATACAATGATAAATTCATCAAGAAATTATTTGAAAACCCTGTTCATGAGGTCCATAAAAGCCGCAGGTGCATTTGTTACCCCAAATGGCATTACTAAAAATTCATAGTGCCCGTATCTAGTCCGGAAAGCAATTTTCTCAATGTCTTCTGCCTTAACCTTTAATTAATAATAGCCCGACAAATCATTTATTCGAGGCAATGGATATTTATTCTTAATAGTTACTCTATTCAATTCCCGGTAATCTATACATAACCTCAAGGGCCCATCTTTCTTCTTAACAAACAAAACTGGAGCACTCTAAAGTAAAGTGCTCGGTCAGATGAATTTCTTGTCTAGCAATTCTTGGAGTTGAACTTTCAATTCTTTCAGTTTAGAGATTGACATTCTATAAGGGGTCTTAGAAATTGGTTGTGTCCCGGATACTACATCAGTGGTGAATTCAATTTCCCTATCAATTAACTCTGCAGGTAAGTCATTGGGAAATACATCAAGAAATTCACAGACTACAAGAATAGTTTCCACATTAGTACTATCCGAAGATATAGTTAATACACAACATAAGTTGCCCCAACACCCTTTTCTTAACATCTTCCTGGTTTTGATAAATGAAATCAAGTACGGCGGATGAGCTATCCCATTTCCAATAAAGATAAACTCAGGCATACCGGGTGGTTGAAACATGACAGATTTACTTACACAATCAATGGTGGCATAGTATTTCGTCAACCAATCCATACCTAGAATACAATCAAAATGAGTAATTTCCAACGGTAACAAATCAGCATATAATAACATATCCCCAACCATAATGTCACATGCAGGAAACATATAAGCACATAACATAGAGCATCTAAATGGTGTAGATACAGATAACAGATAATTCAATGGTTCTAAGGGTCGAGTTAATTTCCGAGAAAAGGCATGTGACATAAAAGAATGCGTAGAATCATAATCTATCAACATAGGCACGTCGAGCACAAATAGAGATCATACTTGACACCACTGACTTGGTGTTCTGTACATCACCAGGCATTAATGCAAACACTCAGCCTTGCTTCAGAGTTTCTCTCCCAGTATTGGTTATCATATTTGATCTTGGTGCAGTAGCGGATCCGGTTGAACTTGTCGCAGGTCGGTTAGCGTCGTCGGATCTCATTGGACAATCTCTAATCATGTGGCTAGTCTTGCCAAACCGAAAACACGCACTTGAGGCACGGTAACATGTGCCTTTACGTCTCCTCCCATAATTAGAACAGACTAGCATAGATCCACTGCTTTGACTTGAACTACTTGATGATCCAGTATTTTGCTTTTTGTTTGCAAAGGATGAATGACCCCTCTAAAAATTGGATTCAGGTCTTTTGCTTCTCCATTCTGTTGTTGGTGCTTTGGCTTGTTTCATTACTGCTAGTGTGGCTTCTGCCATCAATGCTCTGTCAAGTACCTCTACGTATGTAGGTAATTTCAAAACGCCTACTCTATCAAACACGTCCAGATCCAATCCCCCTTCGAATTTCCAAGCCTTTTTATAATCAGTATCGACCATGTGAGGAGCAAATCTGGCTAACTCAGTAAACTTAGCCTTATATTCGGCTACAGACATCTTGCCTTGCTTTAGTTCTTGAAATTCAGAAACCTTTCGGTTCCGGAAACACTAAGGAAAGTACTTGTCATAGAAGATCTCGTTAAATTGAGTCCATGTCATGTTCCCATTGTTATTTCGGATTAACAACCACTATCTTTGGGCTTTATCTTTTAAAGTGTAGGTGGCCAAAAGAACTTTTTGTGTCTCGGAGTAAGGAAAAACTTCAAATAGTTTCTCTATTTTGAGCAACCATGTTTCTGCCTTTAAGGGTTCAATACTACCCAAGAAAGTCAGCGGCTTCATCTTCATGAACTTCTGAGTGACATTTATAATATTATTGTTATCTGGTTCAGCTTGGACAGGAGGAAGCGGAGGAGACAGAGGTTGTTGTCTTTTCTGCTGTATCATTACTTAGATTAGGGTTGCGAGCATTTGTTCCATTCGATTCATTCGAGCCTCAAAAGATTCACTTGCATCGTTACTTCTTGTATTTTCCATTGCTATAAGTAAACAGGACAATAATAAACATAGGCATAATAGTCTTGTTTTCTATGTCAATTTGCTTCATATGTGTTCACATCAGTTCAGTTTAGTTCGTGTATTTTCTTATAGTTCACACATTCACACGTGCAGATGGAATGCCTCTAGTTTTTTTCTAGGACATCCTATAGCTCATATGGACTCGTGTGTGCAGTAGAACACGTGCTTTGATACCACTCTGTCAAGACCCAAACCCACCCCTATAGGTTTAGCGTCATAACCGGCTAGTAATCCTTGGATTACCAAAGGCCTCTGAATAGATTATGACATAATCAGAGGCTGCGGAAACAAACATATGAATTATACATAGTCCATTGAGTTGTGTAGACATACATGGAACATAAATTTCAAAAAAACTGAAATATGTACATACATAAGTGACATCAAACTTCCTTAAAGTCTTGCATCACTATACAGGTAATATCATAAGGGACTTAGCCCAGCGTATAGATAAACAAAAACAAAATAACAAAGCATCTTTGACATGGTTCATAAAACTTGACTTTTCAAATTGGAACCTCCCTAGGAGGCACAATGACTGGTTGACCCAAAACTCTCCTAGCATCAGCTTAGGCCTAGTCACTTACATATATAATATAAATAATGAGCGGAGTCCAATGAATAATAATAGAGTAAACGGTTAAAAGAATGATGTCCTATATCAGATTCAAAAAATAGAGTTCATATTAGAAACAGATACATATTCTTATATGGAAATTAGAATTCATGCTTAATCGTACATGGTACATCCATTAATGCTAACAGATCAGATACAGAGCATTAAGGGTCATACTTGACTAGTTCCATAAATGAACTTCTGGTACCGGGAACAGATAATATGCTTAAGCCACGGTATTGTTACCCTTAGGCGAGGGTCATGAGACCACGGTATTATTACCCCCAGGCAAGGGCCTTGTACTCATAAATCACGGTATTGTTATCCCCGAGCAAGGGCTTTGTGCTAAGGATGCCACGAATACTTTTCAATAATCATTCATTGATTCAGAACATAACATGCCAGAAAATAGAGCATTTATTGTCATATTATATCATATCATATAAGAAAATACGTAAATATAAACATAGCTTTACAAAGTTATTACTCACAGAGGGCTCCATTTGCAGAACGGATAGAACAGACAAATCAAATAGCATATGGCGAATGGCCTACACAAACATAACAGATACACATTGAAACACATGCTTGGAAGGCACTTAACTTAATTCTTTTCATTCTTAGTGTGTTCCTAAGTTTTATCCTCATTAATAGGTCTTAATTATGGCCTAGGAATGCTTAGGATGTAATGAGGATGCCAAAATGCACTTTGAAACACTAAGCAAAATTTGCTGAAAACAGGACCTTCGCTTGAGCGCAACTTCTTTCGCTCAAGCGGAGGCTAAAAAATGTGAGTGGTCGCTCGAGTGCAACTTCCTTCACTCAAGCGGTCTGTAAACTCTGCAAAAGTACTAGTTGTGTGAATTTTTCGTTTGATGGTCGCTCGAGTACGCTCAAGCGTAAGACTGAAGTCTTCGCTCAAGCGCAACTCTTGTCACTCGAGCGATCTGCAAAACATGAAAACTTCTGGGAGCATGGAATTTATGCTCGAACCAACTTTTGGTCGCTCGAGCGGAAGTGCAAAACAAAGGTGGTCGCTCGAGTGTAAGTTCTGTCGCTCGAGCGGAATTCTGGAATTTCCAGATTTGCTCTCAAGCTCAAAACTCAAATTCAAAGCTGTAAAGCAAGTTCTTTTGGGCCAAACACTTAAGACATCATTTGTAAACTTGCAAAAGAACATGAATTCAAAACCACTACGCAAAATCAAGGCCCAAAAGCATGCCAATTGAGCAAAATCAAACTTAAAATATTGAAAACAAATCATGTATATAATTGCTTGACTTTAAAGCTTCCAAATAATGCCCACATAAGGTAAATTGATGGAAAATAAGATGAATTCTCAAAACTAAGGTAGGCTTGATACATGCATGTGAGAATCCTTAACAATTAAATTCAAAATGCAAGAAAATGAGCATGTATGCATGAATCTTGTTTAATTCTATCATCCAAGTTTAATTATTGTATTAAATCTTCCAATTCTCTTGAATCCATGTTCTTTTTATCACAATCCTATAGCTTAAAGGTTGGATTCTTACCTAAGCTCTCCAATTTAGGCTCAAAAGGCTTGATCCTTGAGTCTCTAAGTTCAATCCCTCAATTCCTAGCAATTCCCTTAGCTTGAGCTCAATTCTCTCTTGGTCTCTCTCTCACTCATGTTTTTGGAGTCCCAAAGATGAAGAAAAGATGAGTCTAAGCGATATATATGCCTTATATAGGAATTAATGGAGCTTAATTAACTTGAGTTAAAGATAACTAATTGGGATTATTTTATTCTAATTATTTGGTTTCATATTGAATTTCAATAAAATCTACCATAAAATTCTAAAAATTCTAACTAACACAGAAACCAACTCAATTTCGTGATCGGATGTCGATAAGGCCTTCAATTCACAGTACAAAATAGAAACACAAACATATATTCCTACACGGACAGATATAAACACAAATAATGCAATACACATGCGATTAACACATGATTTTCTCTTAATTACTTATTAAGCTTTCTTAATCATGGTTTAATAGTTAATCACAGGTCGGGGTTGTTACATGCTTAAAAATTATGATATATTCCTAAGTCATTACAAAACATAATAAAATCATCATTTTCAAATTCTCTACCACGATCATTTCTGATACTACAAATATTAAGAGTTTTTTCATTTTAAATTTTTTTACATAGTTTTGAGAAATTATAAAAAGTTTTATTTTTGTGTGCTAAAAATAATACCCATATGTATCTAGTATAATCATCAACACAAATAAGAGAATACGATTTTTCTCTTAAACTTAATGTTCTAGATGGTCAGAATAACTCAATATGCAAGAGTTGAAACTATCTAGTAGTTGAAACGATATTTTTGGATTTAAAAGAAATTCTAGTTTGTTTTCCAAGTTGGCAGGCATCACAAAGTTTATCTTTTTCAAAACTAATTTTAGGCAAATCAATGACTAACTCATTTTTTGAAAGTTTTGCAATTAAATCTAAATGAGTATGCATGTGCTAATCTTCTTTGCCATAACTAACTAGTTTCATTTATTGCAAATAAACATTTAACATCAAAATGAGAAGACAAGTTATGCAAATCAAACACATATACATTCTTATTTCTATGTCCTACAAACAACATTTTATTATCTTTGGTGTGCTCAATTGTACAGTAAGTTTTATCAAAAATAACTCTTTTACCTTTATCACATAATTGACTAATGCTAAGCAAATTATGTTTTAAACCTTCAACAAGTAAAACTTTTTCTATAATAGAAAAAGGATTCTTACCAATACTACTTATATCAATGAATTTTCATTTATTATTGTCGTCGAAGGTTACATATCTGTCATCCTTTGATTGAAGTGTGACGAACATAACTTTATTTCCGGTCATGTGCCTTGAGCATGCACTGTCGAGATACCATCTATCATTACTAGATTTTGTCTTGAAACACACCTACAAATATTTGATTTTTCTATTGGTATGCATATTTTCTTGGGTCTGTAAAAGTTAGAATTTGGCAGAGTTGAAATATCTTTAGGAACCCACATATTTTTTATTTTAACAAAATGATTTCTTTTAACAGGACATAATGGTGAAATATGACATTTTTTACCACAAAAATGACACGTGAGATGTGAGTGTCTAGAAGATGCATAAATAAAATTATTTTTGCAAGTTTTTCCTTTTGAAAAAGGTTTATACTCAATTCTGACTCTTCTAAATGTACAATTTTGATTTTTAAGAATTTTATCCAAAATGTCTCCTCCTTGAGTAAATTTTGAAAGAGTATTTTTCAAATTTTCAATATTTTCATTCAAAGTAATTTTTTCCTTTTTTAAAGAATCATTTTCAATTTTTAAATCATTTAGTTCCTTTTTTTAAAATAGGAGATTCTTTTAATTTTAAAATTTCATTTTTTTCTTTCATCTTTAAAAAATCTTTTTGTAACTCTTCAATTTTATTAGATAAAGATTCATTTTCTTTTATTGAATTTGAAAGCAATTTTTTAAGTGCAATATTTTTAATGCCAAGTTTTCGAAATTCATCATGTAATTCTTCAAATGCAGATTGTAATTCATCAAATGAATAAGACTCATTATTTACCTCATCATCATCTCCAAATGCCATTAGGCATAGGTAAGCAACTTCATTGTTGTTGTCGTCATTTTCTGAATCACTTTCGTTGCCATCTCCCCATGCAACAATCATGGCTCTTCTTTTGTCTTTCTTGTATTGTTTATTGATTTTCGGACAATCGGCTTTGATGTGACCGGGCTTGTTACACTCATAACAAGTGATTTCAGTTTTCTTATTATTTTCTCCTTTTGTAAATCTTTTATACTATATTCTCCTTTATTAAAATCTCTTTTGAAAAATCTTCTTCTTCCTTGATTATTTTTCATAAATTTCTAGAACCTTTTTGTTAAGAAGGCCATTTATTCATCATCAAATTTTGAATTTTCTTCATCCTCCTCTTCACGAGTAGCAGTGGTTTTGAAAGCTATTTCCTTGTTTTTCTTATTGTCTTCTTCTTGTTCTCTTTTTTTCATGATAAGCTCATATGTAAGAAGAGATCCCATTAGTTCGTCTTTGGCTTCTATGATGACAACGACTTTTGTCCCCCAACTCTTAGGTAATAACTTGAGCACTTTTCTTACAATTTCAGCATTAGAATATATTTACTAAGAGATGTTAAACTATTTATAATATCAGTAAGATGGGTAAACATTTGAGTAATGGTTTCATCAAGTTTCATTTTAAACAGTTCATAATTATGGACTAGCAAGCTGACTTTAGACTCTTTAACTTGGTCTGTTCCTTTATGAGTCACTATAAGTTTATTCCAAATTTGTTTTGCAGTCTTACATGTAGAAATTCTATTGAATTCATTGGCATCTAAGGCACAGTACAACATATTTGTAGCTTTAACATTGACTTGAGCCATTCTCGTATCAGATTCAGTCCACTCATCTTTATGTTTTGGTATCTTTTGGTCCTCTATGGTTTTGATAGGAATTTTTGGACCATTACAAATAATTTTTCAGCACTCATAATCATTAGATTGTATGTGTATGGTTATCCTAGTTTTCCAATAGCTAAAGTTGGTACCACTAAACAATGGTGGTCTATTGGATGCTTGCCTCTCAAGTAAAGAATAGTTAGGAGTTGCCGTGATCCACTTTGAGACGGTTAAGTCACAAAAACTAGAGTCCTTACTCTGATACCAATTGTTATCTCAAGTAGGCAACCCAAAAGGGGAATGAATTTGGTTATTAAAAATAATTTTTGCAATATTAAAAATAATTAACACAATATTCATTTTAACAAATAAAAAATATAACAATAATTATCAATACAAAAGTAAGATAGATAGAGAGAGAAAATCAAATATTGAGATTTATAGTGGTTCAGCACGCCAGGCCTACGTTCATTCCCCAAGGAACCACCTTGAGAATTTCTTCACTATCAAAATGAATCAATACACCACCAAAGTTTCACCAAGCTTATGGATTTTACACAGGTCTTACTCTTATTTATTGAACTTCACTCAACAATAAAAGCCTCACCCTTACAAAATTCTCTTACAAAATAATGAATAAAGATAAAGGGTACTTCAACCTGTAGCTTATTTTTCGTGCTCCTTTCGAATACGACTAGCCCTACAGTTCGGACTCTTGTGGTTTTGAATCTGATTTCACAAAGTGCAATATGAAACAGTGAAAACACATAAAGAGTCCAAATTCGGCAATTATTTTGGAAAATCGATGTTTGAATCAAAATGCCAAGAATGGACTGCTTTGCCAGATGTAGAGTCAGCACCTAAATATTTTTAAAAAATTTAAAAAACCCGAGACTCGTGCCAAAGGCCACTTATCCGTCATCACCAAAGTGTCTCGACTCGGGAACTTAGGTACGAGAATGAAAGGTCATGAATTGAGCACCTCACTTGCCCGATCAAAGATCGGCCTCTACTAATCATGATGTGATTTTTATTTACATTATATGCTCTTGTTCCGATTATTATGCCACCTTACTATGTGTTGCACACAAGTATAGACTAACTTGCAAAGATTGGAATACTTTGATATCATGTTTGTTTTGAAAATTGTTTTGAATACGCGCCACTCAAAAAAAGCGAGTTTGTACGTACATTAGTCAATTTATCCCAATTTTGGCAATTAGCCTTCATCTATTGGTATTCAAACAGATGTATCACTTAAGCACTTAGCCTCATGGAATCATGATTTGATATGGCAACAATTACACACATGCGATATGCTAAAGCAATTAAATGCTCATCTAGTACTCCGAGCCAAAACAAAGCAAAATAATTAGAAAACATGCATGTCTCTAACTAATGCAAAATGACTAATGCGACACATACAAGATGCAATTAATGGGCTCAGCTACTAACATGGTATATGATTCCATTCAAGACATGTGATGAATCACGTATTCAAGAAATGAATTTAAACATTTGGTTAGTATGATGATGTAATGACCTGGAACCATGTGTCACAATTATCAGTAAGTAATTATGCATTTATATGATTTAATTGAAGATTATCTGTATGAATTAGTAAAATATCTGTTGGAATTACGACTTTGGGACTTAAATTGACAACCGTAATGGCTTCAAAAAACGAAATTGAATATGTCTATGTGTTACCGGGAATTTTTAGAACTATTTGGGATGATAAATTGAGAACTGAATTCTGTCTGATTCGTAAAGCCTTGTTTGGCTCAAGCTTATGGCCTAAGTTGATTTCTAGGAGTATGTATGCTTATGGATCAAGATTGTTGACCATGTTGACTCAAGAATAAAAGAAAGAAAATATCTAAGGGAGAGAGAGAAGAGAGAATTCGTGAGAAAGAGAGAGCAAGGGGGAGAACAAGAAAAAGAAAAAGAAATGGGGAAATCAAGTTTACACTTCTCCATCCAAGTGTTTAAGGTAAGATTTTCATGAAATTAGTTGTTGATCCTTGACATTTAGCATGTTGAGCTCAAGATTATGGCATAATTATGATTTAAATCATGGTTTCTTTACATGTTTGGCCAAGTTGAGGTAGAACCTCCATGGTTATAGAGATATGAAGCTTGTATGTATATGTTCATGGATTTCCACCTTGATTCATGGGTTTGATCTTGTTTATGGTTCATGTGGGTTTTGATTAGAAGCTTTGATGTTGAATTATGTGGTTTCAAATGTTTTGAGTCTTGATTTTATAAGGGGGAAGTTAATGTATTAAGGAAAGGATGAAGTGTAGAAGAAGAACCAGGATTTCAGAATTTCGCAGGGTCCACTCGAGCGGAGAGGAGCTCGCTCGAGCGGTAAAATCAGCCTCTCAGCAGTTTTGGGGAAAATGTGCAGTCCGCTCGAGCGGACAATTGGGAGCTCGAGCGTAAGGGCTTATTTTCAGGAAATGTGGGAAAGTTGTTCTATTTGATTTTTAACATGTTAATTGCATCTTTAACATCTTATGAACATGAAAGAATGTAAGAAGGGAGAAAATGAACATGAAGTGAAATAAAGGAACGATAAAGTGCATGACTTATGTGATTTAATGAGAATGTGTATTGAGAAATGTGTTATAATGTTGATAATTGCAGGACAAGACGTGAAGACCGTGCCCTCGGTTTTGGAAACCCACAGTAAGTAACATTTCTGTAAATGGTATGTTCTTATGAAAGTATGTTCAAAGTGATATGTCATGATATGATTTTGAAATGATAATGTTTTCTGTGAACGAATGTCCTAATTGCGAATCTAGTATGGCATCCATAGTTAGTTCAGTCGTGGGGGTGAGAACATGCAGGCCCATGCGCTTGACCATGGGGGCGGCATGGAAGGACAAACCCATGACCATTATTTAGATCTCGGTATGTGTTTAATCGGTGTCAGGACCTACATTACTCTAGTCGTTAGTCGACACATGTTATATTCTATGGAGTATGCCATTATGTATGTTCTTATGAGATGATTATGACTATGTTTATGAATGTTATGTTTTACAGAATTATGAATGTTGGAGTTCGTTCACTAACCCCTTTACGTTATTGTTACTTGCTGAGCTCTAGCTCATTGTTTGTATTTATGTATTATAGGTGAGCATGCTGGGAGTCAAGCCTAGGCGGAGTTCTAGCCGAGCCGCCGTTTTGAAAGCCTAACCAGAGTTTTGGGTGCCTCCGGAGTTGGGGCGAACGGAAGGCCGTTTTGTGAGCTCTTGTTTTGTTTTTGTTGTATAGTTGTAACTGAATGATACGTGCTGTACTAGATCATGTTATGTAATGAATGTGGGTAATTAACTCATTTTTGGCATGTAATGTACGTTCATATAAATGCACAATTCTTTGGACTATTAGTTTCTTTATTTCGCTTCCGCGAGCCCCGATTATTTATGTTTTGTATGGGAAGGCCTGTGGGAATCAAGGATTCTTGGCGATTCTGATCGCCAACCCTTTCGGGGCGGGTTTGGGTCGTGACAGAATGGTATCAGAGCGTACGAGTTATTTACCCACACACGTGTCCATATGAGCTGTTAGGTGCATTAGAAAAGAAATAGAGCATGGCATAACATGTGTGCATGGGTGTGTGTGTTATGAATATGAGGAAACAAGAACTGTAAATGATAAGACAACAGAGGAATCACTATGTTGAGAATGAAATATTTTATCTGTTATGGGTTCTATAGACCAATGGAAGATACCAATGCAAGGAATGTAGATGAGACTGAATCTCCTGATGCTAGAATGACTCGGTTGGAAAGAATGGTAGAAGCTTTGACTGGGTTGGTTAGACAACAACTAGAACAAAACCAACAACCACCACAGAGACAGCCATTTCCGCCTCCTCCACCACCACCAGTGCAAGTGGAACAGATGAATAATGATGATATTATCACCTTAACACAGAAGTACAAGAAATTGAAACCACCAGAATTTGCAAGAGGGATTGACCCCTTAACAGCAGAGGCATGGGTACTTGAGACTGAGAAAATTTTTGAGGTGTTTCCGTGTGCAGATGCTTATAAAGTCCTATTAGCAACATTTACTTTGAAAGAAGAAGCTCGAAGATGGTGGATGCTCGTCCGAGATCAGAATAGGGATTTGACATGGGACCGATTCAAGGAGATGTTTTATGAAAAATACTTTCCACAATGTATGCGAGACAGGAAAATATCTGAGTTTGAATAGCTAAAGCAGGGTACAATGTCAGTAGCAGAGTATGAAAGTAAGTTTACTGAATTAGCTCGTTATGCCCCACATATGGTTGACACGGAATATAAAAAGGCAAGAAAATTTGAGGGTGGTTTACGTGTCGAGGTATTGGATAGGGTGAACGTGTTGAAACTGGAAAAGTATGTTGATGTACTTGACAGAGCTCTAATGTCTGAAACAAATATTGCTAATTTGAAGATGTCCCAATCAACAATGACCGAGGCAGAAAGTAAGAAATTCAAGAAACAGAAAGTGGAAATGGTTAGTGAATCCGTGGGCTCCGTAAATGATAAATCGAACTTAACCAGTAATGATAATACAAAGGGCGGTGTGCCTACTTGTAAAGAATGTGGAAAGCAGCATTGGGGTATTTGTCGCTGTGGATCCAGAGTTTGTTACAAATGTGGACAAAAAGGACACCTGGCCAGAGCCTGCCCACAACTCTACTCCAGAAATGAAAGACCCGTTACTAGTGGGAATACATCAACAATGACACCGAAGACAACCACAACAGCTACCCCCGAGGGGAATACTTTGAGACAAGCTAGAGTTTATACCTTAATTCCAGATAAGACACAGGATATTGGCAAAGCGAAGACAGGTATAACTTTAAATATCTATTATGATGTTAGTATTATTACCTATGCGATGGAGAGTATTGCATATATGACTATGATGATTGATGGAATGCGAACGACACGAAATAACTTGACTACGATATGGTTTGTTATATTTACATTACTACCTTTGCATTGAATACTATGGAGCTTAGTAGAGTTTGGAGGACCAAACTTCTTAAGGTGGGGAGAGTGTAATGACCTGGAACCATGTGTCACAATTATCAGTAAGTAATTATGCATTTATATGATTTAATTGAATATTATCTGTATGAATTAGTAAAATATCTGTTGGAATTACGACTTTGGGACTTAAATTGACAACCGTAATGGCTTCAGAAAACGAAATTGAATATGTCTATGTGTTACCGAGAATTTTTGGAACTATTTGGGATGATAAATTGAAAACTGAATTCTGTCTGATTTGTAAAGCCTTGTTTGGCTCAAGCTTATGGCCTAAGTTGATTTCTAGGAGTATGTATGCTTATGGATCAAGATTGTTGACCATGTTGACTCAAGAATAAAAGAAAGAAAATATCTAAGGGAGAGAGAGAAGAGAGAATTCGTGAGAAAGAGAGAGCAAGGGGGAGAACAAGGAAAAGAAAAAGAAAGGGGGAAATCAAGTTTACACTTCTCCATCCAAGTGTTTAAGGTAAGATTTTCATGAAATTAGTTGTTGATCCTTGACATTTAGCATGTTGAGCTCAAGATTATGGCATAATTATGATTTAAATCATGGTTTCTTTACATGTTTGGCCAAGTTGAGGTAGAACCTCCATGGTTATAGAGATATGAAGCTTGTATGTATATGTTCATGGATTTCCACCTTGATTCATGGGTTTGATCTTGTTTATGGTTCATGTGGGTTTTGATTAGAAGCTTTGATGTTGAATTATGTGGTTTCAAATGTTTTGAGTCTTGATTTTATAAGGGGGGAGTTAATGTATTAAGGAAAGGATGAAGTGTAGAAGAAGAACCAGGATTTCAGAATTTCGCAGGGTCCACTCGAGCGGACAATTGGGAGCTCGAGCGGAAGGGCTTATTTTCAAGAAATGTGGGAAAGTTGTTCTATTTGATTTTTAACATGTTAATTGCATTTTTAACATCTTATGAACATGAAAGAATGTAAGAAGGGAGAAAATGAACATGAAGTGAAATAAAGGAAGGATAAAGTGCATGACTTATGTGATTTAATGAGAATGTGTATTGAGAAATGTGTTATAATGTTGATAATTGCAGGACAAGACGTGAAGACCGTGCCCTCGGTTTTGGAAACCCACTGTAAGTAACATTTCTGTAAATGGTATGTTCTTATGAAAGTATGTTCAAAGTGATATGTCGTGATATGATTATGAAATGATAAGGTTTTCTGTGAACGAATGTCCTAATTGCGAATCTAGTATGGCATCCATAGTTAGTTCAGTCGTGGGGGCGAGAACATGCAGGCCCATGCGCTTCAGTCATGGGGGACGGCATGGAAAGACAAACCCATGACCAGTTTACGAGATCTCGGTATGTGTTTAATCGGTGTCCGGGACCGGTTACTCTAGTCGTTAGTCGACACATGTTATATTCTATGGAGTATGCCATTATGTATGTTCTTATGAGATGATTATGACTATGTTTATGAATGTTATGTTTTACAGAATTATGAATGTTGGAGTTCGTTCACTAACCCCTTTACGTTATTGTTACTTGCTGAGCTCTAGCTCATTGTTTGTATTTATGTATTATAGGTGAGCATGCTGGGAGTCAAGCCTAGGCGGAGTTCTAGCCGAGCCGCCGTTTTGAAAGCCTAACCAGAGTTTTGGGTGCCTCCGAGTTGGGGCCAGGCCTGGAAGGCCGTTTTGTGAGCTCTTGTTTTGTTTTTGTTGTATAGTTGTAACTGAATGATACGTGCTGTACTAGATCATGTTATGTAATGAATGTGGGTAATTAACTCATTTTTGGCATGTAATGTACGTTCATATAAATGCACAGCTCTTTGGACTATTAGTTTCTTTATTTCGCTTCCGCGATCCCCGATTATTTATGTTTTGTATGGGAAGGCCTGTGGTAATCAAGGATTACTGGCCGGTTACGATGCCAACCCTTTCGGGGCGGGTTTGGGTCGTGACAGATGAACCGAACCTTGGATACATGTAAGATAATGGATGCAAAGTATAAAAATGCTAATTTGAAAAATGGTGCTTTACACTACCATCGTAAGTGAATAAGTAAAAGAGAGAAAGACGTGGGGTTGGGAGACATACACGTTATTATATATTTGCCCTCATGCAAGAGGGTGTGAATCAATGTCCGAGAGTCCAAATTAAACTAATTATTACAAAACCAAATGAATGGATAATTAACTAACTAGCTAAGCTATAATCAACTAACTAGCTAATTTATTATAACAAAATAAGCTAACTATCTAACAAATCATTGCTACAACAATATTAATTACGATGATAATAACTATAACCATTTTGAGATCGTTAATTTACAATTTACAATGGAAGCACAAGGATGGCATGCTCGTAGCGGTTTCAAAAGTAATTCTGTCTGCCTTCCTTAGAATTTGTCCTGTTTCACCTTCAGTTATTGCCCTTTGCTTCTACAAAAACACACTGTCTTACCAAACATTGATGGTCAGCTAACCCCCAATGAATCCCGGTCGGGCCCAAATAAAGCCGGTTGTGCCTTAATTTTATGCAAAACTTTATTTTTGTGTTTTGAGGTGAAAACAGTGCAGACAAAATTTTCTGAGCTCTGTTTGTCCCTCTCACACTTCTCTATCATGGAAAGCCTCAAGAGAAGGATGGAGTGGTTTCCAAAACCATAAATGAGCAATTTGCTTGCTTAATGGTTTCGGCGATGATTTGGACAAAATTCAATGAATGCAATGAATAACAACCACCAATTTACTTTATCATGGAGTGAGCTCAAGGGGGAAGTAAAGATGCTTCAAGGCTCGTCAAAACACCATAGATGGACGTGTGATGACTCTTGACATAATAGACTCTGCATAACGTTCGGCCGAACCCAAGTAATATAATCAATGTTCTTTATGTTGGTTGGTTCATTTTAAGCCAAATTCATTAGTTTTTTCCATTCTTTAATCCATTAGTCCAAGGTGATGATTACGTCCACTGGAGATTACGTCCATTAAATGAGAAGCATGTCAAACAGGAAGTGATTCTCAATATGAAAAAGAGACCATGCCGTTGACAATAAACCTCCGTAGAGATTAAGCCATTAAGTATAGATCTCTAGTTCATGTTTTGAATAACTGTCAACCGGTTGAAACAACTCTTAAATGAAAGAAATGGATGATAGGTTGCTTGTTAAAATGAGGCATCTTAACATGGAAGTTAGTTAAGAAAAGCTAAGAACAACATGTAACAAGCTATGTATAAGGACTTACGATACAACAAACAAACTAATCAAAGCTTGAATTAATTAAACAACCTAGGATAGCCCTACAACAACCCCTAATAGGTGAAAAACAGTGGCTCAAAGTGCATGAAAAGAGCCCAAAAAAGCTAAACAACGAGCAAAAAAAAATAAGGCTACAAGAACAAGGAGGGATGGCTAACCCCTCCACCTTTGAAACCTCAAAGCATGATTTTTAGCCTCTTTTAAACTTTGAAAATCAATTTAGAATGTAAAGAAAAGGGTGTAAAAACAAGGGTTTGAGCTATAGGTAAAGGTGCAAGAAAGAGTGGTAACTCTCTCTACTCTTTGGTAGTTATCCAAACCCAAGCTTAGACACTTAAAATAGGCTTAAGACAGCACAAAAATACAAGAAATAGATAGCAAGAGATAGCAAAGAGAGCAAGAGAAGAGATAGTAAGCTTATATCTCTCAAGAAGGTAAGCTTTTTGTTGTGAATCAAACTAGGTCCAAACACACTCTCAAGCTTGAATTGTAATGCTCAAGGCTCAACCAAGGTTCCAAGGCTAAGGTGTGAAGGTGTATATGGTATATGGATATAGGTTAAAGGTGGTAAGCTTGCTCAAAGGTTGCTTGCACAAGAAGAATGAGCTCTTAAGAAGGTGTATAAGCTTTTTTGAAATTGTTCAACCCTCAAAACAGAGATACAACTTTATTTTTACAGACTTTGAGCAAAAGAGATCATAAATATCTTTAAAAAAAGACAGCTGGCGAGCTCCTGCTCAAAACAGTGCGTCTTGTTACTAAAGCACGACTGGCTCCCAATGAGGCACGGCCAGGCCTCAATGTGATCCCTTGTCTTTCTGTTTCAGACTCAGCATAGGGTGGTACAATGTGTAAAAATGGATTTCTGGGGTATAAACAGTGGGAATGTGGAAGATTTAGGATTATTTTGGAGCTTAAACATAGCCCCTTCATTGAGACCTCGAACCACGCACAACACTACTTTCATCGATCGTACCAGACTAAGCGTTCAAGCCTTGTGGGCGGTCGAAAATGGGGTGTTTACACAACCCTCTTTTACAATAATTCTCTTACAAAGAGTAGATATAAAAGTGTAAGAATAAAGATAACACTTAGATCTAAAAGTGAAAGAGTAGAGTAAAAATTACAATCATAATTTTGGAGCACACAATTTTTTTTCTCCTTAAGTTCTCTATTTTTCTTTACACAAAACGCTTTTATTTATACACAAAAATCTATACCTGTTAGAGGAGGGGACACTCCTCTTTTGACTTTGAAGTCCCTTCACGTAGGTTTACAACTGGGGCATACTCAATATGCAGCTTCATCTTTTTTTTAAAAAATAGTAGTTGGTTGTTGATGCTTTTTCGTTTTCAAAAAACAAATCAAACATAGGTAGGTTTGAATATAGGGCTGATTTAAAACATTTCACGTAAGAAATAAAAAGTTCATAGTGATTACATAGTAAATTTTTTTTTTATTAAAATATTTGTCTCGATAGTAAAATCTCTTTTAAAAAATATTTATATATGACATAAAAATATATACCCCTTTCAAAAATTTTGTAATGGTTGTAGACATTTTAAATATATAAAAATAACCAACTATTTCATAGGGATATATCAAATTTGTCAAGAGAAGACAACTCATCAAATTTGTCAAAATAATATAATCAATCAATATCAAATAATACAACCAATTAATATGAAATTTGTCAAAATAATACAACTAATCAATATCAAATTTGTCAAAAGATGAATAGTAATTAGCTGAATTTTTTAAAATGTGAATAGGAAAATTAAATAATATTTATAACAAATATAACATATAATTAAAACAGATAAAATTTTGTGTCAAATAATATAAAATATGTATAAAAAAATCATGATTTATCAATTAATATTTTAGACATTATCAAAATTAAATAACATGATTAACAGTCCCAAATAAGGATCCACTAGTAAGATCAACAAAAAGATCAACAACGGGTTCAATGAGAGGTTCAGAGGCAAGTGTTTTGTGTGCGGCAAAGATGGATATTGCGCTAAGGATTGTCACGTTCGCAAGGACAGAGGGAGTTCAAGCAAAAAGCCAGCACAAGATAACATAGCCGAGGATTTTTATTTTTCCGATGGAGTAACAGACATCAATCTTCTTTGCTTGGTAGTCTCTGAGGCTAATTTGGTGGGCAATCCCAAGAAGTGGTGGGTGGATATTGGAGCAACCCACCATATATGTGCAGATAAGAAGATGTTCACAACCAACAAAGTGGTGGAAAGTGAGGAACAACTTTTTATGAAAAACTCATCCACATTAACTGTGGAAGGACAATGTAAGATTATGCTGAAAATGATCTTGGGGAAAGAACTCACTCTTAATAATGTACTCCATGTGCTGGAGATTCGCAAAAATTTGATTTCTAGGTCATTGTTGATCAAGAATGGGTTTAGATTAGTCTTTGAATCTGACAAGGTTCTACTCTCCAAGAGTAGAATGTATGTAGGGCGAGGTTACGTGAGTGATGGGCTTTTTAAGCTAAATGTATTAACTGTTGTACCAAATTTGGCCATTAATAATAAGAACACATCTTCTGTTTATATTGCTGAGTCTTCTTTTTTATGGTATGGTAGATTAGGACATGTAAATTTTAATTATTTGCGTAGACTTATTTCTTTAAAATGTTTGCCAAACTTAGAGTTTGATCCTAATCATAAATATAAGATTTGTGTTGAGACAAAACTCACTAAGGCATCATTTAATAAAGTAGAAAGAAATACTGAACTGCTAAGTTTAATTCACATAGATATCTGTGATTTAAAATTTGTTCAAATTAGAGAAGGTAAAAAGTACTTTATTACTTTTATTGATGATTACACGCGATATTGTTATGTTTACTTATTGAGAAGTAAAGATAAAGCCTTAGAAGCTTTTAAACAATATAAGCTTCAGGTTGAAAATCAACTTAACAAAACTATTAAGGTAGTGAGGAATGACAGGGATGGTGAGTATGATGCACAATTTGAGGAACTTTGTTCTGAACATGGTGTTATTCACCAAATCACTGCACCCTATTCTCCTCAGTCAAATGAAGTTGCTGAGAGAAAGAATCAAACTCTTAAAGAGATGATGAATGCCATGTTGATTAGTTCAGGGTTACCTTAGAACATGTGGAGGGAGGCGATTTTGTTTCCTAACTTTATCCTTAATAGGGTATCCCATAAGAAAATCAATCAAACACCTTATGAAGTATGGAATGGTCGATGACCTACCTCCAATTACCTTAAAGTGTGGGGGTGTTTGGTCAAAGTGGAGTCCTTAGTCCTAAAACAACTAAGATAGGACCAAAAACCATTGATTATGTGTTCATTGGTTATGCAAATAATAGTAGTGCATACAGATTTTTAGTTCATAGATCTAGATATCCTGATATGCATGTAAACAATATTATTAAGTCAAGGAATGCGTCGTTTTCGAACACATTTTTCTTTATAAGGAAATTGAAGAGATAAGTTCAAATAAAAGAACTTTTGATACTGTTAAGGGTAGTAATAAAGACCAAAATGATAAATCAGATGAACCTAGACGTAGCAAGAGGGCTAGGATCTTTAAATCATTTGGTCCAGATTTTTTGACATACCGGTTAGAAAATGAGCCTCAAAACTTCAAGGAAGCAATGTCAAGTCCTCAAGCTCCATTGTGGAAAGAGGTTATGAATAGTGAAATTGAATCTATTTTGCAAAATCATACTTGGGAACTGGTGGATCTTCCAACAGAATGTAAACCTCTTGGATATAAGTAGATATTCAAGAGAAAAATGAAAGCAGATGGTTCAATAGATAAATACAAGGCTAGGCTTGTTATTAAGGGATACAGGTAGAAGGAAGGCCTTGATTATTTTGATACCTATTCACTAGTGACAAGAATAACATTTATTCGCATGTTAATAGCGATTGCAGCATTGTATAATATGGAGATACATCAAATGGATGTTAAAACAACCTTTTTAAATGGCGAGTTAGATGAGGAGATTTATATAGAACAACCGGAAGGGTTTCAAATGCCTGGCCAAGAGAAAAAAGTTTGTAAACTTGTCAAATCCCTTTATGGATTAAAACAAGCTTTGAAACAATAACATGAAAAGTTTCGGATGGTTTTAAGATAAACGAATGTGACAAATGTGTCTATGTTAGTAGCACAAAGAAAGGCTATGTTATAGTTTGTCTTTATGTGGATGACATGCTCATTATTGAAAGTAACAATGACATGATTAAATCCACAAAGAAAATGTTGAATAAAAAGTTTGATATGAAAGATTTGGGAGTAGCAAATATAATTCTAGGAATAAAAATTACTAGAACATCTGAAGGATATGCTTTATCTCAGTCTCATTATGTTGAGAAGATTCTGGAGAAATTTGGAAAGCATGACGACCGTCCTGCTAAAACACCTATTGACATTAGTCTTTATTTATCAAAAAATACAAGTATAGGCATATCACAATTAGAGTACTCTCGAATAATTGGAAGCTTGATGTACTTAATAAATTGCACTAGGCCGGATATAGCTTATGTTGTAAGCAAATTGAGTAGGTACATAAGTAATCCAGGGTCAGATCACTAGAAAGCGTTAGTTAGGGTACTTAGATATCTAAGACATACCCAGAATTATAGCTTACATTATACCAAATATCCAGCAATACTCAAGGGGTACAGCGATGCAAATTGGATATCGGATACTAAAGACTCAAAATCCACTAGTGGATACGTCTTTACCCTGGGAGGTGCTGTAGTCTCTTGGAAATCCTCCAAGCAGACATGCATGGCAAGATCGACAATGGAAGTTGAGTTTATCACATTAGATAAAATAGGAGAAGAAGCAAAATGGCTTCGTAATTTCTTAGAAGATATTCCAATGTGGCTTAAACCTGTGTTAGCTATATGCATTCACTGTGATAGTGAAACATCAAAAAGAACGGGCACAGAATCATATGTATAACGATAAGTCTCGATATATTTGTTGAAGACATAATACCATTCGACATTTGCTCTCATATGGAGTAATTTCCATAGAATATGTAAAGTTAAAAGAGAATATTGCGGATCCATTAACTAAAGGGTTAGCCACAGAACAAGTGTACCATTTATCAAGAGAAATAGGATTAAAGCCTATTTTTTAAAAGTCGCTATAATGCCAACTCAACCTAATTGACTGGAGATCAGGTCCAAAGGGACAACCGAATTATGAATGACTTCATGTATCACTAAGGAGGTTTACTCTTACCCATTTCTATGATAAAAAGAGTGATACCTACAGTATTAGTAGGATAAGCTTTGCTTTTAATGATTCTTATAACTTGGACATCCAAGTGGGGTATGGTAGGATATTTTTAATAAGAAGTCACCTATATAAGTGTGAACTAGGCTGGTTTTGTGAGAATGGAGAATGCTAAATTCTCTAACGCATTCATGAATTACTAGGTGTTGTTCAGGGCCAAAATAAACACAATTGTGAGAACCAAACTATGTCTGCGGATGCACAATGTGTAGTCTATTGTCTTGGCTTACACAAACAACTGAATAGTTCAAGGCATCGCGTCCACTGGTTAGCTAGTAAGTCTGATAGGCTTTCATTAGGAGAGGTTCAAAGCCAAAAGCTACCTATCTCGATGCGGTGTATCTTCTTTATGTACTCTTTCTTTGTCTGCATTTTATTGCATGCGCGTTATCGTGAATTCCATTCATGTGGGGGAATTGTTGGAAAGTGGCTTTGTAATATCTTATTTTTTGCTAACTATGAGCATTAATTAAGGTAGGACCCAAGTGTTATTTTTAACATTTCTAATTGGGTTCATGTTTAATGTCGCGTAGTGAATAACATTGTATATTTGGTTGCTCAAAACCATTTCCGGATGAATGAGAATTCAACGTACATTTTTAGGTTCGTGGAAATGACTTTAGGTGGGTTTCTTATACATTTGTAAAATGTGCTTGTCCCACATAGGAAAGGTTTAAGGATTTATATGAGTATATATACTCTAGCTTGCTTGTCACGACCTAAACCCGCCCTTATAGGTTTAGCATCGTAATCGGCTAGTAATCTTTGGATTACCAAAGGTCTCTGATCAGAATAACGTATAATCAAGGGGCTGCGGAAGCAAATATACAAAATACAATGTTCACTGAGTTGTGTAGACATACATGGAACAAAATAATTTAAACTTTATAAGCATACTCATGACATCACATAGGTACAGTAATTATACGTCACCCCATGTACAGATAACCAAAAACAAACTATTCATTAAACAAGAGAAAACAAAGTGTTGAACGTTCAAAAAGACATAGCCACATGACTTGACTTGGTTCGGAACCTCCTCGGGAGGCACGAAGGGTGGCTGACAAAACGGAATCTCAAGCCATGAACCCTGGTCCTGATCACGTGCTTGGTCACCTACATACATAATATGAATAGTGAGCGGAAGCCCAGTGAATAATAACAAAGTAAAGGGTTTCCATGAATGATATCCCATTTCAACTCTAGAAAATAGATTTATATTTATTTCAGAAATAGAAACAGATCCATATTCATAATCCTGTCCAAATCATATATAGAAATTGGAGTTTATGGTAAATCATACGTGGTACATCCATTAGCGCTAACAGAACAGATACAGAACAGATGCAGAACATATGGTGGTTATGAATAACCTATTCCATAAAGGAACTTCCGAATTGGGGGTAATAGAGAATAAACATGCTAAGCCCCATGAATGAGCCTCCCGTACGCGTAACAAATTACAGACATATTAAGTTCCATGTTGGAACCTTCGATACCGGGTAATAGCTAACAAATATCACATAATGCTAAGGATACCACGAATACATGTCAGAATTTGGACAATCATTCATTATACAGAACATAATATTTCAGAAAACATGTCTTATTTCATCATACAGAAAATAAAGAAAGTTGAACATAGCTCTACTAAGTTATTACTCACAGTTGGCTTTGGGTGCAGACAAACAGAGCAGACTAATCAAACGGTTTACGACACGTGACCTACATCAACACATAACAAATATACATTTGAAACATACGTTGGAATATATCTAACTCATTACATTTCATTCTTAGTTAGTGTGTTTCTACATTTTACCCTCATTATTATGTCTTAATTTTGGCTTAGGAATGCCTAGGATGCAATGAGGATGTCAAAAATAGGGATCTTGCTTGAGCGCAACTTCCCCCGCTCGAGCAAACATGCAATGTGTGAGGGGACGCTCGAGCGCAACTTCCCACGCTCGAGCGCTCTGCAAATTTTGAAAAAAGTACTAGTTATGCGATTTTCACGCTCGATGGTCGCCTAAGTGTGAGACTCATATCCCCGCTCGAGCGCAACTTTTGACGCTCGAGCAGTCTCAAAAACATAAAACTTCTGGGAGCACGTATTTTATACTTGAGCGAACTTCAGGTCGCTCAAGTGGAGATGCAAAAACATAGGTGGCCGCTCGAGCGCAGAATCTCATGCTCGAGCAGAAGTGCAGAATTTGGAATTTTCAGATTGCACTCCCAAGCTCCAAACTTGAATTCCACACCTCAAAACTCATCTTCTTGGGCCAAAATTCTGGAAAATATCTAAGTACTTGTAAAACATCATGGTTGAAGTTCATTTCATGAAATCAAGGCCCAAAAGCAAGTCAATTGTGCAAAAATTCAACTTGAAATGTAAGAACATGCTATAAATATGACTTGCATGTATTCATTTGACCTCATAGCTTCCAAAACATGATCAAATATGGTCCAATGGTAGGAAATGTTATGTATTCTTCAAACCATGCTAGGATTACAACATGCATGAGAGGAAATCTTTGAAAACAACTTCAATTTGCCATGGAAAGAGCATATATGCATAATATGGTCTTCCTATCAATTCATTAGCTCAAGATTTGATTAATTCAACTAAATTCTCTTGAATTCTTGTAAGAAATGAAAGCTTAGGGAATGCAAAGTCTTACCTAAAATCCTCAATTCTTTGAATCCTAGGTGAATCTTGGTGAATCCTAGCTCAATCTTTCAATTGCCCTTTAGTTGCCTAGCAATTATTTATTTTTTTCTTCTTGAAATCAATTCTCCCCTTTAATTCCCTCTTATTCTCACGTTTGTGTGTACATAGGCTCAAGAATGTATTGAAATGTAATCAACAAGGATGAGTGGAAGTATAAAAAGGTGCCTTATATAGGCTTGGATTGAGTAATTCATTAATTGAGCTTAATTAGGCATTAACTTTCCTAATTTAATCATTTTGAATCGAATTTTAATTAAACCTACCATAAAATTCTAAAAATTCTAATTAACACATAAATCAAGTCAATTTCTGAATCGAATACTGATAAGGCCTTCAATTCACAAATCAAAACAGAAACATGAACAGATTTTCCTATGTTAAACAGATATAAACACAAATAATGCAGCACACATGTAACTAATTCAGAATTTGATCTTAATAACTTATCAGATATATAAGATCATGGATTAGCGTTAATCATGGGTCGGGATTGTTACATTGCTATACTTGGGATGGGCTCTAAGGGACACCCCAAGTTTTGTAAAGAGAAGAATTATAGACAAAGTGGGCTTGGCCCAAAAACCACCACACATGCGCACGCCGCCGTCCGGTTAGGTGTGAGTGAGAGGTGTGGGTTGTGGGTCGAGTCCTAACCTTAATTTTTTGGATAAAATTCATTTGTATTTTTTCAAAAATTCTTATGGGAAATTTTTTTTTCCTTACGGAAATAATTCAAATTTTGCTCCAAAATTTCAAATTTTGAATTCCCAGTTGCCTTCTTTTCGAATCGGTGCTGTTACGGTTGTGTGTTTCCAACCATGTCTGAACAGCCACTAAACTGAACCCGAACAGATGCATGGTTGGCTATAAATAGCTTGCTATTCCAGCAATTCATTTCATCAAATTTTCCAAACGTCTCTTCCTTTTCTTCTTTTGTTCGTTCTCCTGTACTCCTGCATTTATCTACCATTTAGTTTCTAGAAAAAGAAAGACAGAGTTATAACATTGTTTGGTTCGCCAGACTTTATTTTGTAGTGCTGCAAATCAAGTAGTAGTCGTTGCATCTTGGGAAGTAGACGTCAGTAATTTTCGAAGCACCAGAGCAAGGGCGAAATCTATTTTAAGGATATTGTGTCCAACACAAGCTTCGATTTAAAATTTCTATAAGCAATTAATTTGGAATTTAATTTATTTAATTATTTCCTAGATTATTTATTTTTATTTTTTTGTTTTTTTATGTATACATTTCATTTACACACATAACCACTGGGAATAACAAAAATTCCAACCCCCAACCCTTAAATCAATATAATGAACCGTGCATATCTTTTTTCTAAGAAAAAGATCAGTAGACTTAAGTCTCGTTTGAGAACAAATTATTTTAGTAATTTTTTATTTTTTTAACTAAAATATGAAGTAAAAAAATTAGTATGTTTATGATGACTTTTTAATATTTTACGAAAAGATATGCAAAAATATAGAAAAAATAGAATCTTTGACTTTTTTGTATAATTTATTAGATTTTTATTTTTTTTAATAACTTTTTACTTTTAAACTAAAATGTAATATTATTAAAGGAGACCTTAGTATGGATTTGATTTCGATGTCTTAGAATTACACTCTCAATTTGAAGCTAGAGTGATAATAGAGAAAGACTTGGGCAATCAACATGGCCACAAAAAGTATTTTAGAGATATACATACCTATATAAGGAGAGAAACAATGTTTTAGAGATATAAGCGTTGGTGTCAGATTAGAGGTGGGTTGACAACCTTTTCTAATAAAAGACCTTTGTTTCCTTTTGCAAAATAAAAATTGATGAAAAAGGCTTATGGATTTAAATGAAGTTAGATATTGCGGTTGCGATGAAGCTAGAGATATCAATAGTTATCTCAAAAGTGAAAGGCAAGTGTGATAAAAGGAAGCCACAATTATATCTCCGTGTAATAATTTTAAATTAGTGGTATAAATATTAATAATAAATTTAAATTAGTGGTATAAATATTAATAATAAAATTTATCATTTTTTTTCACTATTTTATAATATTTTTGTTAAAATCTGATGTAACTTTCCCTAAAAGGAAACAAGGTAATAAGGCAAGAGGAAGCTAAATGGAGTGACGAATTTTTGATCTTTGAGTCATGGTACTCCTAATAGTATAAAAGAGATATCTTGAATAATCAAGCAAATCACCACCGGAGGTGGTGGGCCGGTGGATTATGCATGCGCTTTTCATAAGATTGTACAAGGGTAGACTTTTATGAGGTGTAATTTATCTTTAGATTTGTGCATTGTATTTTGATCGACGCTTCGCCTCCTGCTATGGAGAGTAGATGAGATCTATTGTATACGTTAATGATAAGTTCCTTCCAACAACTGATTATTTTAAAACTAAGACTCACAGATACTCTAATGTCTCACAAAATGTCCTTTTTTTTTCTCGTTAAAATACATAAATTAATCAATCAATCAAATCAAGGCATGCGCCATTTCTTAAAGAAAAAATTGACAATATTAAAACGTTTTAAAATCATATTAAAAACTAGTTAGGAAAAAAAAAAACTCAAGATTTGACTATGATAGCAAATAAAATCTTAAATTTATATTTGTTTCAATTTAAATGCACAAATTTTATAATGATATCCATCGTAACAATCCGTTTATATTTATCAGATATAACTAATGGATAAGAACAATTTACACAACAAAAATGATTTGTCCCCTTAAAAATAATCTCCCTAATCCTCCTAATTTCCATTTTTGAAAACTATTTTCTTTTTTTCTTTTGTTTTCTTTTTCTTTTTTTTTTTTACTTGATTTGACATTTCGGGGAATTCGGAGCCCCCATTTCGGGGGATCCGCCTCCTCTCCGGCAGTGCTTCCCTCCAGCAGTGTCCAGCGCTTCAAAGGAGATGATGACACCTGGCTCGAAGAACATCCCACGGATAGAAAAGAAACACGCCCATGTGACCAATGGCTTTCTTTTTTTTCCTTTTTCTTTTTTTAATATTTGAGACACTTGCGTCTCGTTTGGAGTAAATTATTTTAATAATTTATTAATTTTTTACAAAAATATATATAAAAAATAAAGAAGATAATATGATAATTTATAATAATTTTTTGATTAAATATATAATTGTCAAACAAAGCTTTAATTTATCATTCTTATGTGTCTGATAAGTGTCAAATTTTAATTTATTAAATATTTTATTATGTGGAATCTAATTTTAATACCAAATCATTCAGGATGATAAATTAAAAGATATAACATTATTAATTTTTTTTATTGACAAATAAGAAAGAAAAAAAAAAAAACTCAACGACATATATATATAAACTCAACGACTTTCTAAAGCAGTTCATCAAACACCAATAATTTTGCTCAATATTTTCTAAAGCAGTTCATCAAACATGACAGGGAAACAAAAATTTCAATTTCATCACTATTTCTACTAAAATCAAGCAAAATAAATAAAATAAATTTCAATGTTTTTAATTTTAAAGTTCAAACATTGAGCAAAATTTCAAAGTTCAACTTATAAATTTCAATGTTAATATTTTAAAATAAAACACATAAAATAAAACACATAAAATATTTTAATTGTGTTTTATTTTATATATTAGATTTAACTCTATACTCAAATCGTAACCAAACAAATAAAATAAAATTCAATTAAAAAATAAAATAAATTTCAATGTTTTTAATTTTAAAGTTCAAACAATTCAAAAAAAAAATTTCACCAATAATTTTTGTTTCCTTGTCATGTTTGATGAACTGCTTTAGAAAATATTGAGCAAAATTATTGGTGTTTGATGAACTGCTTTAGAAAGTCGTTGAGTTTATATATATATGTCGTTGAGTTTTTTTTTTTTTCTTTCTTATTTGTCAATAAAAAAAATTAATAATGTTATATCTTTTAATTTATCATCCTGAATGATTTGGTATTAAAATTAGATTCCACATAATAAAATATTTAATAAATTAAAATTTGACACTTATCAGACACATAAGAATGATAAATTAAAGCTTTGTTTGACAATTATATATTTAATCAAAAAATTATTATAAATTATCATATTATCTTCTTTATTTTTTATATATATTTTTGTAAAAAATTAATAAATTATTAAAATAATTTACTCCAAACGAGACGCAAGTGTCTCAAATATTAAAAAAAGAAAAAGGAAAAAAAAGAAAGCCATTGGTCACATGGGCGTGTTTCTTTTCTATCCGTGGGATGTTCTTCGAGCCAGGTGTCATCATCTCCTTTGAAGCGCTGAACACTGCTGGAGGGAAGCACTGCCGGAGAGGAGGCGGATCCCATTTCGGGACCTAGCACTGCCGTTTACACAATTAATCGTTTTTCTTCCGGTTCATCTTCCACCTTTATTGTTGTCTATTACTATCTCTCCTCTTCTCTAACTCACTGTTACCGGTCTATCCCTTTCTCTCCTGTCCATCACTACTCTCTCACTACCACCCCTTTAATTCCTTTCCTAATCCATAATTATTGTTACTGTCCAACACCATTAATAATAAGTGATTAAATTGTCTAAATTATCCTTATTTTCATTAGATATAACTAATAGATGGCTAAAATTAGTATTATTTTAAAAGTCGAGAGCTTAAACTAAAACAATTAAAAATATTAAGTAACGCTTAGTAACGTTTATGTTTTTGGTTTATGTTTACAAAAATTTTATAAATTGGTTTTTGTTTATTTTTAGAAAAATATAAATTACAAACGCTTTTAGTTTGAACAAAATGTTTGAAAAATTTTAAAAACATAAACTAAAAAATATGTTTGTTCAAGCTTAAAATATTTATATTTATTTTTTATTATTTATGACAATGGAGATCATACACATTATAATTGAAAAAAAATTAATTAAAAAAAAATAATTGGAATAAAATTAATTGAAAAAATATAATTTTAAAAAAAATTATTTGAAAAAAAAATTTGTTAGTCAAATTTTAAAATTTCTATTAGTCAAATTTTATAAATTGACACAACCATTTATAAATTAAAAAAATTATCAAACAAGTTTTTATGATAATTTTTAAAATTTTTATAAATATAAACTGAAAATTGAAAACGAAATGATTCCCAAGCAGACCCTTAATGTTTGACTTATTATGGAGTCAAACTTGAATTTTTTTATTCATAATTTCTCATAATATCAAAAATAGGTCAAGTTTAGTTTGATATTATTTTTATTTTTTAAAAAATATAAATTAATTTGATAAAAATATATATCAAATAGATGTTTTTGAATTTTTTAAAATTATTCCTAAAAGTGTATAAAAGCTTACAAAAATTATTATTTTAAAACATATTTTATAAATGAAATATAGTTTTTAAAATTGAGTAATGTTATATAAATAAAAAATTCATACATAATAACATGACTCATTAAAGATGAATTTATTTACAATAATGATATAATCACATCATTATTATAAAAATTTTTGAATGAATTTTAAATATGTTTAAAATTTTTATGTATTTTTGTAAACTTTTGTACACTTTTTTTTGTTTAATAATTTTCCTTTTTAAAAATTTTACGTAGAGCACGTGCATGCCATAATGTCATTCACATTACCTTGGCAATAACGATTTCTGAGGTGGCATTAGCCATCTCCCAAACATAAAAGAACATTAAAAAAGAAAAAAAAACCCTCCCAGAGCCCGCATCAAAACTAGGGTTTTCAGATAAATTCCACACTCCCCTTCTCATCTTCACTAGTCAAAACTAGGGTTTTTCGATCATCAAAACTAGGGTTTTATTTTTTTCCTCAGACGATGACAGGAAAAGCAAAGCCAAAGAAGCACACGGCGAAGGAAATCGCGGCGAAGGTGGACGCAGCGACGACGAACAGAGGCGGCGGAAAGGCAGGTCAGGCGGACAGGTCGGGCATCGAGAAGGGGGGACACGCGAAGTTGGAGTGTCCGCACTGCAAGATCACAGCACCAGACATCAAAACGATGCAGATTCATCACGATGCTAAGCACCCAAAGATCCCATTCGACGAGACCAAGCTCAACAATCTTCACGCTGTCCATGTCGCCGAGCCCTCCAAGCCTCGCCCCGGCGTTCGCGGCAGCTTGAAGAAGTGAACAAACTTTTCTGCCCCCACTTTGTTGGTCCAAAAAAATATCATCAAAACAAAAACAACAATAATAATCATAGTGTCTTGTCTGCCAAACAAATTATATTATTCTGTTGTCTGTTTATTGTTGTGTTTGTGTTTGTGTTGGGGCATGTTTGGATTACATATGGGTATTTATGGTTATGGTTATGGAAGAAAGCATGTTTGGATTATATATGGGTATTGTTAGATTTTCATGCTTGTATTTCTTGTTTTTCTTTCATCTTATTGGTTGCAGTTATTTTCTTGCTGATGATATGCATGATATATATATACACACACTAGAGGTGGGCACACACTACGCTTGCGCAATTTGTAATTGTATCTCATAAATATGGCTTTGATGCAGTTAAATCTAAGAAGGGGCTGGATGGATCTGAGAGAATAAGTTTAGAGCAATTACCATAGTTGGGGGCAGTTTGGGAAATAAAAATTTGTGGCAGTCAATACCAACTCATAATTAGTATAGAAGATAGATATATAGTATATATAGGGCTTTGCTTTATGGTTATGGTTCTTGTTTTTCCTTCATCAAACTGGTTGCAGTTAGGTCTCGTGTCTTTCTCGCTGATGGTATGACGGTATGCTTGATTGATATTTATTTATACACACTAGCGGTTGGTGCAAACAATTTTCAGGTGGTTTGATGAATGAGGACATAGGTTAAATTGAAAAACTGTTCAGCAGTTAACAATTTTTTGGGCATTCTTGGAGAAAAAGTGACAGTTCCAAGTTCTGAGTTGTGTGCCTTATATAATAGCATAGATAGGTAGTATAGATATATGCTAGAAGACTAACTATACTACTGTGTGCAATTGAAACTGTCAATATATGGAGATTATTTTTTGGGGGGGGGGGGGGGGGGGGGGGGGGGGGGGCGCGCCGTTTTGTGGAGGGCCTGTGTGTAGTGGGCAGCACTTTTTGGTCCTTACAATAACTTGCTAGGCGAATGTTAATATTTGATTAAAATATGGTGGTATTGTGATTTTTTTTTTTTTTGGGGATTAAAATTGTGTGACAAAGCTTCAAAAGTGAGTTGTGTTGTTCTTCATATAATATATATATATTTATTTTTTATTTTATTTTCTTATCTTTTGCTAATGGGTGGTATGTCAAGAATGGGCTTAGTCCTTTTATTGAGTAGGTTAGAAAGGGTTGACCAACATATTTAAAATGATTGCGGTTATGTTTGGCTTACTATGTTGAATATAATGTACATACATATATGGATTTAAAAAAAAATTATTTATTTTCTTTATTTGGGTATTCCAATGGGTATGGTCGAGAATGAGACTGAGTCTATAAGAAGTAAGAAGCAATCTAGCAACATATTCATTTATATATGCAATGATTTGAAACCGTAATGTATGTTTGGAGTTATTTCTTGAACGTTTGAAAGGGATATTTTTGGCACAAGTATTGGTATTAATCATTGTGGTACATGTTCTTGCTATTTTGCATCATTTTTTTTTTTTTTTGTGTGTGTTTATTATCTAATAATTGGAATTAGCAGCTTAGACTTGTATTACTCTTTCTTTTATTCATGTGATATTTCATGTTTGGTGTTGGAAACTGCTCTTTGCCTACTGTTTAAGGTCACCTTTCGCATACATATTCAGTAGGTTTGAAATTGGAGACCATACCATATTTGGTAGATGCATCATGCATTTTTAGTAAAGTTGATCACTAAATAATATGGGAGGGGTTTCAGACTTGGATTGTAAAAGCCCATTACTTTGATATGAGTACTGTCAGTGCTTCTGTAGACCATTGCACGTGGAAGTAAAGAGGCTTTTATTAGAACATGGGAAACAACTTCGATCCCAATAATTGCTAGAATAATATGCATCACTTTAAACATTTAAAAAAAGAGAAAGGGAAATAAAAAATGGTGAAGCCTATGAATTCCAATTCTCATAGGCACAGTTTCTTGTTTGTTACTTTGATTTTGATCAGCAGGGTTCAGGTTTTCGTTGAGGGTGAGATGTTTGCAAAAGGCGAAGCATCAATTAAAGAGAAGCGTTAAGGTTTGCTTTTGAAATGAATTATCCCCAAGAACGGCAATGAGGTATGCTTTGTGTATTGCTTGTAGTTTCAATTTGCAGAGATTTATGTACCTTTCTTTACCTTAATATCATAAAGGGTATTATGGGTTCAGCAGTTTTTAAAGTCAAGGGAAGGGTAGTTTCGATTGTTTTAACGGATGTAAACCCTCTAATGTTAATAGAGACTAAGTTTGAACAGTTGAGGCTGGATGGATTGCTTCATATGTCGAAGTGACTTTGAATTTTTGTGTCTATTTGTTGTTCATTCATTTCTCGTATAATCAATGAATCACGATTCTTGCTACTTGGAAACAGTTGTTGCCGTTGTGTCTTTGGTTGTTTTGGAACAACAAAAAATAGAAACTCATTTATGCAGCCTACTGTCAATATTTTGTGATTCTTTTGTGGGGGCATCTGATCCACCTCTTACCCAAAGAAATCTATTCAGTGGCTTATGAAATGCCATATATCCGTTTTTTTTTTGTATTTTCTTGTAATTTTTAGATATAGTATGAGAAATACTGTGGAAAACCGGCTAGCTGCAGATAAAATATTTGTTGCTACTTGAGAGTGCAAATATAGGTTATGAAGTCGTTTAAAAGCAACTAGGTTTTTGGTGATAAAAGATGGCTAAATTGCACTATACTCCCTTCAGGTATGGAGGTGCTGAGTTTAGCATAATCATATTGGGCTCGCTTAATGTTTAGGGTTTAGGATTTAGATGTCATCATATCTTTTACATAGATCTATGTGTTTTCACATTATTTGTATTTGTTTCAGTCAGTTTCTCTTTACTAAAGGAGAAGTTGATGTGCAAAATTTGTGAATCTTAGGCCAAGTTTGGCATCATTCAAAAAATCCAAAAAGTCAAAAAGTCACTATCCTATTTAAGTCACATCATCTTATTTAAGTCACATCACCTCTCTAACACATCACTTCAAACCCAACCCAAATCCAACCCATATTTCATAAAAAGTCAAAAAGTGCACTTATTTAGTCTTCCCAAACTTGGCCTTATTGTATCTTTTTAAAATTTCAAGGGTGGTCAGTGTAATTTATGCTTAAAAGATTTAAAAATCATGAAAGTGTTTCCATCTCTTTGCCATTTTTTTTCTTTTAACTGCTTAATTTTTAATTTTTATAACTTGACTTGTGTTTGATTCGTTAAAAATTCATTTAAAATCAATTGTTTATGTGAATAAGTCAAATTTGAACATATTTTAAAATGTGCTAACTTTTCAAACCAAGTTTAAAGAATTGATTACTTGGATTGATTAATATATATTAATTATAAAAATTAAACTATTCCAATTTGTGTTCAATTCATTAAAAGTTAAAGGGGAATTACCAATAAAATAAAATAAAATAAAATCATAGGATTTGACTTTTGTAACAAAATACATCATAAATTTTTAATTGTCTATTTGAATCTTGAACTCTCGATTTGTTTACATTTTAAACTATTTGTTTATTTTCAGTAAGTAAACTGATGAAAAAAAAAATGAGAAGAGAATTGTTGAAAAATTAACTCTAGCAATTTTCTAAGGTATTAGATCTAGTGGATATATTGTTTTATTAATGAGAGGTCTATCCTTTGTGAAATAGTTTAGTGAAAAGTTTTTTTGTTTGTTTTGAAGGACATTGTTTTCAATTTTATCTCTTAATTTATCTGTTGACTTTTATTGATTATATGTTTAAATTTATATCTATATGTTCAAAACTTTTCATATTTGTTCAATTTTTATCTGTTTAATTTTTACTCGTTATCTATTCAATTTTTTTTACTTATCTGTTTAAATCTATTTGTCCGAATTTTATTATTTGTTCAATTTTTTCATTGAATTTTATTTATCTGTTTGAATCTTTGTTATTAAAATACACCAAAGCTAATGTCTATTCAAATTTTGAACAGATATGTTTGACAACAAATTTTTTTGAACCTATTTGTTTAATTTTTTGAACATATATGAAGGCACAAATAGATTTGCTTGTTTTTCACCACTTCTTTTTTCTCTCTCTATCTATTGAAAATCCATTTGTTGAAAATGAAAAAAAAAATATATTTGTTGAAAATGAAATTTTTTTTTTTTTTTATCTGTTGCAATCATCAACAACATCTCTCATTGCTCATCTCTCTTTTTCTCACTCTATCTGTAAGAATGAAAAAAAGAAGAAAGAAGAATAGACACAGAGGAGCATCAATCTGTTTCATCATCATCATCATCATCATCATCATCATCATCATCATCATCAACAATTAACAGATAATAAAGAGAAAAAAAATCCAAATTATCAGTAACCACAGAATTACTTCTGAGGGAATTAGAGGCTTATATGTGTGTATACACTTCTATCTATCTATGTATGTATGTATAGAAGAGAGAGAGAGAAATGAACCAAATTAACAACATCACAAACCCTAGACTATTCTGTCGTTGCCAATCACGATGGCTTCTCACACTATGCAAAATATTGCTCAATTTGCTAAAATTGTATTGATCTGTATTAATTTGTGCCGTTCTATTTATTAATCGCAGTTTACATTTTAAAATTTACAATTTGCATTCCAAATTGCTCTGCTCTATTATAATTAATATATATATTTTTTAACCTATAATGAAATATCAAAATAAAAATAACTGTGTGAGAGATTTAATATGTAAAATTTATTACAAATTAATAGTTATATATATAAAAAATATTATGTAAAATTAATTTATGATATATATATGAAAAATATTATACAAATCAATATTATATATTATGTAAAGGTTTGATAGTTGGTTAAAATATTTTTCAATTCCTTAATTTGCCCAAAATCACAATTTGTCAATTGACTTTGATTTATAATTTTACTCTCAAATTGTCCGAATTACGCCTTACACACCCTAATGGCTTCCGATCGAGAGATCAAAACCAGGGTGCAATTCGTTAAAACACCGCCACCATCACCACTGTCTGCGGTGGTGACACTACTGCCTCCAAACCCTGTCCTCAGGCAGTCCACTCTACAAACAATGCATAGATCTGGCCGGATCTGGCCTTCTAGTCTAAATCTTGCTTTTGAGATGAAAGATGCTATCATCATTGCCGGGCTTCTGAGATGAACGATGCTATCATCATCATCATCATCATCATCATCATCATCATCATTCATCTTCTTCAACTGAGCTTCTTCATCCTCCGAACATGTAAAGGAATAAGGGCACTGGGGTTCGGGTTTGCCGGCGGTGGCTACGGCAGTGAAGTGGTAGTTCTCAAATGAGGACAGGGTTCTGAGAACGATGAAAGGTTTCACTGATTTTAGGATTTTTCTCATGAAAATAGTGGCAATTTGAGAGAGAGAGAGAGAGATCTAAAATGGTTTGGTTAGGAGACGATGGAGCTGGAAAATGGTTAGCCGGAGCCGAGAGAGACAGAGAGAGAGAGAGGGGAAGGGTTTGGTTTGGGAAGATAAAGAGAAGAGCGAGAGAGACAGAAGGGTTTGGTTTGGAAACAAATGTTTATACTGTGGGGGTCTTTTATTACCCACTTCTCTCTCACAAAAAATTTATTATCAGCTTATAATTAATTTTTAATTAAAAAATTAATTATAATCATTTTCTCAAAATCTATACATAAGTGTTTTGGTCAATTTGCAAATGATGTCCTTGTGCACATTATTTTAGTGCCTGGACTTTGTACAAAGAAAATTTAAAATTGGATTTATTGCTTGAGTGTCTTGGAAAAATTCTTCAATTATTAAATTTAATGACAAATGATATTTTAAACGTTTTATGTACATTTACATTAAGTCTAATAATTAAAATATATATATATATATATTTTTTTGTGTTGATTTTACCTAGCAGAAATAAGTTCAAAGTTTAGATTGAAAACAAATTAAAATATTAGTGTTTAAATTGATAAAATAAAAAACTTAAAGTTTATTTTGTTATGTCAAACTCTAGGTCTTTTAATTTTTTCAAAACTAAATTTGTCAAAGCTTAAATAAATTTTAAAATTTATTAAATTTTTTATACTCAATTATTCAATTTTTTTTTTTTTTTGAGAACAGGGAAAAACATTATATTAATAAAAGATAATAACAGTACATAATCAAGACCTCAAAGAGTCATCCCAACAAAACAAAAAACAAATAAATCCATTAAAATAACCGTTACGAGTCAGAAAAAATCATTGATTTCAATCATTCAATTATGTTCGTTTATGTACGGGGGCGAAATATCCTTTGCTCTCTGTACGCCTTGAACGTCAAGCTTCTGGTAACGGCGTTTATCTCTGCGACACAAAAATGGTGAAATTTGTCGGCATGGTATGCGGAAAGACCTCCGACGATCAAGTCGCTTCACTAAGGAAGAAGACGATGAGACCAGAGTGTTTGTGAGAGTGAGTTCGATACCGTAGCCTTCGCCTCTTCCCTATTTCTAGGTCGCCATGCAAATTTCAAGATTGTGCCAAGACTACCTTTGTTGTCCTTCCCTGGACAGGTGACAGTGCGCGCCTCTCACCACCTTACGCGTGTAAAGGTTTTGTCCTTCCACCAAGACACACGTAATCGTTTAACGGTATTATGGCGCGTGGAGCAGATGTCCTCTCCTCACCCCATTGGCCTGTGGCACCCTTAACCGGTACCATGACCGCCTAACACTTGGGGAGACTTGCCACCACATAACCGCAGCGCGTTTTGATCGATAACTTGAATCGTGAAAGCTCGACCGCCGACCGAGCTATTATCGATCGTTCACCAGACCACCGGGCGAGGCATGCCCCAACCGCCCAACCATCCATCTCGGCCCTACGACGCCGCTTATCCCAAACGCATCGCTAGGCGCGATACCGCTTAACCGCGCCTCAAGTCCGCTCGCTCCATCTAGCTCGGCACCATCACCGTAACCCTGAGCTTCGGTCAACTTCGCAAAGCCGCAGACGGCGAACGCCTTAGTGCTCGACCGGCCGATATCCCCGACAGCAAGTCAGTTGTCGGCGCCGACGCGAGAGTTAGCTCGGCGCCGGACACTCCATCAAGCTCGTCATTATCGCGTGTTTCTACCGCATAACCCGGCGCAAATCTCCCCTCACAGTTTACTATATCCATCTTTTTGTCTGATAATAAACCTGTGCTCATAGCCACAGTGAGGGTGCCCAAAGGTGTAAATCTTGGCTCGTTATACATTTCCATGCTCTTATTGAACCCTAATAAACAACAAAATATATGCTTGCACCACTATTGGTATAAGCGAGTCTTATATAAGGTTCATTAATATCAAATATACAAGTTTCGTTAATGTCAAACGATTATGCATATCTCACATATAATTGTAATATAATAAGACAATTAATATAACATTATTAATTAGCGAAACTCAGCATTGAGCCCCATCATTAAACAACCAACTTTAACTGTTATGGGATTCTCTGTGTTTGGTTGAGGAATTGAGAAATTTTTTTTTAAAAAAAGAAGAAGAAAAGATGTGTAAAAATTATGTGAATTATAAATATATTTTATTTACATTTTATCTTTTCTCAATTCCTTTCCAAATCTCCCAATCAAAGACAGTATAATAGAATTATTTAGTATAATACAGTAAATTTTAGCACTTCATGGATACTGCCCAGTGGCATATTACTTTCATGTGATTAGCCAATAGCCACCATTAAATGTTGTGTTAAAACGCATTGATACCTTATAATTTACACGTTAAATCACTTTTAAAATTAAAAAAAATCTAATGATAATAAGTGTTTTCTACACCTTGTTTAGTGTTGAAAAGTGTATATAAAGTATTTTGAAAATATGTCAATGTTAAAAGGCATATTAATTTCAGTAAAAATATATTAAATTTAGTAAAAAATATCTTTTGTTCTTTAAATTTTTTGTCAATTACTTATGCCCTACAGACATTTATTAACAAGAATAAAAAAAATATCCTTAACAACGCATCTTGGGGCACACCTACACAACAACTTTCCGAGAGGTAACAAGTTCAAATGTATTCGCATTTACGAAAAGATGAACAATTCATTAACAAACACATTATTGTTCTCAAAAAAAAAAAAAAAAAAAAAAAAAAAGAAGAAGAAGGAGGAAGAAAACTTAAAAAGTTTTTTCTACTAAAAGCACTTATAAGTTTTGACATTAATAACATTTGCCGGTAAAGGAAATTAAGGGGAAGCCATAAACATATTTTGATATGCCAATATTATACAAAAATAGAGAATTAAGCACAAACTTCTGGTGTTGAACATTGCAGTATTTTTCAATTTTTTTTGTAAAAAAAAAAAACAAAAAAAAAAAAGAAAAAGAAAAAGAAAGGGTGAAATGGACAAAAATTGAAAATTGGAGCACAACCGCCCTAAGAAGCAGGTTAGATATTACAGTTTCATGGTTACAAGGGAGGATAAAAATACGAAGATAAAGAAAAACCAAGGAAAAGCAGCCCACCCATTGCTGCAACTGTTTTCTGCGAGATCTTGGATGCAAGCATGCTTCCTCCCACCACTGCCAGCGATGTACAGACCGTGTGTCCCAGAATAGCGCCTACTGCGACTCCAATTGCATTTTTGTGCGTAGCCAGCTGCAGAATCATGAGGTAAAATCTCTTAACTATAACATCCATACATGCATCAATTGCTTCCTAACAATGTAGAGGTGATTTTTTTTTTAGGCAAAAAATTATCCAATTTGAAATAAATTTCTAATAGCAAGTTTGGGAACAAGACCCCCCCCAAAAAAAACAAAAACACTTCCATCTAAGAGAGCCATGCTTCCTTTGTTCAAATAAGGACAAACGGTTAGATTTAAGATTTAGCGGGCTACAATTAGTTTATAGATAAACAACCAAAACATCTAATTGAGTTAGGAATATCTCCACTTTGCTAATGTAGCACTACATGCAATCAATAGGAGGTACTGTTACCAATTATCCCAAAAACTAAAACTATTAGGAAATCGGCCAACAATGTATATCAAGCTCTCTGCAATATCATCTTGCATGTGGTGATGCAAACATCTATACATAAAAAGAAGAAAGAACGTAGATCAAATGCAGATAGAAAGACTTGAACCTAAGACCTCTCCCAACCTAGCTCTAATACCATGTTAAGTCACCCATTATCCCAAAAGCTTAAACTCTTAGAAAATGGATCAAACGATGTATATCAAGTTCTCGGGATCACATATCTTAGAATAAAGATGAGTTCCTACACTCGCCTTTTCTATTCTATACCAAAAAAAAAAAAGAGTAAAGGGGAGAAAAGAAAAGAAAGATGCCCACTTTTTCCTTGTATGGATGCTTTAAATCTATCTCAATGAACAATGCCCAAAATGTACTAAGGAGAAAAGCAAAGGCTCCCTGCTTAAGATAATATGTTGTCTCATTTGAATGAACTTGGTGCACAACTTCAATAGGGCATATGTTATGTAAATGCATTTAAAATACAAAATTTGATGAAGTTTGTTTGACAGCCTATTGGAACAAAAGCAATACTATGTATGGTCCTTGAGGTAAATTCAATGTTCACACGATGAGATTAAAAAACCTATGTACCATCTTCTCCATAGGAAACAATTGTATCTTGCAATCAACTAATGGCATCTCTGCTTTATTTATGTTCAGTTTATTTTTTTTCTTCTGGGGAAAATATAAATTAAAATGAATCCCTATATTTCCCAAGGATCTAACAAACAATGCTGATCAGACATAATTTTTAAATTGAAAACCATCCCACCAAAACCAAATTTATATCAGCATGAAATAAGAAATAGTACAAGAACACCGAGCAAGTCCTTAGTAGGTTCCATGTCATTTTAGAAAAGCAAACAAACAACATTCATCCAAAAATGACATGGAAAAGTTTTAGTTTCTTATTAATTATTCGCACATTAAAATTAACAAAAAAATAAAAAATAAAAAATAAAATATGTAGGCAGCACTAATAGCATAGTAAGGTACAAATTCATCTCAATCAGTACTTTCCACATTCTGTGTCTGGAGAGGGAGTTTTGCATCAAAAGTCATAGCAAATATAAAAAAAAAAAAGAAAAGCCAAAGAGGCTTTCATGGGAAAGAATGTTATCTTACAGCAATTGTCGCAATCTGGCTCCGATCCCCCCACTCTGCTAGAAAGGTTAAAATAAATGACTGCAGACAGTAAAGTACAAAGAGTTCAGAAAAATCAATCATAGCTTAATTTATAAGGGATCCTTCGATGCACAAGCAATTATAGATATTGAAAATCATTTAAAAGTAATAGCTAAGAAAAACCACAAAAAAATACTTTAAAATCTGTTTCACTTAAAGTGGACAAAAGATAAACAACAAAACATTGGAAGAACCAGCTTTTCATACCAACAAAATGGCAACTTAAACACATAGCACAAACATACCTCCAAGAATATGGGAGTACAAAATCTGGAAAATAACCGGCGGACCATTGTTTTTCCTTGTCCAGCCTCAAGTTTCTCTTCCACCTGAACATATGACAATCAGAACTGACTAAATACAAAAGTTGTAAGCTTGACAAAAAAGAGCAAACAAAAAAGGAGCAAGGGTGCAAAAGGGGGAGGTCTTTAAACAAACTCCAAGACTCATTATCTCACGAAACCACCATATAGGCAGGGAGAAGAATGGAGATGGAGTTTATGTATGAGAAATTGAGTGGGAGACCTTCTCTCTTTTTTTTTTTTTTTTGTGTGCGCGCGCGCGCGCATGTGTGTTTGGCTGGGGGCAGGGGGTTGTGCTGCTGGGGCTTTTCGGCAACAATCTAGCTAAGTCCCATGAAAACTTTATTGAAACATATATATATATATATATGCAAGCATCCAGATCACAAAATCTACCAGCCTATCTTATGTGTGTTCTGTCAAATGTAAACTTCAAAAACAGTAAACATCAACACTAAACATATATAGATACTGCAACAACATTCCAACCTGGCAATCTGCTTACTGTTGATACCTTTTCTTCTGGATATATGGTTGTATGCAACTTGCTGCTGAAGTTGTTTTTGAAACTGTGTGACTGCTTTTTAATTGTTTGATACACTGTTTATGTCGAGATTGAAGCAAAGAGCTTGGTGATCAAGGCAATCAAAGAAGACTTACTGGGTCATGCTGTGTTTGTGGAGTACTCGAAGGATTTCAAAGTTAGCTTAATTGGGGTTTGGTTGCAAGTCTTCTCGTCTATTGTCCACTAAACTTTGATTTGCTTGGTGGATTATTGTAGGGTATTGGGACTGTGGTTTTACCCACTAGGATAGCTTTCCTAAAGGTTTTACACGTTAAAATAACGTGTTATGTATGACATAATTTTTTGTAGTGACTTGTACTAAAAACCTGAACTGATAATTGGTTAATCAATTGGCCAATAGTTTGAAGAGCTTAATATAATTTTAAATTGGCCTATTCACCCCCTCTAAGAGCAATTTCCATTGACTTTGCAATTTCAAATGGTATCAAAGCACAGGTTGCTTAGATTAGCATAATTGCTAGAGTATATCTATAACTTTTTATGGAATCAAGCTTGCAAAGAGAGGGAGGTTCTGTTTCGATCACCACTTTTCAATGAAAGTGATTACCTTATTTGAAAGGCAAGATGAATCTCCAGTCCCTTGGGGCTCATATCTGGGTGTCTGTTGAATTCGGGTTTGAGCAAACCTTTGTGGTTGATGCTACCACTAAGGAAAGAAATTGAAAACTCATACCCAATGGGATAAGATATGCTATTTTCAGCGTGTAACCAGAAAGCACTGTATACTATTTTCAGCGTTGTAACTCCTAGTGAGTTCAGGTATATCTCCAGTTGTGAGATTTCCAAAGAGGTTTGGGGCATATTAAAAATTACTCATGATGGAAACTGTAAAAGACTCTAAACCACAAGCTTTAACTTCAAATTTTGAAAAATATAGAATACAAGAGTCAAAAACTTTTTATCAGTTTTATGCTAGGCTAAGTGACATAGTTAATGATACTTTTAGCTTAGGTGAAGCTGTCAGCGAGGGAAAATTGTAAGAAATGTTCTAAAGTATGTCTAGGAGCATTTTAGAGCTAAAATTACAGCCATCGAAGAGAGTAAGAATCTTAATACCATGTAAATTGAAGGACTTGTAGGATCTCATCAAACAAAATGAGATAAACATGTGTCCCTCAAAAAATAGCCTTCAAGTTTGTGAAGGGAAACATAGTTGATTCTCAGGGAGAAAAGAATTAGATGAGGAAGATATTGCAGTGTTTGCTAAGAGATTAAAAAATATCTAAAGATAAAAAAGTTGCTAGTTCTTCTCAACCTCACAAATTAGGTGCTAATCAGAAGTCTAGTAGTACATCATGGGAAATCAATTAGTAGGGATCCTTGTCACATTCCTACACGACTGAGACATGTCAAACGAGTTACCCACGAGGAAAATAGGTCTCATTTTTCTAGTGTCGTATATGAGTATAATGATTACTTGAATGCTGTTCATATTGTGTATGTAGGACATAACTAGGATTTCATTATCAGAGGGGCCAAAAAAAAAAAAAATTTTTTCATCATATACACAAACACACATGTATGTACAATATGATATATATAAATTATATATATACATAGAAAAAAAATAATTAAATACCATAGAAGCAATTTCTAATAGGATGAAATTTTTTTAGTGCAAAATAGAAAGAGAATGAAGATGGAAGAAGAATGAGATATATATTTTTTATACTAGGGGCCATTTTATGTATAAAACAATATATATATTTTTAAAGTTCTGTGCTAAACAGTATTTTTCCACAGAAACAGGGGGGCCATGGCTCCCATATTCTTCTCCTAGTTCCGTCCCTATGCAGTTTGCACAATTTGAAGGTTGAATCACCACTAATTGTTGTGACACATAAGGAAGAACATATTGAGCCTGAAACCATGCAAGATGTTGATCTAGATCTATTGCGGATGAGAATCCTTTTTGGGTCTGAAATATTCTGCATTCCTGAATCAATTGATCATGTTTTGTCCCTTGTTGAGAGCTCACTTGATGCTAGAGCTAATCATTCTCCTCCCCAGTCATACGACTATTTTCTTTGCCTAAAGTTGAGAGTTCACTTGAAATTGCTTATCTCATTAATCTAATGAGTCTGTTAATCATATTTCATTACTTGATATGAATAGTTCTCTAAATGATGTTTTTTATTATTATAATTTATAATCATCATGGCATTACATACACTCCTTTGCATCAAGTTTTAGATCCATCCAGATATTGCTTGTTGACATCTAATGAAATGTGGACCTCATTACTGTTTTACTGATTACTATTGAATTTAAACATTGGTGTAATAATTCACGAGGGAGATATATTACTTGATTGGAACACTTCAACGCCTTTTGTTTTATTTGATGGTGTTTCTACATAGGGGTGTGCATAAATACCGCCGACACCGCACCGAGCCGCACCGCCAAGGCAAATTCGTTATTATTTGCCAATCAAACCGCTGGTTTTTGGTAAGAAAAATGGCAAATTCTAGTGACACTTGTATCAATCCACCGGTTTCTATTTTTCTTCCAAACCGCACCGACCCGCACCGCTATTAAATCATGTTTTATAAGATTCTAATTTTTTTTTTTTACTTAAGTTTGCTTGTTATTCTATACCTTAGAATATAGTATTACATTACTGCTCGAGTGGAATTCAAGATGTCAGTAATCCAAAATAAAGTTGGATTCCAATTCACTTTTCATTTTTTTTTTTTCTGGTCATGTTGCAAACTTGCATCAGCTCACTTTTCAATCTAAATACTTTTCAACAGGAAATATTTTCAATATATTGTAAACCCTGAATGATATTAATTTTATGTATTGTATTTGATCATTGTACCTTCCACAGATGCTTGTAATGAACTGATGGCATAGTCGTTGATATTATCATGTTATTGCTACACTTACTGCATTAGAAGAAAGCTTCGCAAGATGCTTAATATCACGGTATCTCTCGTCTTTTTTTTACTCTTTGATTTAAGTTTTGTAATTTGAATTATATTTTTTATAAACCGCCAATCCGCCCGAACCGCCAAGACAAATCCGCCATTATTTGCCAACCAAACCGCCGGTTTTTGGTAAGGAAAATGGCAAATTCTAGTGACACTTTTATCAATCCATCACCCGCCATACGATTTCTATTTTTCTCTCAAACCGCACCAACCCGTACCGCGCACACCCCTATTTCTACAAGAGTTTCACTGCTTAAACCACCAACTCATTTGTTCACTTCATATCAAGTCACTTAGTAGATTATTATTGGTACTATCTAAGAAGCATGAACACTTCAATGGAGGATGCATGTTGTGTCCAACACCGACATTTGGTAAAAACTACTAAAAGAATGTCCACGTCTTCTTTTGTGTGTGTGTGTGTGTGGGGACAAAAACACGTCTTTTAATGTATTTAAATTCATAATATTAGATATTTTACAAACACTTTGGCAACCCTTCTTAAATCCTCCAAACATGACCCATGAGATGAATTTCTTCATAACAACAATGTTTTGCATACTAGAAATACAACTTGTGCATTCTAGCTAAATTTTGAAACAATTATATGATGAATACATCATATGAATTTCAATGTTGTACAATTGCTTTGCATTCTTTAAAATGCAATTGTTATGTATATAATGTTTTGATGGCCTTATGGCACTTCCATAAGGAAGGTTGGGGGTTTAAGCCCCAATACGGGCATGGGTGTTTGGGTGTATTTAGAAGTTGGGGTGTTAGTGGCACTTGAGAGATTTGGCTGAACTAAAAAAAAAAAAAAAGTTACAGAATATATTATGCTATGTTTTTTTTTTTTTAAATTACGTTTGAATGAACTACTAATATGATATATAATAAATATATATTTTTAACATGTCTTGAGCGTATCGTGCGTTGCATTTTTTTAAAAATCGTTAACATCATCCGTGTTGTATCTCCTGTCCGTTTGTGCTACATAGAGTAGTATTGAGAGTGAAAATGTAATTACCTACAAAAAACCTTTTAGTATCATCTTGTTGAGAAAGTACTTCATCGTTCACATGCTATCAGGATTGAGGAAGTAATTTGCTAGCATGAATTTAATCTCTTAAGAGTACTTTTACTTTCACAACCCTTCGAATGAGAGTTTGAGAAATTATAGAGATCGGGAAGGCATTGGATAAAGATTTAATGATTTCTTTTGGCAATATTTCATATTTATCGGATTTTAGTGTTTCATTAGGATTAAATTATTGTAGTGCTTTATCTTTAGTAAACTTTTCATTACAATTTCCCGGGATGCCTATAAATAGGCCTTTTATGTAATGATTTTATCAAACTATGATATGGGTATTGATTATTGAGATATTGATATGAGACAGTTCCCATTTTCCCTCTTCTTTCTTATTTTCTTCTTATTCTTGGTCAACATGTGTTTGGAAGTACCCTCAATACATGTAGACACAAACAAAACTCCTTTGGTAGTCTGATCTTTCTAGCCCTTTCCTTTCAACATATATATTGAGACACTACAAAGTGCATAAAACAATTGTAAATCTAAAAACCAAAATAAATAAATAAATAAAACTGTTTCACTACATTGGCACAAATTATACTCAAATAGGCATTTAATATCATGTCTACAAAAATGAAAAGAATATTAAGAAAAACATACTTCCTCCATTTCTTTCTTCTGAGATACTTTCGAATCTGCTCTCCATGCAATATAAAGTAATCGTAGGCCAAAAAAGGCATAAAGAACTGCACCAGAAAATGACAATTTTTTTAAATGCATTACTAGCACAACAGATCCATTTGGCAAAATTAAATTGCAAAACCATCTAATAAATGCAATGTACAACTCTAGAGTGTTTAAGAGATATTTGAACATTCAATATTTCTCATTTTGGAACATTTTCACCTTAGATAGGAAAGAAGTTCCAGCGCTAAATAATTGTGCAAGAAAGTCAAATGCCAACACACTAAAAAGCAACATATAGAGAAGTTAGCCAAATTAAAAGAAAAATACATGATGCTGACTAAAAGAGAGGCAAAAACCAGAATGTGAGCCACCAAGAACATCTTACAGAAATCCGATATCACACAAGTGGAAATGGAAAAAACCAGAATGTGAGCCAACAAGAAGACCGACCTTATAGCAATCAGATATCACACAAGCAGGAATGACAACTATTTTATCATTGCAATTGAAGTTCAATCAGAGAAAGAGAGAGAGAGAGAGAGAGAGAGAGAGAGAGAGAAGCCTAATCAATAAACACTAAATAACAAGTCTGGGATGATAATTGGTTTTGGGATTTAATATAATTTGCACATTTCCATGCAGTTCTTATTCAATGATCACGGAACTTTTCTACAAATATACAACATCAAGAAATAGAGACTAAACCAAATCTAAACATGTAGATCTTTGTACCATTGTAGATCTTTGTAGAAAGATCTAAACATGTAGATCTTTGTAGAAACCATTGTATTTCCTAGAAAACTATAATATACACTGCAATTTTGCTTTACTTATTGTCTTTTTGGTGGACTGTTTTGTGCTTCTTGATCTTTGTTATACTCATTCTCCTATCATTTTCCAATAAACTTTTGTAGCTAATTAAAATTAAAAAAGAATATACACCTGTAGCAGCACTGTTTGTATGCTTCCTCGATATCAAATTTGGCACAATCCTACCAAGCCCAGTAGAAAGTACCTAATTCACGTAACTTTATTATTGGCCACCGTTACCAGACAATAAATAAAAAAAGGAAAACAAACCATAAAGTAGTGCTCCATAGTTGCTGAGTAACGTGATAATAGGGGACCATTATAGGTGTGTCAAGGTGTCAAAATCATGGAAGGGGAAACCACAGTTAACGCTGGGGAAATAAAACCAAGAAAACGGTTAACTTACTGTCATTACAAACAAGGCACTGAGTGCACCGGATAAAACAATTGCTTTAGGGTGACGCATTGCCATAAGAGCAGCAATTATAAAAGTCTCATCTCCAATCTAGCGACAAAAGATAGGTTAAAAACATCAATTAGACCAATGGCTAAGAATATCGATAAAAGACACCACCAAAGACGACAATTTCACTGCAGAAGCAACCAAATGTACTTAAAATGGTCACCCATTGACCCAATTTTATCGAGGTCGATAAATATCATCCTTATGAAAGTTGCGACAATCTTTAGCAGTACACTACAAGTATACAAAAGTAATTGGGTATACAAAATAATTCAAACCTCGCTGACAATAATCATCGACAAACTAGCAAAGAATGCATCAAAAATTCCGAGGCCATCAGAATCTAAGCTAACACCAAGATCTTCACCGTTGCTTATAGAGTCACCAAGTTTGTCAAAAACAATCTGTTCCAAAAAAAAAAAAACCCAAAATCATATAGAAAAATCATAACGAAATCAATCTTGTAATCTTCAGAATCATTGACTTGAATTCATGGGGCCAAAAAGACACAAAATCTCAAATTTCCCTTCTTTGTTTTAGTTTTCACGCTTTCTCGAGAGGGGAAAAAAGAAGAGAGGTGTAACTCACTTTGCTACGCCGACCAAGATCTTTAATTGATCCAATTGACTCCTCATTGTTTGTTTCCCCAGCAAATTCCTTGGAAATAAGAACACAAAACACTCAAATTATACATATATATATATATATATATAGAGAGAGAGAGAGAGAGAGAGAGAGAGAGAGAGATTACCTGAGCAGAAACGTAGGGCAAGAGAGCAGAGAAGAGGAGGAAAGCAAGGAAGAGAAAGGAACTACTAGGCTTAGAAGGAGGAGGGTTTGAGAACAAACCCATGATGATTCCTTCTGAGTTCGAATTCAATACGCAAAAGGGAAACAAACGAAATCAGGGATCTGGATCGGATCTACTTCTTCGTTGAGGTAATCAACCTGTAATTTGAGCACACAAAATTCAAAGATCTACAATCATTATATATATATATATAATATTATATCATAGAGAGAGAGGAGCGAAGGAAGAGGAAAGGGAGGATGTGTGAAAAAGTGAGCATTTGGTTTGCGTTTATCATGTGATGTGTATGCATGTAGAGGTACCACTGCGAACCAATCGACCTTTTCGCGGGTCCAAATATTAGCTCGTTGAGTAAACGAGCTGAGGCCGAGCCCGAGGCCGAGGTCGAGGTCGGAGTGGAGATGGATTAAGGTCTTATTTTAGGATAATAAGTTTTTTTTAGTAGTTTTTTAATTTTTTATAAAAAGATATATAAAAAATAAAAAAAAATAATGTATTAATTTATAGTGATTTTTTAATTTTTTGATTAAAATATATAGTTGACAAATGAGATTTAAATTTGGCTTATTTATTTTTATTTGAATAATATAAATAATTAAAAAATATCTTATCTAATTGAGTTGTGTTTGAGTTTTATTAATATTAACAATTCGAGCCAAGTTCAAACTCAATTAGTTATCTAGTTAAGCTTAAATTTAATAAATGAGTTCGATAAGTAAATGAGCTGAAGTAGAACTCGAGTTCGATTCGACTTACTTGACTTGTTTGTAACCCTATGTAGAGGCTAAGCTAAGACGTTGTTTGAGAATTTTTTCTTTAAGTAATTTTTTAAATTTTTTAGTTAAAATATGAGATGAACAAAAATTAATATATTTAGAATAATTTTTTCGATATTTTATAAAAAAAAATGGAGATTTACTAATAAATCTCAAATTTGGAACTTATGAACCAGTTAGTCCCATTTTTATTTTATTAAACCGTTTAGTTTCATTCAATTGTGAGGGACGTAATTACCCTCATTTAACCGTTTAGGTGTGTTGCATGTGATACATTGTGAGGGTGTCACACAATGGCAAAGCGCTGTAAGGGGTTTTTGTTTTGGGCTGGGTTGGTGTGTTTGGAGGTTCACACAGGTAGATAAACACACATTCAGAACACACACTCATACAGACCACACACACAACAGCACAGAGCACACCAAACCCAGCTTTGTCTTTTCTATGTAAGACACACCCATCGCATAACACACACACACCGATACACGCACACACACACAATAATGGCTTCAACACTGATCTCCATAAGGAAGCAGACCCAGATTTCTCTTCCAATCTCAGTTTCGCCCTCTTCCAAATTCCGAACTACAAATCCTAGATCTCCACAAGCCCTCTCTCTTCATCTCTTTCTCTCTCTCTCTCTTCTTTCTCCAATCCGAGCCCCTAAAATCCATCATCTTTTGGTTCGCCCTCTCTCTCCTCCTCAGCTCTCTCGTTTCCTCCTCCGTCACCGGCGGTGACATTTGCGTCGGCCTCGGAAAACTCCTCGATTCACCCCCTCCCCAAATCGATGACCCAAATCGCCACGATCCGAAGAAGAAAACCCCCAATCGGCGATCCAGAGCTCGTAAAAACGAAGATTTAGGGTTCATTCAAGCCCCTACGATTGTTACACACACACAAACAGTAAGTGCTGGCTTCAACACACCCACACACACATACACACAATGATACACACACACACACAGCACACACAACACACACAGTACACATGGAATATAGAAACATAATATAGAGTTATAATATGAGAGATGGTGAAGTGATGGTGAAGTGAGGGATCACACTGATGGCCCCCAACAGAATATAGAAACATAATAATAATGGGTAAAATTGTCTACACAGTTACACTAACTATGGAAAATAGGATCAGCAAGAAACAAACTTCCCCACTGATAGGACTTATCCGAACAAAAGAATAAAGTTGGGACTAATTGGTTTAATAGTTTGTGAAATGGGATTTATTGGTAAATTTTCCTAAAAAAAAATGTGAAAAATATTAGTGTAAGAAAAAGAATCTTTAATTTTCTTTTATATAAATTAAAATTTTGTTAATTTTTTAAACTTTTTTCAATGACTTTCTAATTCCCGTAATGGTCGTGATGGTGTTACTCTTGATCCCACTAATACTGTGTTTGGATTGAGGGATTTGGAGAGAAAAGAAAAGAAATAAAGAGAAATGCATTTCTCTTCCTTGTTTGGTTATCTCAAGTGGAGAGAAATGGAGAGAAATAGAAAGAAATGGAGAGAAACTCATTTCTCTCATAACCCTTATTTTTAATCTTTCCAAAAGTTGAGAGATTGGGAGAGAAAAGAAACCCACAAATGTTTATATTTTCATAATACCAATTTTACCCCTATAAAAATAAAAGAAATAAAATGATTGAAAATATAAAAAGGTTATTTTGGTAATATAACATAAAATAATTTCTTTTCTTTTCTCTTAATGAAATCTAACCAAACAAGAAGGAGAGAAATCACAATCATTTCTTATTTTTTATTTCTTACTTATCCGAACAAAAATGAGAGAAATTACAATCATTTCTTTTCTTTTCTTTTCTTTTCTTTTATTACTTAAGTAATCATTTCTTTTATTTTCTCTCTTAAGTTACCAAACATAGTGTAAATCCAGGGAGCCTGATTCGCCGGGATGTGTTGAGATGACCATGGAAGTTGCCTTCCAGAACTCCCTACCCACCGCAGGTGGGCCATCTAGAGTCCTCTTCTTAGATCAAACTAGGCCCAACATCATCACTTTGGGCTTGATGGATTCCTCCGCAACCTCTCCTACTTTACCGCCTCTCACAAAGCTTACCAAATAAGACCTTTCAGCCATGCTGTTAAACCAACCCAACACCTCAACCCATCCCACTCCTATTGAGGTAGGTCAAGCCCTATTTAATATACAACAATGCTATAGACCTCTAAAAGTAGAGCTCTAAAAGAGCTCTAATGAGTTGGCATGTCCAAAAAAAAAAAAATTTCAAGCCAAAACATCACATCAGGCTGGACCCCACACACTTCTATGTCATTAGTGCATGGTTTAGAGCTCTTATTTTAGAGCTCTCAAGCATTTTTCTTAATATATTCCCTACTGCTTCCAATCACACACATCGTGTCCCCAATTAGTCTGATATTACTTCGCCCCCTCGGTCTAGTTCCTTACCTCTTTCTTCGCTCCATCCCCAAATCCCAAACCCACCTGTTATTCCTCCTTCGCCTTGCTTAGCTCTACCTTCTACTACCACCTTGCCTTCTCTCTTCCCCTTTTCAGGCAAAGCCAGTCCTAAAGGATATAAAAAGAGAATGCGTAGCCCCGAATGGTAATTCGGCTCCAATTCCACCAAGCGCAATTGTGGGCAAGCGTAAGTCCTCTCCCCTCTCTATTACTAATTCTAGTGTTGAAGTTGTCCCTGTAAAGAAATCGAAGAATGGCTCTAGTGGTTCCGATTCTAGAGTGGAGGTGGCTAGCCGAGAGTGGCCCCCAGTGGCTAGATGAGAACTTTGGCATGGAATTGTCAAAGTGTGGGGAGCCCTCTGACAATTCATCAACTGAAGGAGCTCTCTAAGCTCTACTTCCCCGGGGTTTTTTTCCTTAGTGAGACAAAGAACTTTGATTAGAAGTTGCGAATTATCCAAAAAAAATTTACGTATGGATCGGTCTTGCATTGTGGACTCAATGGGTATTGCGGGTGGTTTGGCCTTGTTTTGGAAGAATGAAATTCAGTTGAGCGTTATTTATACAACAGATTTTTTCATTGAAGCTCAAGTGGTTGATGCAATATCAAAATACTCTTGGCGATTAATTTGCGTGTGTTTTAGTTCAGTTGATTCAGCCTTAGTGCTAGCTTTGGTCAGAATTGGATAAACTGGGAACATTTTAATGACATTTTGCATGCCGAAGAAAAGCGAGGTGGCCATTCTTGTCCTCATTGGTCTTTACTTATTTTTCCTTCTTTTGTTGATGGGTGTGGACTTTTAGATTTGGGTTTTAGTGGATTCCCGTTTACTTGGCGTAATAACAGAAATGATGGGAGTTACATTGTGGAGCGTTTGGACAGAGTCTTGGCTAGTGTAGGTTGGCGAATTTCTTTTGATCAAGCTACTGTTACGCACTGTGAGTGTGTTGGGTCAGATCATAATAGCTTGCTTTTGGATCTCTACCCATATCCAGTGCGCTCTCGTAGTTGGTTCAAATTTGATTCTCAGCGGATTGGGGAAAAGGACTACAAATCTACTATCCAATGTAGCTGGGAAGCGGATGTCTCGAGTTCTTGCATGTTCAAGGTGGTTCACAAGTTGCACCACTGTCGTGCAAATTTACGAATTTGGAATAAAACTCGCAATTTTAATTCTGCCCAAGAAATTTGACACCTTAAAGACTAGCTTGTGCGTGAAAGGCAGAGTCAAAGGCCTAATCAAACACATATTCATTCTTTGGAACACCAACTTTAGACAGCTTGGGGTAAAGAAGAAGAATTTTGGTGTTAGAAATCGAGAATTGACTGGCTTCATCTTGGAGAGAAGAATACCAAGTTTTTCCATGCGTGCACTATGCAATGGAGGTCCCGCAATTGTATCTCTGACGTGGAATCAGTTTTAGGGGATTGGCTTAGTGATATGGATAGTGTTTCCTTAGAATTTAATTCTTTCTTTCAGCCACTTTACTCACCAGATAGTTCGTCTTCTCCAAAACCTACTCTTGGTTTGTTTCCATGCTTAGTGGATGCATCTATGAATACTCAGCTCACTGGTTCGGGCCGATGCGTAAATTGACGACCTTATTTGATATGCGCCCGTCTAAAGCTCCAGGAGTCGATGGTTTAACTGTTGGATTTTATCAAGTTTATTGGGGTGTGGTTGGTTCTGATGTGTGTTCTGCTATCAAAGCTTTTTTCCATAATGGTAAGATGCTTCGTTGTATTAACCATACTCATATTTCTCTTGTTTCGAAAGTACCCCATCACGTCAAAGTTTTACAGTATAGGCCGATTAGCTTGTGTACAATTTTGTAAAAAATCATTTTGAAGATACTAGCAAAGCGATTGTCTCCGTTACTTCCCTCTTTAGTTAGTGAAAATCGAAGTGGTTTTGTGGCTGGAAGACAAATCACGGATAATATTTTGGTAGCACATGAAGTTATGCATTATATCAAACAATGGCGCCAAGGACAATCAGGCCTCATGGCTATCAAGCTTGACATGACTAAAGCCTTTGATCGAGTTAGTTGGGCTTATTTGGAGGCAATTATGCTGAAGATGGGTTTTAATAACCGTTGGGTCTCATGGATTATGGAGTATGTTTCAACAGTTTCGTTCTCTATTATACTTAATGGTGAGCATAAAGCTGCCTTTAATCCAAAAAGGGGACTACGCCAAGGCTGTCTATTATCTTTTGTGCTATTTATTTTGTGTGTGGAAGGTTTCCATCTTTTACTCCAATAGGCGGAAGCCCAACTTCAGCTCCATGGTGTTCGTATTAGTTGTTCTTGTTCATCCATATCTCATCTTTTATTTGCTGATGACTCTATCATTTTTTGCCAGGCCTCGGTTGCTAATAGCATTTCTGTGCAAAATGTATTAGACACATATGAGACAGCTTCGGGGAGATAAGTCCAAGGTGTTTTTCAGCCCTAATACTCCAGAAGATCGGTGTAGCTAAATTTTGCAATCTTTAGGCATTGCTTATGTGGCTGGTAGAAGGAAATATCTTGGGTTACCCTCTGTTATTGGGCTCTCGAAAATGGAGGTGTTTCACTTCATTCAAGATCGTGTTCTCTCTCGTATTGTAGAGTGGAAGGAAAACTTTCTTATTCAAGCTGGGAGGGAAATTCTTCTCAAATCAATCCTTATGGCCATGCCGAATTATTCTATGAGCTGTTTTAAACTCCTGGTTTCATTGCCCAAAAAGATCAATGCTGCTATTGCTAGATTTTGGTGGGGTAGTCAAGGTGGTAAAAGGAAAGTTCATTGTTGAGTTGGCCAAAGTTAAGTGCGTGTAAGAAAATGGGTGGGTTGGGCTTTTGAGATCTTGAATCAATAAATTTGGCATTGTTTGCTAAGCAGGGGTGACTTCTTGTCTTGGGGCAGCCGTCTCTCTTTAAACGGATTTTCAAAGCTAAATACTTCCTCAATACTTCCTTTTGGATAGCAAAAGACTCTGCTTCCTCTTCATGGGCTTGGAAGAGTATCTGTGCAGGCCGAAAAGTGTTGGAGCGTGGTTGGCGTTGGCAAGTGGGTAATGGTCGAAATATTCGAATTTGGGATGCTCCTTGGCTTCCTAATCAATCTACCTTTCAAGTGTTGGTCTATAGACCAGATGATGCTCACATTAATTTGGTGTTTGATTTAATTGATCATGTTTCTATGACCTGGAATCAAGCTCTTCTATTGCATTATTTCTCAGAAAATGTGGCACGTATGATTATGGCTATTCCCCTCAGCTACACGGGGGTTGAGGATAAATGAATTGGCACTTTTCTTCTACTGGTGAATTTACATTTCACTTCGTATATGATCTTGCTTCACAAGTGTGCATGGAAAAACATAATGCTACTCGATTGCTAGGTGGCGCTAGGTTTTCGGGTAACATTTAGCATGTTTGGAAGTCAATCTGGAGGCTACCTATTAAGCAAAAAATTTAGCATTTTATTTGGCGACGTGCCCATAATATTCTCCCTACTAATCTTGTTATTTGTTAGCGTAAAGTGTTGCCTGATCCGTGGTGTCCTCGTGGTGTTGAATTGGAAACTCTTGATCATCTTCTCCTTCGATGTCCTGATTCACAACTTGTTTGGAAATGCTCTCTGCTTCAATTGGAATGGCCTTTACAAATTACGTTGGATTGTTTCTCTGAGTGGTGGCAATATCTTGAGCATCATCTGGCTAGCACAGAGCAAGGGGATAAGGTTATATAATTGGTCTGTTATATTTGTTGGGCCCTTTGGAAGTCTTGAAATGCTTGGGTTTTTTCACAAATTCGCCAAATGCCCCCATTCATTTCCAGGTTAGCTGTGGCGGAATGGACTGAATTTTCTGATGTAGTGGCCTTGGATTCCCAAGAGCGGACATCATCTTTGCCGAGTGATACTACCGCAACACTGTCTCATGATACTCCTCCTATTGAGCATTGGGTGTGTCGTCCTTCTAGATACATCAAATTGAATGTGGATGCGAGTACAAGAGAGAGATTTTCGTGTTGGAATTAGCATTGTGGGGCGGACTTTGATGAGTGAAATTATGTTTATCAAATCTATCCATTTATTCACTTGTCCTTCCCCTAGAGTGCTTAAAGCTCTGGCAATTCGAGAAGCCTTGCAGCAGGTATTGATTGGCCAACATCGTAATGTTATTGTTGAAAGGGATGCTAAGACAGTATATCAAAGCCTCAATGGTGAAATGCACCCTCCTTAAGACATTGTTGTAATTGTGCAAGACTGTCGAACATTAAGTCTTTCTTTCCATTTAGTCTGTTTTTGTTTTGTTCCATGTATTTGTAATGGAGGAGTGCATGCTATTGTGCACCATGCTTTGTCAATTGATGAGGCTTGAGTGTGGGAAGTTTGCGTTCCATCCTGGTGTTTACACTCTCATCAGTCTGATATTAGGCCGCTAGGCCCCCCCCTCTCTCAAATCTTCACTTTATGAATAAAACTCTTCTTTCTTTGGCAAAAAAAAAAAAAGAAAGTAAATTGGTGGGCTTCTAATCCACCCCTTAATTACAATTAAGCCATCTCCACTTAAGGATTGACAAACATTAGGTTGGCCAGGTTTGGATCCGAACCAGTGTTAAGTTTCAAAATATCAAAAAAATAATAATAATCTCGTGCTCAATCACAAGTTGCTCAATCCGAACCAATTTTCTTATAGTGCTACTAGTATCAGTATCACTCCGTTTGTTTTCAATTTTCAAATTTTACTTTTTAGAAAATTTTACTTTTTTGTTTTTTGTTTTTCGTTTTTTTTAATTTTTACTAATTTTTTTTTATATTTTAAGTAATTTTTTTAATTTTTAAACACACCTACCATAAATACACTTAAAAAATATAATATTTGTGAAAAAATCTTTAAAAAATTCACTAGATACCAAAAATATAAAAAAAAAATTACGAAAATTCAGTACATTTTTCGTATTTTTGTGTATTTTTAAAATATTTTTTCACAAATATTTTACTATTTAGATATATCTAAGTAATATGCATCTAAAAAAGTAAAACAATTGAGTAAAATTTTAAAATTATTCACTAAAAAAAAAAAAAAAAAAAAAAAATACAAAAAACAAAAAACTCAATTTCTAAAAAACTGAATTCTTAAAACTAAAACTAAACATGCTGCCGCCACTATCATTACCACCACTACCATTATGTCATTGTCACTATTATCAACACCACTACCATCACTATTACTACTTTTGCCACCACTATCGTTACTTATACCATTACTGTTATTGCTACCATCGCCACCACTATCGTTATCGTTACCGCTACCACTACCATCGCTACCACCACTACCACCACCACTACTTTCATCACCATGGTCATTATTGTTGTAAGCACCACCATCATTTTATTACCATTATCATTGCTATAATTACCACTACTACCATCACCACCACTGCTACTGCCACTGCCACTGCCACTGCCATCGCTACTGCTACCATGCCACCACTGCTATCACCACCGCTATCACCACCAATACCACACTACCACCACCATCAACATTACAGCTATCACCACCACTACCATGTCATCGCCATCACTACCGCTACCATCACCACCATTGTTATCACCACAATCACAATACAAAAATTAAAATATACAATTTAAAAATAATAAATTTTAAATTTGATCTTATACATATCAAACAACTTATTTTTAGTTTAGCACTTAAATTTTTATCAAACAGTTTTCAGCTTAAAAAATTTAGCATTTAGTTTTAAATATTTAAATTTCAGGTTTTTCAGTCTAAAAAATTTAGCATTTAGTTTTCAATATTTAACTTTTAATTTTCAATACTTAAAAATTTAGCATTTAATTTGATCTTAAGTGGTGTTTGAAAAAGTTGAAAATTGAAAACTAAAAATTAAGTATTGACAACTGAATACTGAATATTTTAAGTTAAAAATTTGTTTGATAAAAAGTTAAGTGTTGAACTAAAAATAAATTGTTTGATATCTATAAAATCAAATTTGAAATTTATTATTTTCAAATAATATATTTCAATTTTTATATTGTGATGGCAGTGCGGTGGTGGTGGTGATAGCGATAGCGATAGCGATGGTGGTGGTAGTAAAATGATGATAGTGCTTATGATAACAATAATAATAGTATGAATGTGGTGGTAATAGTAGTAATGGCGGTGGCTGTTGTGTTGGCGGTGGCATGGTGGTGGTGGTAACGTTAGTGATGGTGATAGTAGTGGTGGTGGTGGTAGCGTTAGCAATGGTGATGGTGGTGGTGGCATGATGATGATGGTTGTGGTTGTGGTTGTTGTGCTGGTGGTGGTGGTGGTGGTGGTGGTGGTGGTAGTAGTGAGTTTATAATAATGTATATTAATACTTATGTTTTGTATTTAAAAATTCAGTCAAAATTAAGTAAGTTTCATATAATTTAAAATTTTCTTAAATTTTAGCATATATTTTAAGAGACACTTAAATTTTTAAGTGATATCAATTGTGATTATCAAATAGACTTAATTTATTATCACTTAATACATTTAGTCTTTAGTGCTAAATCAGGTTATCAAACACCTCCTGCCTAAAATTTGTGGCGAGTATAGTTCGGATTGGTTTGGTTTAGCCATAAATCAAGACTAATCCATTGCCTATGGTTTCATCAAATTTGGAACCAAACCTATCCATAAAAATCTTTGAACCAATCCAAACTGAACTTCTAAACCACAATTCAATACGGTTTGAAACTACAAAATTCTAAAATATTATCATTATTTACAATATGATCACAGAATATTATTCACAACCTAAGAATTGTTTACATGATTGTTTAAAACTAGTTCTATCCTATATAAAAACATACTTGTAATAGTAAAAAGTTATAATATATATACTAATAAAGTATTTTAGTATTTACATTTGGTAACAAATTATATATATAATCTAAATGATTCGGTTCAGTTCCAATTTGATTCATAATTATAAAACCACAGACCGAACCATTAAATGGGTTCGCCTATTTCAAAAATCAGAACCAAATTGTGTATTGAGAAAACCAAATAAACCCAAACCATGTGATTGCGTCTGGACCGAATTGGTTTATGATTTTTTTGATTTTTATGCTCAACCCTACCTAAAATGACATTATAATTTCGAATTCAACCAACAAATCTATTTATTAAATAAAAATAAAATTATAAATTAATAATTATTAAATTTTTAATTGAGTAGACACTAAAATTTAATAAAAAATTAATGCATCTTAATTTTAGAAAGTAAGTGTATTTTTTATCTTCACCATATAATTTCTCTTTTACAAAATGAATCCAAATAAATTATATTTGTATAGACATACTATAATATATATAAATTTTATTTAATATATTAATAATTGGGTTAGACTGGACCATAAGTAATATTTCTAAGCCTGACTTATTAATAAGCTTGTCCGAGTTAATTTCAAACTCTTAAAAAATAAGTTGGGTTGGGATAGGATGAGCGTGCCGTATTTACCCTTATCTCCACTATTTACTCAAATTTGAGTAAAACTTCATTTTATATGAATCATGTAAATTTAAATAAAAGTTTCATGAATGTCAAAAAAGTGGTTATAGTCTCAATGGCAATGACAACGACAACAGAAGTGAAGAGATAATGATTGTTGTGATAGTAGAGAGGTTATATGGTGGAGGTAGATGAGTGGTAGTGGTGGTGATGGCGACAATAGCGTAATGATGATGGTAGTGGTTGTGGTGGAGGAGGATTGTGGTAGTGACTGTGACAATTATGGTAATGCAAATGAAATGATAGTAGTGTTAGTGACAAAAATGACAATGGAATTTATAGCGATTCTGGTTTAGACTTGACTCATTTTGTATTCTGGACTCGAGTTTTATGGTTTCGTATTGTTGTTTATGTCTTACTTCCCTTATATTTCCTTGAGTTTGGCTATTCGGTTGTATTGGTTGCGTTTGGAACAAGTTGGTAGTTTGGTTTTCAAACTTTTGTTGTCTAGAATTTTACTTATTTGCTCGAGTGTTACTTCTTGCGCTCGAGCGGGCTTTGTGAATTCTCAGTACTTTTGCAGGTCTCCAAAACTACTGTGAGAATGTATTCTACGCTCGAGCGATGCTTTCTACGCTTGAGCGGTCTCGGCTCGAGCGTTGGTCTGTTGTCTGCAAAATTATAGGAAGTGTATAATCTACGCTCAAGCGTTACTTCTTGCGCTCGAGGGGAACAACTTATTGTGTCTAATGCTTGAGCGTCACTTCTTGCGCTCGAGCGGACTGTGCGTATTTCAGTCCGTAAAGATGACATTTTACATCACTTTTTCAGTTCATTCACTCTCTAAACATTTCAAAAACCCTAAATCTAGAGTTTCTCTCCCTAAAACTCCCTTGCTCTATATTTTCACCTAGATTTGGTGGTTTCTTTACCCATGTGCCTTTATTAAAAAAGTAGAGCATTTCAAGGGCTACGTTTTCATCTGAATAGAGTTGGGTTTCGGCTTTATCTAAGTTTCTTCCTTGCTTTGCTTATCTTCTAGCTTTGAGGTAGGGATTTTCTACACGCTTCTATGGTTTTTAACTTAGCCATTTGTTTTGTATAAACAATATTATGATTTTAGGAGATTTTGAACAAACCTTGGGTTTTAGTTTAAAATCAAAAGAGGGGTTACAAGTGGATGTATTGGAAATGGTTATAGGAGTGAATATGAGGTTGTGCTGTAATAAAATTGTTGGTTTTGATACTTGGGTTGGATTTTGGAAGGAAATGAAGTTTGCCCTAAAATGTCTCAAATATTTATTTTGTATAAATAAAATGGAATTGGTATTAAAAATGTGAAATTTGATGGATGTTGATATGGGTGGTGGAGTTAGTTATGTATTACCACTCACACCATGGAATTTGGATAATTTATCAGTCTTGGAGATTGTTTATCTGTTTAGAAATATCTGTTTTGGGCTATTGGTGGAGGATAGCTATGATTATTGTAGAAATTGCATGATTTTTAGGGGAAGTGAAACTAATTTCTCATCCATTTGCATTGAGTGTTGTCACATCTTTAATACATTGTAAATGTATGATGTTTGAGAGAAAAAAAAGACTGTATTCCATGTTTGAGAGAAGAAAGGGAATGCACTCCATTGAATTAAGTTGGCCGGAGTGTTTAGGGGTGAAAGTCCCGAAATCCATGAGTATACATGGGTGCCGATTCTCGCAAACGAAATATCCGTAAAATGGCAAATAGAAGTGTTTGTGTGATAGTTGTATTGGTTAGAGACCCACTGAGTTGTATCCTCAGTTTGGCTGTCTGAATAAAATGGAATGAAGATAAAATGGATCGAGATATAAGTTTGACATAATATAATTTTGCAAAAGAATTACAAATGATTTTATCACAGACATTGTATGTGCATATCACTCATATCTTTGTTAAGATTCATATATTGTGTTAGATTATTTCTACTGGGTTTTGGCTCACCCTATTTGGGAAAAACCATTTTCAGGTGCTGGTAATATGCCTCCACCAACAACTTAGCTTGGGAGGACCGTGGAGTTGAAGGCTCAGTTTTGTTTTGTTATTGTTATTGTTGTTATTATTATTGTTAATCATATTATTTAATTTTGATAATGTCTAAAATATTATTTGCAAAAATTTAGATTTTTTAATATACATATTATTTGACACAAAATATTATCTGTTTAAAATATATATATATTTTAAATATTATTTAAATAAAAATATTTTTAAAAACTCTACTATTCACTTTTTGAAAAATTATGCTGATCACTATTTACTTTTTAACAAAATTAAAATTGATTAATTATATTGATTGATTGGTTGTATTATTTTGACAAATTTAGTATTAATGGGTTGTTTTCTTTTGACAAAATTGATATGGTGTGGAAGGTTATATTTAATTTAGAATCTCTACAACATATACAGAAAAAGAGTATATATGATCAGATCTATTATAAATATTACTTAAAGGGATTTTACTATATATGCAAATATTTGATTAGAATATTATATAGAATGCATATAATATAAATAGAATACATCACGTGAGCAATTAAATTTTTTACATTACATTGATTATATCATATTATAATAAAATAAGAAGAAAAAAATGGAGTTATCTATTATAATAAAACAAGATGGAGCAAATCATTTACTTGTTTGAAAGTTGTGAACTTTATATTAAATTGTCTACAAAAACAGTGGCTCCATATTTGAAAAAACAAAAAAGGAAAAGAAAAAATTAGTTTTACTGTTATCTTTTTAATTATTAACATTTGCTGACTATTTAAAATCAAGGAGCATGCTTATGTAAGCCATGACATCAGCAGCGTACTTATGTAAGCCATGACGTCAGCAAGGAGCGTCTAACGGGTATATTTTTGTGTATAAATAGAAGTGTTGTGTGTGGAGAAAAATCAAGAATTTGAAGAGAAAATTTTCTGTGAGCTCCAAAATTCTGAGTATATTGTATCATGCTCTTTCACTTTCAGATCTAAGTCTAGCCTTTGTTCTTACACTTTCATATCTATTCTTTGTGAGAGAATTATTATAAAAGAAGGTTTAAGTACCACTTATTCTTATTCCTTATTTTTGTGAGAGATTTTTTAATGGTAAGACATTTATTGTTGAGTGAGGCTCAATAGATAAGAATAAGTCTTGTGCTAAATCCACAAGCTTAATCGTGTATTTATTCAATTGATAGTAAAGAAATTCTTAAGGAGGTTCCTTGGGGAGTGGACGTAGGCTTGGCGTGCTGAACCACTATAAATCTCAGTGTTTGATTTTCTCTCCTTATCTCTCTTACTTTTATATTGATAATTATTATTTTGTTTTTTTTATTAAATTCTGAATATTGTGTTAATTTTAATATTGTGAAAATTTTAATAACCCAATTCACCCCCCTCTTGAATTGCCTATTTGGGATAACAATTATTATTATTATTTTCTGTATTTAACGTTTGTATAAGCCTAGGGCTTTATTTGTATTGAGTTTACGACTCACTTTTGATGTACTCAAGTCTTGACTTGGAAAGATGTAAGCCTTTAAGGCATATAATTATCTGTTTACCTTTTATTACATTATTACTGTTTGGTAACACATACTGTAGATTCAGGGTGTACGATTTATGAATGTATATCGCATATGTCATTACAATCAAATCTCACGTAATAGAAGGACATTATACTTTGATTCATAATATTTTTCTTAATAACGTTTTGGATGGTATATTGCATTTATTTCGGGGCGTTACAGAATTACGAGGTTGAGATGGGCGTATAATGTGGTTGTTCATAGGTCGGATCTGACCGAGTTTGCTATATACCCGTTGCTTAAACCGATCACATCAGGTGGGAGAATTTGTCACCCGATTCTAACCAGGCAACTGTTCGAAGTCAACTATTTAAGGTAAGGGTTTTGGTAGTTGAGTTTCAATCAAAACTATAACAGATATTTAGACCTTGAATAGATTTGAGAGGGATAAAGGAAATAAGAGTTTGGGAGGTTGGCATGAGGAAGGTGTTTTACACATAGGCATATTTGAAAGGGAGAGAGAGAGAGAGAGAGAGAGAGAGAGAGAGAGAGAGAGGAAGTTACGCAAAGAAGGATGCGAGAGGGGGACTTCATTAAGTTGAGCATCAGAGCCATCAGTGTGAGAGATGGAGAGATGAAGCTAATGGCCTCATCAATCTGAGAGAAAGAGATTTGGACAACAACAAAACTCTACTACTTGATTGAGAGAGAGAATACAGAGTAGAGAAAAAACTCTGTAGTGAGGTTAAAAAAAAAAAAGAAACAGAAAAGTCCTAATATTAATTGTGACATATAGAGAGAAAAAGATATTAGGAAGATAAAAATATTTTGTGATTATGAGAGAGAGAGAGTATAGAGTGAGGAAAAATCTCTACAAAAAGGAAGGTGAGAAAAAAAGGTTCATGATTCCGAATTTGAACCAAATCGGACAATATAACTTCAATCATATATATTTATTTGCTAGAAATTATGATTTTTAAAAAAGAAAAAAAAATTATGATAGAACAATAGCCATAATTATGTTTTGAAAAATCATGATAGATTAACGTTAAATAATGTTTAATGCTATGTTTTTACTTAACTGGTGAATATTATGAGAGTAGTTTGTTTGATGGTAATGTTATTATTATTTTTAAAATTTATGATAGGTTAAATTTTTTTGAAAATGTTATATGATTTTTCCGTGAACAAATTATGTGAAACTATGGTTCAATACCGAACCGAACAGTGTTTCAATGTTTTAGTTTAAATTGGTTCCATAATTTTAATGATTTACTTTAATTTCAATGTTTATAAAACTGTAGACAATATATTGGTCTTGATTTCATTTCAAATTGATCCAAACCAGACGATGGTCACCCCTAATTAGATGTACATTGGTTTGTGGTTTACTTATTTATTGACTTTTTGACTTTTTGTAAAAAATGTATAAAAAAATGGAGAAATGATGTGACAAAAAAAGAAAAGAAAAAAGAAGAGCAAATAAATATAGCTATTCCCAAAACAGTCCATTCCATAAAAATAGTCTCGGGTTACCCTCCTCTCCAACGTTCTTGGTTGCTCTTCGGCCTTGTTTGGTTTGTTTATTGAGAGATAATTTTTGAGAAAAAATTTTAAAAATTTGTTTAGTTGAAAATTTTTGAAAAAAGAAATTTGAAATAATTTTTCTTTTTACTACACATCAGTCAATAATTTTTTTTTCTCTCTTCTCTTGTTCTTTCGCATTCTACACATCAATCAATTAATTTTACTCTCAAATCCATCTATTCAACTACAATATATATATACACAATACGATTTGTAGCTCGAAAGAGTGTGGCTTGACACCAAAACAACGTCGTTTTGGTGTTTTTTTTTTCTTTTCTTCTTTGCGTTTTTCTAAAGAACAAGAAAAAGAAGAAGAAGAAGAAGGAGCTGGGTCTGCTGGGTTTCATTAACATCAACAAAAAAAAAAAAAAAAATTTGTTGATCAACATCAACAAATTTTTTTCTAAACAAATTTTTTTTTTTTGTTCATCAACATCAACAAGATCTGGGTCTGCAGATCTAGATCAACATCTTCATCAACAAATTGCAACAACATCATCATCATCTTCATCAAAAAAAAAAAAAAAAAAACTCCTTGGGTCTGCAGATCCAGATCAACATCATCAGCATCTTCATCAACAAATTGCAATCATCTTCAACATCATCTTCAACATCATCATCATCTTCATAATCTTCATCAACAAAAAAAACTGAGGGCCGCCGATCTTCCTTCTCCTTTTCTCTCTTCCTCTTCTCCCAGATCAACATCATCAACATCTTCATCAACAAATTGCAACAACATCATCATCATCTTCATCAACAAAAAAAACAGAAGGCCGCCGATCTTCTTTCTCCTCTTCTCTTCTTTCTCTCTCCCCTCGTCTCTTCCCTTTGTATTTGAACGCACAGAGAAAGAAAGAAAAGGAAAAAAAAAAAAAAAACCAAAACGACGTCGTTTTGGGTATTCGGGCCACTTTCGAGCCAACAATTTCGAGCCAACAATTTCGAGCAACGGATCATTTTTCATATATATATATATATATATCCAAGTTCACTTTTTAGACCTATTTTAGACCTATTTTCCAAGTCCACTTTTTAGACTTAGGCCTCGTTTGGGAACCTTCCATTTTAGTCAAAAAGTCAAAAAGTTACTAAATTAGCCAAAAAGCCAATAACCCATACCAAAAAGTCAAAGATTCTCTCTTCTCTCTACTTTTTGCATATCTTTTCATAAAAAACTAAAAAGTTATCCCAAACATACTAGTTTTTTTTAACTCATATTTTAGCCAAATAGCCAAAAAGTTACTAAATTAGCCTGTTCCCAAACGAGGCCTTAATGATGTGTAAGTTATATGATTGGTTGATGATTAGAGAAAATATAAAATATAGTGTTGCCTTTAATATCTTGATTGATTGCCACATCACTGAGTTTGAAAATTAAATCTAATTTTTTTTTGGTCTTAAATAGCAATGATAAAAAAATAAATAAATATGGGGGGATTTACGTATAGGTCCTAATATGTTGACTTATTATCTAATAGGTCCTATGATAATTAGTGGCGTTTTTCATCAAATACTATTAAAAAAATGTTAGTAGTTGTTTATTTTCAATAACAATTTGAAAATTTTATCATAAAAAATGTCACTAAGGCCCCGTTTGGGGACTGGCTAAATTAGCCAATTAGCCAAAAAGATACCTTTTTAGCCAAAAAGCCAACAACCCATACCAAAAAGTCAAAGATTCTCTTTTCTCTCTACTTTTTGCACAGTTTTTCGTAATTAGCCAAAAAGTCATCCCAAACATACAAGTTTTTTTTACCTACCTTTTTAGCCAATTAGCCAAAAAGTTACTAAATTAGCCTGTTCCCAAACGAGGCCTAATTATAAATTTTAGCAACAGTTTAAAAAAATCGTTAAAAAAAGTTACTAATTTTCAACTTTCAACGACAGTTTGAAAAATTTGTCACAGGAAAATATCACTAATTGTAAGTTTTAATAACGATTTATAAAAATCGTGACAAAAAAAAGTCACTAATTATCAATTTTTAGTAACATGCAAAAAATCGTCACAAAAAATTATTTTTAGTGATAATTTTATTAGGACTTATTTTTAATAGGACTTGATAAAAATTAAGTCTAACTATCAGAACTTATTGGTAGTTTATCCAAAAAATAAAAGGTGATTCTATTTACACACCACAAATTCTTTTAGTACACAACACTTACTTAGTACACACCACACATAATTTTGATTTTTTTTTTTATAAAATTTTTGTTCAATACACACCATCAATTTTCAAATATACCTAAAATATCCCCCATCTTCTTTAACCCGTCTCACAATCCTAACCCTAAACCTAACGCTAACATCTTCCCATCATTGGTATCATCCTTCGAAAGCCATTTTGTCGACGTTGCCCTTCCGAAGCCCTTCCGTCGCCGCCCTTCTCTCGTCAACATTGTCCCTTTCTCTATCTTCCACCTCAGTTCCTCCATAACAGCCATCCACAACCCTCACCCCCGTCACAACTCCCTCTATTCTGTTTCTACTTGTCACTTCTTCTTCTCTTCAAACCCTAGATCTGGAAACCTAATTGGTGGAGGAGCTAGGTCATGTTCTGAAGGGGATCTAGAGGATGGGTTAGCGGTAGAGGAAGGTGCAATGTGAGTCGCAGCTATGGCGGAGACACAATATGAATTGAAGAAGAAGAAAAGAGAGAGAGTGAGATGATCTAAGCTGAGAGGAGGAAAAGAAGAATATGGAGGGAAGAAGGAGGCATGACATTGGTTGAAAAGTGGCTTACGCTAGCGTCGGCACCGAAATTGGAGATGGAGAGTTAGGGGTCTTTTGGGAACACATTAAAAAAGTCAGTTTTTTGGCTTTTTAATTTTTTTAGCCAAAAAAGTCAACTTTTTTATCCAAAACAACCCAAAAAAGCTGTCAAAAAAGTCAAAAAAATCAAAACGTCAACTTTTTACCAACTTTTCAAAACACCACTTAGTGGTGGTGACTAAAAAGTGGATAAAATTATGTGGTGTATGTCTAAAAAGATAAATTAATTAATGGATAAAATTATAATATAAAAAAAACTTATAGATGGTGGATATTGAGAAATGGAGTGGTGTGTAAATAGACAAAAACTTTTTTTGGTTTGTAGCAAAAGTCAAAAGTTGACTTTTTTGAATTTTTTTTTTTCATTTGGAAAGGTGGTTTTTAGCCAAGAGTGAAATTACAATTTTACCCCTTATGAGTCAAAATATGCTACATGGGTGAAGTTGTAATATTTTAAACTAAATAGGGGTAGTTTGGTCATTTGATTGTGATTTGACATTATAAACAAATATTAATAAAAAAAGCCAAAAGTCAGTTTTTACCAACTTCCTAAATCATTTGTCTAAAAAAGTCAAAAGCTTGGTTAAAAGCCAAAAAGTCACTTTTTACCATCTTTCCAAAATAAGCCAGAATTATCCAAACATAAATCTCTAAAACTCCAAAACTATTTTCAATATATACAATCAAACAAATTTTCAAATTCTGTTAAAATTTTTGTTTTGAAGTTTTGTAAAATCTTTTCAAAAAATTATTTCATAAATACAAACCCAACATGGCGTCCATCTCTTTCTGGCCTCTTTTGGAAAGACAAAAAAAAACTCAAAAATAAGCTTTTAACCCATTTTACATCATATCATTTTTCTCTATATTTTTACACATTTTAAAAAAAAAATAAAAAAATCAATTTTTTACTAACTTTCCAAAATAAATCCCCCTCTCAACAATGCAAATCTCTCTCGCTCACTATTGAAGGGGCCGATTAAAAAAAACCTCCCAAAAAAATCCAACCTCTGACTGACACTTATGTCTCTCACAATTTTCGGATTTCTCTGTACAATGTTAACGCTCGCAACAATATAAGAGGCGTTACTTTTTGATTCTTGTATTGGAAGGCAGATCATCAACATTTCCCAAGTCCCATCTGAAGCGCTGGATTCTTCAGGTTAGCTTCTTCAAAACGACTACTTTAACACTTTAATATATGATATATACCCGCATTACATGGATTCATAGATATATACACATACATATATATATATATATATATATTAGTAGTTGACATACGTAATGTGTGCATAATTAAAATAAGTAAAAATAAAATTAAATTTTTACTATGTATGATATGTCATGTAAGTGATAAGAGTCTTATTTATTAATTCAAAAGTTTAAGGTTCAAGTCCTACTTTTGTTAACTATCTAATTTTTTATTTTTATTTTTTTATATTTCAAATAGAAAAATGAGGACACGTGGTATAAGGAAAAGTCACCAAAGTTTAGACACCAAGCCATACCTGTCTAGGGTTAGTAGGTTTTTCTGATTTCAGATCTCAAAGAAGTGATTGTAGAAAATGTTCGTAGAATATGGATTCACCATAAATGAAAATATTGGGGGGGGGGGGTGAAATATCTTAAACTAACATGAGATGTAATAGCAAACAAGATATGAATTTATTTAATATAATTGAACATATATAGCCTTTGACCGAGTTGAATGACAAACAAAAATTCGTTTAGCAGCCCCATTTGTATAGGGCACGATAGATACATGGTTAATTACATATTAGGAGTGAACATGTAGAGTGTTTTTTTTTTTTTTTTTTTTAATTTTTAAATTTTTTAAAAAATAACTTAAAATATTAAATAAAATATAGTGCACACTTGATGACTGAGCTGTTAAAAATTGAAAAAATTACAAAAATTTAAAATTAGTGGTTAGATGAAGGTAAGTTATATGGAAAATGTCTCGTAGCCCAAATTTTGTGGCTCAAAAGTGGCTCAAATGGCAAAAACGACGTCGTTTTGGCCATTTTTATGTTGTTCTGTATTCAAAACGACGTCATTTTGGCCATTTGAGCCACAAAATTTGAGTTACGTAACATTGTCGAAGTTATATAAGGGCATTTTTGGAAAGAGAAAAACCGTGACAAAGCTTCAAAAAGATTCTGGACTATATACTTTATAGAATACTACTAGTATAAAGATTGATATTTGAAAACAAAGCAGTGGTAAAACATATTAGAATTTTATTCCTTTGCATTATACATAAAATTTAATTACTCACTCTGATTGTTATTTATAAGTTTCAACAATGTTATGAGCAAAGTGCTTCTAATGAATTTCATAAGAGTGAAACCCAATTATCACTCAAAAACATTTTGTTACTTGATCAAAATAAGGTATACACAATCTTTATTCATGTACAAATATTAAAGCCATCTTGTACTAATATACTATTAAAGATTCACATCTAGATTATATAGATTCCATAGTTTAATACAAATTGAAATGTTTAAAGGTACAATTTGAAACTTACCATAGAAACTAAATTGAAACTTACTTCAAATTAGAAGGGTGTAAAGTTTAATTTAACCCATAATTGTATATTGCTACTTATCACTCTTTATTTTTTATTGAGCATCAACGAAGAATTTTATTAAAAAGAAAGAAGGGAAGAGGACAAGAAGTCCTCAACCAAAGAAAAGGAAAACATTCAAAACAAAAAGCACAAAACACCTAACACTAGAGATGGCAAAATCATAAATGTTATAATATATATGGGCCTATTTGATTGTGTTTTCATTTTATGTTTACTATTTTCTAGCAAGGAACTGATGAACAACCAGTCACAGATGTTAGAACTGTGCGATTTATGATTCGATATGAGTTCCAATCAAAATGATTCAAATAGTTCTATTGAATCTTAAGTTGAGTGAATTGTACGATTCAATTGTGACAAATCGTAACGGTTCACTGCTATTCAATTATTGCATAATGCATGAAACGACGTTGTTTTAGCAAAATAAAATTAAAAAAAAAAAAAGATCAATTGTTTATATTGATATAAGTGGTTTTATTTTATATGTATCTACCAATATTCAATTTTGTTATTTTGATATTTATTTCATTTTAAACACTATTTTTAAATTTTTATATAAAATTATATATTATATTAAATGAAGTAAATCTTATGACTCACCATTCAGTACGATTCACAATTGCAGCAAAATGATTCACGATTCTATTGATAATTTAACAACAATGCATCCAATAAAAAATGTCTCACCATCGAATGCAAAAGCCTCGTTTCAGAACTCCTTCCCTAAACTCATTATTGGAGAAACTAGAAGCTGAGCACTTTCTGCTTCAAGGGCCTCGATCCTAGCACGGAGCTTTTCAATCTCTTGGTCAAGTTCTTTAACAGCAAGGGTTGTTGACTTAGTTTGGAGATCAAAATAAGCCGCACTATTTTCTTCAAATAGTCAATGGTGAACTGAACCTCAAAGCTTGCATTTTGAGCATATAAAAACCAATCCCGCCAGTTGAAAATTTCAGGTTTGTCTTCGAGTCTGGTGTTGCACATGTGGTGTATCACATCGCACTATAAATACAGGTCGTCACCTTGAGACTCATCTATTCAATTGACCAAGAGATTGGAAAGCTCCATGCTATGATGTGATTTATTGAGATTGAATCCTTTAATCTCTATTTTCTGTTGTTACAATTCAATTTTTTTTCCCCCCTTTTTTTTGAACAGAAAAAAGGGGTGCTCCTTGAACGCATCATTGGTATGAAAAATTATTGGTTGGTCTAGAAGCACCACATGATCATGCCCTAGCCATGCCCTGGCCAATCACAAATCTCTATGTCCTCTCATGTTTTCCAACCACTCAACACAAAATCGTGAGCCCTACCCTCTCCACCAATAACACACGTGGTGGTGCCCCAGAACCAACCCATAATTTCTCCATTGCAACCCCTAGCTCTAGTGTAAAAAAAAGTTATTATAGATTTAAGTTTTTCCCATACTACACTATATCGGTACATACCAAAATAAATAATAATGTTGAAAGATATGAAAAAGTGTAATAAAAAAAATATGAAAAGGAAGATAAAATAGTAGTTAAAGTTGTTTTTTAAATGGAGTCTATAAAACTTTTATAATAAAAAAAATTAATATATCCAAATATTTCAACAATTTATTCTAAGCATTTACCATACACAATAGAAAAATCAACCAAAAACAGTGACACCAAAACATTAACTCCAAGAATGAAACAACCCTCTTGGAAGCAATTGTGAACAATTTGTCGCGCGTCCATAAGCTCATTTCCAGTGCCTATCGAGAAAATTCTATATGTACCCAATATAAGATCACTCCTGCCAACAAACTAATTCAAACTCTCTTTCATCATTCGTTCAAAAAAAAACTCTCTCATCATGGTTTTCAACATTCTTGAACGTAACATCTTCCTCACCAAATTATTCTCTCAATCTCAATTCCAGAAACAAACAAAGATTAATCAAAAACCAAAAGTCAGCTTTCCATTGAAACCAAAGAAGATTAACCTCATTATGTCAACAAAACTGCCACTTAAGTCTGTGGCCAAGAAATTCAAAATCACTTTTCTCTTTATTACACATCAATCCATCACTTTTTCTCTCTTCTCTCCTTTCATATCTAACACATCAATTAATCACTTTTTCACCCATCTATTCAACTAAAAAAAAATTATATCATCTAAAACTTCTAAACTATTTTCAAAACAGATAATCAAATAAAATTTCAAATTTTGTGAACCTTTTTAGAAAATTATTTTTTAAAATTGTTTCACAAATACAAATCAAACACGACCAATGACTTTACAAAATGGCCAATGACTTTACAAAAATCTCACAGACACCTCACTTGGAATCACTCACACTAGAGTACTTAACTCCACTTCTGGTTGCTATGTTACATGAGACTCCTTAAAATAAATCAAATACTCGTGTTAGATACTCAACACTCGAACAAGTTTCTTATATAATTATATATAATACTATTATTATATGTACATATTGTTATATAATCGCAATAAATTACCTTTTGACCCTGTAAGTTTCATATATCATCATTTTCTCTCACATACTTGATTAAAAATATAAAATATGACATTTCTTTTTGCCGAGTCCGCATATACTTAAATTTATGATTTGATGAGTCCGACCTCTAGATATATACCCGCACCTGACATCCATACCTGAGTCCATGTAACATTGTCTTGTTGTTGTTGTTGTTGTTATTGTTGTTGTTGTTAGACATTCTAAATGAGGCCACTTCCCTTTATATAACTATCCACTTTCTCAATGGATTGCTAGGATCATTTTCATCCAAGGGCTATTATTAAGCCTCTAGAATATTGTAACATAACACTCATACTTTCACTGTATTCTAGAACTCTTTAAACTATTTTAGTATATAATAAGATTTTCTATACTTCTCTAAAATATTCTAGAAACCTTCTAAGTTTTTACAAGCTTCTCCAAGCAACTAGGCTCCAAATATCACCTGATTTTTATATTAAAAAAAATGGCCCATTTTTTCATAAATGAAGAAAAATATGAAAGTTGCACCAAAAGCCTCAAAGGGATTGGGAAAAAATTGTCAGTATAATTTACCATCCTAGTTGGTCAAACTATTGTGGGTTATTTTATTTTATTTTATTTTATTTTTTACATCAACGGTGCATCAAAAAAAAAAATAAAAAAAAATGAGACAATGTACGATAAAAGAACAAGTAAAAGATGAGAGGACAACAAAAGATTCAGTAAAAAATGAGAGAGAGAGAGAGAGAGAGAGAGAGAGAGAGAGAGAGAGAGAGTCCACAATTTGAGTATATTACTTAACAAAAAACTTCAGTATGTATGTTGCAACATTTTCCCCTTAACACATTATGCAAGATCTTTTAGATGGTCCCACTTGAAGCATTTCCATAGTCGCACTTCAAGTTTCTTAAATTGTGGTCATAAGATGGAAAACATGAGGAATATACAAACTAAATGAAGAAATAACAACGAAGCTAAAGACTCTCTCATAGCGGGCCTACCAAGCTAAACTCATCAAGAATCCTAATAGCAGAAGTTAATCTTAAACAATGTAAGTTAGGGTAGTTAGTACTTGGATTTTCAAGAGACAATTAGATGTGATGCCTTTTTAAGAGATTACAGACCGTTGGTTTATATATTGAAAATTTGAAAGTATAAATATATATATACACACACACACTTAATAGAACTTTGTGATGCATGTTGCACTGTTTGGTTCTTAACACAACATGCAAAAGCTTTATAGATATTCATATATTTTCGTATTCAGAATTTTATCATTTGGGGTGGCCTGAAGTGGCCTAAAAGCTACGTCAACCTATGATACATAGATTCGGGTAAATTTTGTCGGGTGGAGGTGTGTATCTAGAGGTCGGACCCATCAAATCTCAAATTTAAAGGTACACAGACTCATCAAAAAGGTGTAATATTTTTAGATTAATTTTTATATTTTTAATCTATTATGAGAGATAAAATGGTATTACATGTAAGTTGTAACATATAGTATCAAAAATCTATTTTCACTCATTTCATAGTAATTATACAACAAATACATATAATGATAGTAATTATAGAACATAATATACATATAACAATAATGTTAAATATAAATATATATGGAGTGTTTGATGGAAAGTGTCCAATACATATCCTACACACCCTTGCCCAATTGTCGAGTGTCCAACACGGGGTATTTGATTTATTCTGAAGAATCTATGTAATACAAATGTAACCAGCTCACCCACAAATATTTTTTCTCAGTTGTTAGGTAATTTATAAATGAAAAGGCTAAGACAACAAATGCTTATATAAAGTAGCCTCCAAACTTAAAAATGATGAAGCATTGCCATGTAAAAATTGTGATGCAAATTACTTGATCAAAAGAAAATGGTTATAAAAATCAAATTTTTTTGACCTATATATACATAAAATCCCTAATATATTCTCACACCCCCACTTAAACTCAAGGTGTTTTAGCGAAAAACACTGAGAGTTTGCCAAGAAGAAGCTGAAACTGAGCAGTGGTGTGAGTCTTGGTGAAGAAGTCAGCAAGTTGCAGAGTCAAAAAGACGAAAGAAAGTGAAATAGAACCAGACTGCAGATGCTAACTGACAAAGTAACAATCAATCTCAATATGCTTCATCCGCTCATGGAAGATAGTGTTATGGGCAATCTGAATAGTACTGCGGTTGTCGCAATAAAGAGAGGTCGGAGAAGACTGAGGGACACCCAAATCAGATAAAAGACAATGAAACCAAACAATCTCAGCAGTAGCATGAGCTATAGCACGGTACTCAGCTTCGACAGTAGAGCGAGCAACAATAGTTTGTTTCTTGCTTTTTCAAAAGATCAAGGAATCGCCAAGAAACATACTGAAACCAAACATGGACTTGCGATCAGTAATATCACCAGCCCAATCAGGATCAGCATAGGCCACCAAATCTATAGAAGAAGTGGAGAACAATAGTAAATCCTAAAATACAATACCTCGGAGATAGTGAAGAATCCGAACCAATGCTGCCCAATGTGTGGAACGAGGAGCAGAAACAAACTGGCTAACCATATGAACAACATAGGCAAGATCAGGACAAGTAACCATTAGATAAACTAAACAACCCACAAGCTCACGATAAAAAGTAGGATTATCTAGAGGGACACCATCAGTAGAGTTGAGCTTCACATTAAGCTCAATAGGGGTATCAGAAACCTTAGTATCAGTAAGACTGGCACGGTGAATAACCTCATTAGCATACTTTGTCTGGGATAGAAAATAGCCCTTTGGAGAAGAGACAACCTCAATACCAAGAAAATACCGCAATGGACCTAGATCTTTCATTTCAAAGGTGCGAAAGAGATATTACTTGACCTCAGAGATAGTAGAAGAGTCAGGACTAGTGATGATCATATCATCCACATAGAGTAAGAGAGCAACAAGACCAGCCAAGGTATGTTTGAGAAACAAAGCAGAGTCGGAAGCAGAAGAATAAAACCCGACGGTAATAACAGTTTGAAAACGATCATAATAAGCACGAGAAGATTGCTTTAAACTATACAGAGCATGCCGAAGATGACAAACCTGCCCAGAGAAGTGGAAAAGGTCAAAGGGAGGACGCATGTAGACCTCCTTAGTGAGATAACTGTTAAAAAAAGCATTCTTAACGTCCATCTGATAGAGAGGTTAATGTCGAACAGCAGCAACAAAAATCAAGGTATGGACAATAGTCATCTTGGCAATAGGGAAAAATGTCTCATCATAATCAATACCATACTTCTATGAGAAACCCTTAGCAACCAAGTGAGCTTTGTATCGCTCGAGAGAACCATCAGAATGGGTCTTGACTTTATCGACCTATTTGCAACCAACCAGATTTTTGCCAACAGGCAAAGGATCTAACTCCCAAGTGTTTGTCTTCCGCAAGGCAAACAACTCATCCTCTATAGCTTAAACCCAATTAGGATCTTGACAGACCTTCGTGTAAGATTGAGGTTCTAAAAAAGAATGAATAACAGACAAAAAAGTACGATAGGAAGTAGAAAAATATGTATTAGACTAACCCAAATTGTTTGGAGGATGACGCTCATGAAGAGGATATTGGTGTGCAACAGGATCAGAGTCGTCCAAAGCAAGAGGATCAGCAGCAAGGGTAGAGACAACTGGTGGATGAGGAGTCTTGCGACGAGAATAAACTAACAACGGAGGAGGAGAAGAAGTTGAATGAGGAGAAGCAACCAAAGGTGAAACAGGAGGAGAAGATAGAATGAGCTTAGGAGGAATAGTGGAGATGTACTCATCAGACGGGACCTCAGAAGGAAATGGATCAATATGAACCAAATCCTCTTTGGAAACTAGAGGTGAGAGAAGAAAGTTGAAAGTAAGGTAGACCTTCGAGAAAGGCAACATGGCGGAGACATAAAGGCAACAAAAAACAGGTCATAACAAATGATAACCTTTCGAGTAAGACTATAACCCAAAAGACACATAGGACAGATCAGACACTAAGTTTGGTCTTATCTTTACGAGGTCAAAGGATAAAACAAGAAGACCTAAACACACAAAGAAGGAGAAATTAGGAAGTCTGAAACAGAGCCTCATAAGGGACCGACTGCAAAAAGGAGGGTAGGCATACGGTTGAGAAGAAAAAAGAGAAGAACTGCTTCACCCCAAAATGGAGTTTTAACGGAGAGGCAGAGAGAAGAAGAGACCTACTGCCTCAAGAATATGGTGTATACACTTAGCTCGACCATTTTGGTGTGTATTAGTACAAGAAGTTTAGTGAATGGTACCTAATTTGGCCAAGTATTCACAAAATTTAGTTTTAAAGTATTCTCCTCAAGTCGATTGCAACAATTTAATAGTAGACCTTAACTGTGTAGTGACCATAGATTGAAAAGTAAGGTATATCTGGTAGAAGTTTGACTTATGAGTCATAAGATAAACCCAAGTATAACGAGTGCAATCATCAACAAAAGACACATAGTATGCAGAACTCTCTTTGGTGAGAAATGTAAGAAGGGCCCAAACATCAAGATAAACTAAAAAAATGGTGTATCAGATATAGAAGTACTTTTATAAAAAGGTAAGGCTATCATTTTAGCAAGTTTACACCTTCAACATTCAGTAAGTTCACTAGGAGAAACTTTATCTAATATACCCGACTGAGCTAATGACTGTAAGCGATCAGTAGACAAATACCCTAATCTAAAATGCCACAAGTAAAAAGAACTAGACAAAGAATCTAACTGAAAAGAGAAAAATGCAGTCTAAGAGATTGCCATAGGCAGATACAAGCTCTCTGCCACAGAGAGGTCTCCAACTCTATGACCAGTCTCAATTGGCTGCTTAGACATCTGATCTTGCACAGTACAGATAGAAGAAGAAAAGATGACATCAAAACCAGAGGCATCAAGCTGACTGATAGATAATAAACTGATAGATAACTGAGGAACATAAAAGACAGATGGAATAGAGACAACAGACATAGCAGATGGTAAGACAGACCCAACAGATATAATAGACATATTAGACTCATTAGGAGTATTAACAGTAATAGAAAAAGGAAGGAGAGTACAATTTTAAAGTAAAAAGAGATATGGAATCATATGATGAGAGGCACTAGAGTAAAAAATGCAAATAGACAAAGAGATACCTGAAGAAGACCCAAGAAAACCTAAATGAAGAGAAAAAAACAATGGAGGCAGAAAGGGGATGGCTGGAAGGTAGATAGTGTATACTGAAGCTGACTAATCTGAGCACTCAAGGAAGCCAAGTCAAGATCAGGAGCTGGAGCAGATGTAGTAGAACTGGCAGAAGCTTGAAAATTGCTCAAAGAAAAAGGGCAAAACTGGATCTGAGACTGCTGAGAATACGAGCCAAACAGACATCCTTTCTTGGGAAAGTAATATTTTCAATGGCCCTTTTGATGGCAAAAGGCGCACTTATCAAAAGCCATAGACATCGTAATAGCTAGAAATCTGAGAGGTTGAATAGCCAAAAATTTGAGAGATTGTGGTAAACCCAAAATAGAACAAAATGGCCAACCAGAGGGTTCAAGTGTAATAAATTGAGAACTAGTGAGTGAAAACAAAATAACCAGAATATTAGACCACTGAGTGGGAGAACACCAGTGGTACTCTCGATCAATACTCAGTGCGAGAAAATCGAACTCCACAAACCAGACAATTAGGTCACATGATAAACTAAGCTCCTCAAACCCGACGAGAGAACCATCAAAGAAGAGAGAATCGCAAACCCAGATGGATTACTCGAGGCTCGCGATCACGTGTTCAGACGGAGATAAGGATTGCGAGTCCAAAAAGAGGCAGCTTAGATCAATAACTTTAGCAATTACTCAGAAGACGCGGTTGTTGATGAACAGAGGAAGAAGGGCTGAGATTCATGAGGTAGGAAATTCCAAAATTTCAATCACGCGAGGCGAGTCGAACACAGAGGTGCTTATTGCAAACCAGATAGGTGAGTTGCGAACTATGATTCCGATGCAACTTCTAAGAACACAGAGAGAATGAGAAGAGAACCTCAACCGAAGAGGCTAGAACCGAAGTTGACAACGATGGCGTTAGGCTTTCATACATGGCTCTGATATCATGTAAGATTTCTGAATAAAGTCTGTATATTCAAATGTAATCGTAACACAAGAATACATTGGTTTATATAACAATCTAACCCTAAAACGAAACAGGAAATATGACTTATTGCCATATACAAAATGTATATACTACCATATATACATAAAATCCCTAATAAATTCTCATAGGCTGTGTTGTCCCTCCAATGGACGGATTAATATCTGAATATGAGGTTGAAGATGGAAAACAAATCAAATTTTATTAATCATTATGACTTGGATTTGTATGATGCAGCCATTATGTGCCATTCTTTTAGCCTATGTTCTCCATAAGAACAATATCCAGAAGATAATTCACAAACCAGGGAATAAAGAATAACATTGTCAAATAACCTAACAAACCACACATTATTTGATATTGAACAGAGAGTAAATTGTATACATAAGCAACTATAATGAAAGAACCATATGATTCCAATTAAATTTGTATCAATAATACCACAATCCAGGGGAGAATCAAGGGAATATAACTGTGAAGTAACCTAATAAACAATACATTATTTGATATGGAACATAGTGAAAGAGCATCAATAATACCATAATCCAAGAGAGAATCAAGTTTTTGTAAGATTTACTCAAGCTTTAACAGCCTTTGACCACCGAAATAATAAACACTAAAGTAATTTACCATCATAATAAGCAACACCAAGGGAAAAAAAAGCTTTGAATAACCACTTTGAATCCTAATGCCAATCAATGTCCGAGAAAAAAATAATTAATAAAATATAAACTAAGCTCAAAATCTGGTAAAAAATGCATACACACAACCCATGAATAACCATTGGCGAAAACAAAGAACTAATAAACAATGATGCTAGTGTTTTATATCTTATTGAGCTTGTAACCAAATTTGATTAAAACAATAACATACAAGATTAAACATATATATAAGCATAGAAAAAAGAGACATTTTGGGATTGTTTCCTATACTGTAACAAGATGAAGCTGTAACTTAAGCCTCTGCAATGAGAGAGGGTTGCGAAGAATTGAGGCTTAGATTAGGGTTCAAAAACAGGTGTCGAGGCGGAGGAGGAGCAGACAACTGATTTAGAGAAAGTACGATTGGAGATGACGATGTTATTTAGTAAAAGAATTTGGAGAGGATGATGCTATTTCAAAATTTGAAACACAACATCTACATGAGGGTGAATGGTAAGAAGGGCCATTGGATCTGGTGTGAAAATAATCATAGCCTTTGATTCAATATAAATTTCTAACCCTTAGATTGAATCAATTTGATGGTCCACATTTTGACACATAGACAAATGTCTCATCCCAATTCAAAAACACCCTTCTTTTGTTATATAGATATATAGCATTATTATTATATGTATATATTGTTATATAATTGCTATAAATAACCTTTTAACACTGTAAGTTATATATATCATCATTTTCTCTCACATACTTGATTAAAAATATAAAATATGACATTTTTTAGCCGAGTCCATGTATCCTTAAATTTATGATTTGATGAGTTTGACCTCTAGAAATATACTGGCACCCGACAGCCATACCCGAATCCATGTAACATAGTTTTATTGTTGTTGTTGTTGTTGTTATACATTCCAAATGAGGCCACTTTCCTTTATATAACCATCCACTTTCTCAATGGATGGCTAGGATCATTTTGATTCAAGGGCTATTATTAAGCCTCTAGAATATTGTAACATAACACTCATACTTTGATTATATTCTAGAATTCTTTAAACTATTTTAGTATATAATAGGACTTTCTATACTTCTCTAAAATATTCTAGAACTTTTTGAAACCTTCTAAGTTTTTACAAGCTTCTCCAATATTTTGGAACCTTCTACGATGTTCTAGGGACATAAAATTGAGTTGAAATCAAACATTTTTATGAATAATTTCATCCAATAAAAATTACTTTCACTTAAACTTGACTTGTGAAGCAAATTTTTAGATTCGCCATACACTTGGTATTTTAGCTAAGGGTGAAATTTTTGGACATGATATGTCAGCAAGACACAAACGGGACACAAACTAAAAATAACGTGAAAAAATAAAATGTAATGGGTTAGTATTAAGGTAATTTTGATATGAAACCAAAATGACACAACTCGAACATTACCAGCACGACACAACATCTACTACTACTCTCTTGTTTTAATTCATTTATTGGTCTCGTTGTTTTTATTTTAATCTTGTTTGTGTTTTGTTTTATTTTAACATAACTGCTTTTCTTGTTCCTTAAAAAAATAAAAAATCATTTATAATTTTTTATAAAAAATTGCTACATGATCTTTAATACAGAACCCAGAGGAACATAATCCTTTAAGTCCAATGTGCGTTGCTATCTCCATTACTGATTTGAAGATCAAATAATTCAACAATTATAAGGCAGTCCAAGCAACTATGAACTGGCCAATCCACAATCAAAGCAACTAAACGAAATTAAAGCCTACCAGTTGCTCTAGAGAATTCTTGCAATTGCTAGCTTTAAAGTGCTAATTGATAACGTTATTCCGAGAATCTTTAAATTGTGGGGATGGGAATGATCCAACACCTCTAAGTAAGGAAAAAGTTGACCCATCCAAACCTTTTGCTGTAAGTTAAGGGCAATTACTTTTTTGCTATCACACCAACATGTACTAAATAACATATCCAAGACTCCTTTTTTTTTTTTCCCCATTTATTCCTAGAGGCTAGAATATATGTGATTGGTGTAATGAAAGCAATACATTGAATGTAGAATATTGCTTAATTTCCGAAAAGCTAAAAAAATGGAAGATTTCTAAAAAGGTCCTACAAAATTAATTTCCTAATATTCACAATCGCTAAACTATCTAAAACTTTGTAGGATACAAGAAGTGAAATCTCAAGTATCAAATCCCATTTTCCCGTTAAAATATTACCCTGCAATTACTTTGTTCATAGCTAAATTTGAGATTTGGAAATAGTTACTTGTTGCCCTCACTGTACCTATGTGTGAGCCAAAATTGACTGATTGACTAGTAATTGTCCAAAATATCCAAAAACCACGACAATGAAAAAAAGAAGAAAGGATCATCCATGACCATTTGAATGTGCATTGGGCTAAAAAGGATATATAAGTCTTGTTTGGATTCATCATATTTATGGAGGCTATATCGATGTGCATTGGGCTTGGCCCACGGGTAGAGCCACTCATTCTTGCTGGTGTATGGCAATTGTTTGTTTTTTGGGTACTCGGAAGTCCTATTTGAAAAAAAAAAAAGTCTATTTAGTCGCACAATCTTTCGGATCTTCTTAAAAGTCTACTACGATTTTTCTTCTTTGTTCTTCTTTGTTCATTCGCTCTTCTCTGTCTCTTTCTCTGAATTTTTGGTGACCGCCACCACACCTTATCGTTGGTAAATGGTTTGGAAAATTCGGATAAAATCGAATTTTTCCTAAGTTTGATCTATTTTTAGGTGGGGCCTGCCGATTTTTGTGGGTCATAGTGGTAACGCGATCTATGCCGCGTTGTGATTCACGTGGTATATTTGGTTGCTCAAAATCATAACCGAGTGAATGGGAAATTGAAGCCAAAGTATGCTCCATGGAAATGGAGTTTTGGTGGAAAATCCTTAAAGGTTTGAATAAGGTTTGTCCCACATTGATTTGGTGAGAAGTTTTGAATAGGTTTATAAGGCATGGGATTGGAACTTGGGGTGTGCCTCAAGGGGTACCCAAGTGTTTTAGAGAGGGAGATTATAGGCAAAACGAGCTACACCCATTGGACCCAAAAATCACCACATGCGCGTCGCCGCCGTCGCCTATCTGTCTGGTTGGCGTGGTGTGAGGTTGGGTTGGGCTTGTCCAGCCCAATACCTATCTTTTTGGGTCAAAAATATTTGAATTTAATTTTATTTTTTGGTAAAATAAAATCCAGAATTCAAATTAATTTCGGAAATAAACTGGTCCGGTTTTACTGTACACCCAAACAAGGCCCTTCCCGTTTTTTTATTTGTTTGAATTGTGAACCCAACAGATTCAAATCTGTTTAAATTCAAAACCAAACAGGTTTCATACATGTTCAAACAGGTTTGCACCTGTTTAATTCAAAACCTGGAGCCACCAATCCATTTATAAATAGGACAACCCTTATTTGATTTTTTTTTTTTCAGAAAAATTTTGTACTTCACCTCTGCAAATTTATTCTTCATTTTGCTGCATTTAATTTTTTGTGAGAAAGAGTATAAAACATCTAGTGTGTTCGTTAGACAAACAATTTGTAGTGCTGTTATTGTTTGTAGTTGATCATTTCATCCTGGGAGATAGACGTCCGCATTCTGAAAGCACCGTGAAGAGGACGAATTTGTTTTAAGGACACAATGTCAAACACTGGACTTGATCAGAATAATATTCAAGATATTAATTAAGTAAGTTATTTTTTAATTTTCTGTTTTGTTATTATTTATTTAAATCAGATTTTAATTTTGTTTTGATAACAAAATAAAATCTGTTTTTATTTATTTAATTCTATTTATTGTTTGATTTTTGTAATCAAACATTTTTCTCTCATTTCCTTTATTTCTTTATATTCTAGTTGTTGTTTAGTACATAACAGAATTTAATCTATTTAAATACCGTGAAGATTGTCCAACAATCTTAGGACATACTTTTTTTTTTTTTGGTATCTTCATTGTATTTAATTTTCTATGATTTCATAAAGACATATTCTGGTTGGAAAAACAAATAGTGATTTATGCTATTTGACAGATAGTAGTAATATACTGTCTCTTTTCTTTGACAACTAGTAGTAATATACTGGTGTCATTAACAATTGCAAAATATTAATTTGTGTTACAGAAAATTATTGTGCTATTTTATTTTTCTAATTTTAGTAATAAGGAAAATAAAATTATTTTGTGTTATAATTTATTTTCTGGTTTTAGTAACTAGAAAATTAATTTGTGTTTTAATTTTTTCTAATTTTTGCAATTAGAGATTATGGTTACTGCAACTGAAAGTGGTACTCTGATTGTTACACTAACACTGGTCCCTATCCAGAACTATGTCCATGTACCAATCAATTATGGAGAAAAAGAGAAAAATTTAACGGTACTGAGTTTAAGAGATGGCAGCATAAGATGCTGTTCTATCTTACAACTCTTAATTTGGCCTGGTTTCTCCATGAAGAGGCTTCAGCACTTAAAGAGGGTGAAAGTGATCAGCAAGTTGTTGCCGCTGTAGATGCTTGGAAACATTCAGATTTCCTATGCAGAAATTATATCCTCAATGGCCTTGACAACATGCTGTATAATGTTTACAGTCCTTTGAAGTCAGCAAAATAATTGTGGGATTCTTTAGAGAAGAAATACAAGACAGAGGATGCCGGCATGAATGTATTTGTTGTCGGTAAATTTTTGGACTTCGTTATGGTAGACTCCCGAATGGTAATTTCTCAAGTTCAAAGTTTTCAATTAATTTTATATAATATTCATTCTAAGTGTATGTCTCTAAGTGAGTCTTTCCAAGTCGCTGCTTTAGTGGAAAAGTTACCACCGACTTGGAAAGATTTCAAAAATTATTTAAAACATAAACGCAAAGAGATGACCATGGATGAATTGATTGTAAGATTAAGAATTAAGGAAAATAACCGTAGGGCTAAAAAAAGGAATGGGAAAAATCCCATTGAGTCCAAGGCTAATGTGGTTGAGCAAGTTCATAAACCACATAACAAAAATAGGAAGTTTACTGGAGATGGTCCTAAACAAGGCGATAACAACAAGAAGTTCAAAGGAAAATGCTATAATTCTAGCAAGACTGGACATCAAGCTTCTGACTACTGCCGCCCTAAGAAGGATCATGGAAGTACAAGCAAGAAGACTACCAATCAGGCCAATATAACTGAACTAGATTACATCTCTGATCCGGTGAATGACATCAACCTCTCTGCTGTGGTGTCTGAGGCTAATTTGGTTGGAAATCCCAAGGAATGGTGGGTTGACACTGGGGCAACTTGTTATATTTGTGCGGACAAGAAGATGTTCACTACCTACAATGAGGCTGCAAATGGTGAACAACTTTTCATTGGAAATTCTTCTACTTCTACTGTGGCTGGACAAGGGAAAGTGATCTTGAAGATGACATCAGGGAAGGAACTGACCCTCAATAACATATTGCATGTACCTGACATCTGGAAGAATTTAGTTTCTGGTTCTTTGTTAAGTAAAAATAGTTTTAGGCTTGTTTTTGAGTCTGATAAATTTGTATTAACAAAGAGTGGTATGTATGTCAGTAAGGGATACATGAGTGATTGTCTCTTTAAGTTGAATGTAATGACAGTTGTACCAAAAGTTGATATGAATAAGAATAACACATCTTTTGCTTATATTCTTGAGTCGAATTTATGGCATGGTAGATTAGGACATGTGAATTTTGATGCTTTACGTAGATTAATTGGTTTAGATTATATACCAAAGTTTGAAATTAATCCTAATCATAAATGTGAAATTTGTGTAGAAGCTTAAACTAACTAAGACTCCATTTAAATCGGTTGAAAGAAAAACCGAACCTCTAGAATTAATTCATACAAATGTATGTGATCTTAAATTTGTTCAAAGTAGAGGAGATAAAAAGTATTTCATAACATTTATCGATGATTACACAAGATATTGTTATGTTTATTTACATAGAAGTAAAGATGAAGCCTTAGAAATGTTTAAACTCTACAAAACAGAAGTTGAAAATCAACTTGGTAAAACCATTAAAATGGTTAGAAGTGATAGGTGTGGTGAATATGATGCATCATTAAATGAATTTTGTGTACAACATGGCATTATTCACCAAACTATAGCACCTTATTCTCCACAGCAAAATGAAATTGCTGAAAGGAAGAATAGAACCCTTAAAGAAATGATGAATGCCATGTTACTAAGTTCAGGCTTACCATAGAACTTGTAGGGGGAAGCAATATTGTCTGCTAATTATGTTCTTAACAGAATACCCCACAAGAAAAACAACAGCACTCCTTATGAATTGTAAAAAGGTCGACCATCTTCTTACAAATACTTAAAAGTGTGAGGGTGTTTGGCAAAAGTTGAAGTTCCTGTTCCTAGAAAGACTAAGATTGGACCAAAAACAGTAGATTGTGTGTTTATTGGTTATGCTCAGAATAGTAGTGCATATCGGTTTCTGACTTATAAATCAGAAATACCTGATATAAATGTGAACACTATTATAGAGTCAAGGAATGATTTTTTCTCTGAACATGTCTTTCCTTACAAGAAAGGACAGGAATTAAGTTCACAGAAAAGAACTTATGATTGTACACAAAGTCAAGAGACTAATGACAATCAAACACAAGAGACTAGTAATGGTCTCGACCAACAGGATTTAACTGATGATGAACCAAGATGAAGTAAGAGAGCGAGAACATCAAAATCCTTTGGTCCAGATTTTCTAACGTACCTGTTGGAAAAATGAACCTCAAAGCTTTAAGGCAGTAATAACAGGTCCTGAAGCACCTTTGTGGAAAGAGGCTGTTAATAATAAAATTGAATCCATTATGCAAAATCATACTTGGGAATTAGTGAATCTTCCACCTGGTTCTAAACCTCTTGGATATAAGTGGATATTCAAGAGAAAAATGAAAGCAGATGGTTCAATAGACAAGTATAAAGCAAGACTTGTAGTAAAAGGTTACAGACAAAAGGAAGGTCTGGACTATTTTGACACATATTCCCCTGTGACAAGAATAACATCCATTCGCATGCTTATTTCTATAGCAGCGTTGTTTAATTTAGAAATACATCAAATGGATGTTAAGACAGCTTTCTTAAACAATGATCTAAATGAAGAGATCTATATGGAGCAACCCGAAGGGTTTGTAATACCAGGGCAAGAAAAGAAAGTTTATCGGCTTATAAAATCTTTTTATGGATTAAAACAAGCACCTAAGCAATGGCATGAAAAGTTTGATCATACAATACTTACTAATAGGTTTAAGATAAACGAATGTGACAAATGCGTCTATGTTAAAAACACTGACCAAGGATATGTCATAGTTTGTTTTTATGTGGATGACATGCTTATCATTGGAAGTAATCTAAACATGATTAAATCAACTAAACAAATGCTTAACAAAAGATTTGATATAAAAGATATGGGGGTTGCAAATGTTATATTAGGAATGAAAATTACTAAAACATCTGATGGATATGCATTATCTCAATCACATTATATTGAGAAAATTCTTGGTAAATTTATCAAGGATGATATGAATTTAGCTAGAACACCTGTAGACGTCAATCTTTATTTATCGAAAAATAAAGGTGATACAGTGTCTCAGTTAAAATACTCCCAAATCATTGGAAGCCTAATGTACCTAATGAATTGTACTCGTCTTGATATAGCTTATGCTATTAGTAAATTGAGTAGGTACACTAGTAACCCCAGAGAAGATCATTGGAAGGCGATCATTCGGGTTCTTAGATATCTAAGATTCACTCGTGATCATGGTTTGAACTTTACTCGATATCCAGTAGTACTTGAAGGTTATTGTGATGCAAATTGAATATCGGATACTAAAGATTCAAAATCCACTAGTGGATATGTCTTTACTCTAGGAGGCGCGTCTGTTTCTTGGAAATCCACGAAACAAACATGTATTGCGCGATCCACAATAGAATCCGAGTTCATTGCTTTAGACAAAGCAGGAGAAGAAGCAAAATGACTTCGTCACTTCTTAGAAGACATTCCAATGTGGCCAAAACCTGTGCCAGCTATTTGTATTCATTGTGATAGTCAATCTGCAATAGGCAGAGCACAAAATCATATGTATAACGGTAAGTCACGACATATTCGTCATCGACATAATACCGTTAGGCAGTTGTTGTCAAATGGAATAATCTCAATAGATTACATAAAATCTAAAGAGAATATTGCAGATCCGTTAACAAAATGTTTGACAAAAGAGCTAATGTATAGTTCATCGAAGGGGATGGGTTTAAAGCCTATTACATAAGCCGCCATCATAATGTTTACCCTACTTATATGATTGGAGATCCCAAGAACTAAGTTCAAAGGGACAACTAAGTTATGTGTGGCTTGCTAGAAATCACCAAGAGATTAAAATTCCTTACCCATTCTTATGGTGAGAGTGATATCTGTAAAATATGTTGTATGCAGGGGTATAAGGATAAGCTTTGCTTTTAATGATTGCTTATATCTTGATTGAGGCATAAAATCAAGACGAGTATAAGGAGATACTCACAATAAGAATCACTTATATGAGTGTCGAACTGGGGTCAGTTCTATGAGAATGAAAAGGGCTAAATTCTCTAGAAACACTCATGAAAATCAGGAGCGTTAAAGGCCAAAATGAACACAATAAAGGAGAACTACGATGTGTTAGAAGATATTTTGTGTGAAATCTATTGTCTTGGTTTACACAAACGGCTGAACAATTCAAGGCATCGCGTCCATTGGTTAGCTAGTAAGTCTGATAGGTTATCATTAAGGAAGGTTCAAGGCCGAAAACTACCTATCCTGATACAAGATATTTTCGACTTATACTCTTTTGATAAAGTCTGCATATTGTTGCATTTCCGTTGTTATCAAATTCTATTCATGTGGGGGATTGTTGGAAAATGGTTTGGAAAATTCTAGGTAAAACTAGAATTTTTTCCTAAGTTTGGTCTATTTTTTAGGTGGGTCCCGTGTGTCAATTTTTGCGGGTTAAAGTGGTAACGTGTTCTATGCCATGTTGTGATTCACGTGGTATATTTGGTTGCTCAAAACCATTATCGAGTGAATGGGAAATTGAAGCCAAAGTATGCTCCATGGAAATGGAGTGGTGGAAAATCCTTAAAGGTTTGAATAAGGCTTGTCCCACATTAATTTGGTGGGAAGTTTTGAATGGGTTTATAAGGCATGGGATTGGAACTTGGGGTGTGCCCCAAGAGGTACCCAAGTGTTTTAGAGAGGGAGGTTATGGACAAAATGGGCTAGACCCATTGGACCTAAAAATCACCACACACGCGCGCGTGTGCGGTTGCTGCTGTCCGTCTGGTCGGTCAGGCGGGCTAGGCCTGGGCCTGGGCCTGGGCTTGGACGCGGGTGCATGGTGTGAGGTTGGGTTGGGCTTGTCCAGCCCAATACCTATCTTTTTGGGTCAAAAACATTTGAATTTAATTTTATTTTTTAGTAAAATAAAATCCAGAATTCAAATTAATTTCGGAAATAAATTGCTCGCTTTTATCAGACACCCAAACATGGCCTTTCCAATTTTTTTTTATCTATTTGAATTGTGAACCCAATAGATTCAAATCTGTTTAAATTCAAAACCAAACAGGTTTCATACCTATTCAAACAGGTTTGCACCTGTTTAATTCAAAACATGCAACCACCAATCCATCTATAAATAGGACAACCCTCATTTGATATTTTTTTTCCAGAAAAATTTCGTACTTCACCTCTGCAAATTTATTCTTCATTTTGCTGCATTTAATTTTTTGTGAGAAAGAGTATAAAATACTTAGTGTGTTCGTTACGCAAACAATTTGTAGTGCTGTTATTGTTTGTAGTTGATCATTTCATCTTGGGAGATAGACGTCCACATTCTGAAAGCACCGTGGAGAAGACGAATTTGTCTTAAGGACACAGTGTTAAACACTGGACTTGATCAGAATAATATTCAAGATATTAATTAAGTAAGTTATTTATTTATTTTCTGTTTTATTATTATTTATTTAAATCAGATTTTAATTTTGTTTTGATAACAAAATAAAATCTGTTTTTATTTATTTAATTCTATTTCTTGTTTGATTTTTGTAATCAAACATTTTTCTCTCCTTTCCTTTATTTCTTTATATTCTAGTTGTTGTTTAGTACACAACATAATTTAATCTATTTAAATACCGTGAAGATTGTCCAACACTTACTTATTCTCTTTCTTCTTTTGATATATAGTTACCGGCGACGGATAACTACCATTGATTAGTGTTCATCGGCAACCACCAGCCACCGACTCCTTACTTCACCCTCATTGACGACGAATGAGACAAGTTTCTAGCAAAGAAGATGAGTAGATCTACTCAGATCTACTCAGATCTATATCAAATCTGATTAGATCTAAACCACAAATAATTACCGGAGTACAATCTTCTCTCTATATATGTTTTTCTAATTTAATCTCTCAAATTTTCTACCTTTTCTCTACTACACACTTTTATTTTCCTATTTTAATGGAGAAAATTTTCAAATTCTAAACAAGTTGTTTTCGAGTTTTAATTACAGGCAATGAAAACTGTAAAATTTTACAGTTTCAGTTTTGTTGGTACTAAAATGAATAATGTTTTAAAATTGTAAAATTTTACAGTTTCATAGCATGTTTTCCAATTTGATTAATAAGGATAAATACTCAATAGAATCAAGCTTTGAATCTATAACATTTTACAGTTTCAAAGTTTGTTTTTCAGTTTGATCAATATTGGAGATTATTTGTTTAAACCCTACAAAAAATGAAAAATAATATATGTTTTTTTCTATTGTGGCTGTTTTTTGTTGTTATTTTTTTTCTTTCGGTTTATCAATATTTAGCATATTTTGCTATGTTTTTTCACTATAATTTCTCCATTTATTTTATTTATTTATTTTCGGCAATATTCCAGACATTCTGATGAGTCTCCGACGATATTCTTGACATCCAACCAACGTTTTGGACATTTCAGTGACTTCCAATGACGTTTAAAACATTCTAGCGATACTTTGTTGAACTTCTAGCGATACTCTGGTGATGTCTCAGTGATGTTGAACATTCCGATGAGTCTCTAGTGTCATCTAATGGAAGTTCGGCGGTGGTGGGATGCACCAGGAATAAAAAAGAAGATTTTTTTGGCAATAATTAAAAATGTAAAGGATTAATTGGTGCAAGTGTTTTGTTTAGGCATTAGATGGGTTTTGAACTTTGTATATGGGACTTATTAGTAAGTGCCTTTTTTTTTTTTTTTTGGCGAACATTTTTCAACTTTTAATTCTTACCTCAATTTTATGGTTTCTTACTTCTTCTTTTTTTTTTTTTTTACTATTAAAAAAAAGAGTTTTAATGTATTACTTTGGTCAATTCACCGGTTAAAATTTGAGTAAAAATTGAAATATAAAAGATCAAAATGAAATTTCAGTAAAAAGTATAAGGTTGCGTTTGGTAGAATTTTGTAAATGTGATTTGAGAATTGAGTTGTATTTTGAGTTTGTGAGTTTTAGAATTATGATTTGAGTGTAGAAAATTTGTTTGGTTATGGTTTTTGAATAGAGTGTTGAAATGAGATTTGAATTGAAGTTGGAAATGAGATTTGAATTGAAGTTGGAATTAAGATTTGAAAGTTTGATGTGACATGTAAAAGAAGAAAATGTGTTTGGTTATGAATTTTGAAAATAGTTTTCAAACTGTAATTCAAATTGTTATAACCCATAATCAAACACATAACTCGTAACTGTATTGAGCTTATTAGTCAACATTCATAACCAAACTCTTTTTTCAATACAAATTAATAAATTAATTAATAATTTTGCTCCCGATTATTAATTTGTTTTAATAAAAAAAAAAATTTCGAATGAAAATTTTGTTCGTATAATTTGGCTCCACATAAATTTTTGATTCAAATAATTATGACCCAATTCTTTTTTTCCTGTTAATTTTTTTTCATTTCAATTTATGTTTTAAATTAATTTATTTTCCAATTACGTTTGTTTGCAAATAATTTTTTTTCCAATAATTTTTGGGCAATTAGTTTCGATTTATTCCATAAATTTTTTTCCAATGCATTTATTTTCATTTAATTTATATTGTCACTCACTAGTTTGCATTGTATTATTGTTTGTAAATATTTTCTTTCAACACCATCATGGACTTGTTGTTGGTCATATGCACACACCGTCCACCTACTTTACCTACCCAATCTACTCACTTAATCCATTACCACCATCACTTACCTGAGCGCAACACGCAGCTGTATACACTTAGTCCTACTCCACCAAGGCAAAGACTAAATACACTTCCTCGCTTCTTGAACCAAGGCACTAGCCAACATACAAGATCAACATAATTGATATTCCTCCCAAAACAGCCTCTATCCACTAAACATTCAAACTTCGCCTTCAAAACACTTATATTCTGGACGCCCGACCGAGCAAGGCAACAACACAACCAAAGAAGGCAATGAGAGAGGGCAAAGAATATGAGAGGGGGCCGACTGGTGGGTTGACCGGCTGGTCAACCGGTTTCTATATTTTTTTTCCCTTCCTCGCAGTGTCCACATCTCACTTCATACCATTTTAGCTTATCACATTGCATTTATTAACCTTAGTTAGTCACTTATTAACCTTTATAATTCACATGTGTATACCATTTGTAATTCACATATGTTACACATTTTGCAGAATTAATCTGGTAACTTTGTATTCGGACTTTCCATTTTGTACACACTTACAATGAACTTCAACAGATATTTGACTTTCCGTATTGACCACATTTTCACTGAACTTTGAACAGATATTGACAATATGCCAAGAACAAAAAGAGTACGACCCGAACATGGTGAAAGGTCTAACCCAAGAGTACGACCAGAACATGGCGAAAGCTCTAATCTGGTCCCACGCCAACTGCATGGTGACAACTCCACTCCTCGACCACGCCGATCATAGCTACAAATTTCAACTTATCCGAATGATGATTTTTTTAGTTTAACTGATGAACTAGCTTTTCCAAGCTTCTCCAGCCGACCTATTGTTACTGGAAGAAAGGTTAATCTTCCATGTCAATATGATCTTCTGTTAGTTAGCAAACTTGAGGCAATGGGGTGGCCAAATTTAATTCATTTACCACAAAAAGTATATCCCCGCCTTGTGTCTTTATTTTATGTTCATTTGAGAGGTACTACTGAAGAAGATAGAAACTTTAATATTCTATCTTATGTGAAAGGTAACGGTATTTAGTTTGATATCTCCACATTAGCAAATATTCTTGGAGTTGAGGAAGTGGATACGCGTATACATTTTCATAGTGAGTCTGACTTACGTGATATTGTTGGTGATGTCAGTGAACTATATACAACTATTTGTCAAGACAGATTTACAGGGACTAATTTGCTTGCAAGACATCTGAAACCGTACCTTCGGATTCTCCATCGATGGATAGTCAAAAATGTCACCCCGAAGAAAGGACATTTTGATACTGTTCCATATTTTAATGCGTATCCTCTATACTGTTTTGAAGTTGGCCATAAAATAGATTTGTGCTACATAATAATGAAAGAAATGGTATTAGCAAAGAGTGGTCAATTCAGTGGACGGTCACTACCTTTTGGTGCTCTGCTTACTAAAATCTTTAAATATTTCAAGATCTGCCTTATAGGTGAACTAGAGACCAAAATCTCTTCTTCCATTTTAGAGTATACAGTGACCCATGCTGGTGGAGATACCAATTTAATGGAAAGTCTTACTGCAGATCAGATGATGCCCCAGAAGACGATCTTGACATTGCGATGCCATCAACTGAACCACCCTAATATTGGACTGATTTTTTGGCCATTCAAGAAGAACGACATAACCAACACGTGTAATGGGAACAACAAATGGCTAATCAGGTCAGTGCATTGGGTACTCAGTTTGATGCATTGGGTAATCAGTTCGATACATTTGCTACTGTGCATAACTCATTAATTCAACAGTTTGGTGAGTTCCGTTTGGAAATTGATAAACGTCATGAAGCGGCAAACAATCGCATGGACCAAATTGAGCATCACGTACATGACATCTACCAACATTACTTCCCTCCACCACCACCGGACAATGACTTTTAATGTGTTTAGATGAGCTATTGTATGGGATGAAAAATAAATATGCTTTTTTTCCCATATCTGTATGTACAAATAGGTTACGTATGTATCGTTGTTCAGTTTTACTTACCAACTATGCACGTTTTTCGAGGATTTTTGATGTCACATACGTAATGGCTGTCTCTTATAATCCCTAGTTGTAAAAACAATAACACTGAAAAAAAAGGTCAACAATTAACTACTTATAAAAATCTGTTAACTTCAAATTTAAGAACCAAATAAAATACCTTTCAAGACTTCTCATCATCATTGTTATGCTGCAAAATGAACCATAATGAGGAGGAAAAAAAATCTGCATAATGTTTCTTTAAAATATTTTTATTTTACTACACTTCATAATACTGTACTTGGCCATTAATTTTTCTCAGTTTTTGAATTACAATGAATGTTGAATTTTTTTAACTGCACGGGAGTAGAGGAATGAACTTTAATTGTTTGGTTATATTTCTGTGTTACGAACGAGGTGTACAACGAAATTAACAAGCAGTTGCATATGTTAGTTTGTACTAATACATACATACAACGAAATTAGCTTGTACTAATATATACATACTACGAAATATGTATGTATTTTTTCACATCACATATCTACCTATGGCCAACATGATTTTGCCACATAGCAATAGCAAGTGCATCCCTGAAGTTCGATTGGTACGTCAACCTATGTTGTGACATGTCAACATAATTTGCTTCACTGCCAACAAACCCCTCTGCAGCTGCTTTAGCTGCCATTTCATTATCAACTTCCATGAACAATGGGTCCATCGCTGAATGCAAACGAATCCAATTAAGTACTACACAACATGCAATCACGAGGGGTCATACCTTGAACAGTAAATGGATCCAATTAGATATTAACTTTACAACAGTAAAAAACAAAATTTGTAGGTAGAAAATGTGATTGGAAAATTACATAACAAACATGTGGTCATACCTTGAACCAGGGAAAAAACCTCCTATCGTTTAAAATTTTTGCCGAAATTTCATCTTCATTACGTGGTTTGATAACTGTTGTTGCAAGCTTGCAAAGTGCCTGCATAAAGATTTTGATATGCCGACAAATTGTTTCAGTGGAGTGTTGAAATCTATCGGCTAGTAGTCTATGTCGGTCATTTTGTGCAAAAGTGTACAAAAAATTGAAAGTTTATTCTTCCACATTAATATGTGTAGACACCCCATTTTTGACCGTCCTCAAGACTTGGATGTCATCGTTGTTTTTTTTGCTTCTAAGGGAAAATGGTGGCTTGTTGGCCATCCCTTCAACCCACTGGCCAAGGCCTGAGGCCATCGGCCATGTTTTTTTTCCATCGGCCAAAAGTGTTGGCCGGTCGGCACTTTATTTGGTCGGCCGGCCATTGTGTTGGTCGATCGGCCATTTTTGCTGGCCGAACCCTATTCATCTGCTTTATGTAGATATTTAGTGCCAGCTGGCACAGCTGGCATCCACAATTGCCCCCCTCCATACATGTGTATGGAGGGATTTGTCCCTTGCCTTAGCTTGCTTAGGAAGCTTAGAACTTGGATTTCTAAAAGAAGAGAGCTCCTCCTCCCTTCTTAGAGGTTCTAAAAATTAGGTTTAGAGAGTTTGTATCTATCTATCTCTATATCTCCCTCTCTTTACATTTGTGTGTGTATTTGTGCCCAAAAGTGTGATTTTGTTTCACTATTGCACACAAACACCTAGCATTACACCATCCTCTTGTTGCTGAGGCACTAGGGAGTTAGTTTCAGAGTTCTTGGAGAGGTTTAAGCTTGGAAAAGTTGCTGGAGTGGTGTTCTTGAAGAAGTTCTTCAAGGGTGAGCATTCTTGCTTTGGATACCCCTTTCTTGCTTAAGCTTTTAGCCCTTCTTTCTTATTGTTTTAAGCTTAGATTATAACTAATAAAAGTTCTAATTTTGTGTGCTTTAGATCTTTGTTTAAGGTCATTTTGAGGTTTGGGATTGTTTCCTCACTCTTAGGCCTTGTTTTAGGCCTTGTTTTAGGCCATCCCTTTTGGCCATTATTCTTGTCTTTGCATGACCTTTTTACCATTGAAATCCAAAGGATTTTCTGTGGTGGAGAGGTGGTTTTGAAGTCCTAAATAGGAGAGGGTCATCCCCTCTCCTTGTTGTCTTGAATGCTTGCATAAATGGCTTATGTTTGTAGCATGTTTGTTAAGCTTGTGTTAGCTTCATTTCAGCAAGTATTTGGTGTTATTTTGCCATGTTTTACCTCTGTCTAAGATTGGTTTAATGGCCTTTCGCATGCACCATATACTTGTCTTGTAATCCTATGATTTGTCTTAACATGTATCTTGCATTTAGACTATCATGCTTGCATGTTTTGGCTCAACTTCATGAAGCTTTTAGCTTCTTTTTTTTTTTTTTTTTTTTTTTTTTTTTTTTTAACATATTAGAGCTTTGATTTTCATTGTTTCGGTCATGCTTACATTGTTTTGTATAGCTGCCATGTATCTTAACTTGTTAGCTTTGAGTATTCAAGTCATTAGCATGCTTTATTTGGACCATTTCAAAGGGTTTGGAATTACTTGTAATGTTATTTCAAATTCATGTTTCATGCTTGTACACTTGAACTTATCACTCCTTTAATGTCTTGAAGAGCATGTGTTTTATGCCTCATGAATGTGTCATTATGTATGCCATCATGCTTAGGCCTTTGGGATGCCATCTAAGTGGGTTTTCGGCCTCATTTTAGCATGTCATATCTCTGATTTTTGTTGCTTAAGTCATGCCATGTTTGGTTTTGATAGGTGTAGTGTAACACCCTTTTGGTGGCCTTGCATGCCTCATGCTTTTGTCCCTTTGATTTAACTTATTTTGGCTTTGGTCATTGCATGTTTTAGGCTCATCTTGAAAAGATCTAGAATTGTTTTGGGTCATACTTTCCATATGCTTCATGTTTCGCATAGCCTTGGTTTGAGTCCCTTGGCTAGTTCCAAGTTTTGGGCTTTCTTGCATGCCATGCTTGCATTATTTGGTTGGTTTGGCACCTTTCCATGCATGATTTCAGAGCTTATCATGCTTGTCATATGTCCATGATTATCCTCTTTTAAGTGTGCTTAAAAGTTTCCCTCTTGATGCTTAAGTGTTAGGCCAATTGGCGGCATGTTTGTATGTGTATTCCATGCCTTTGTTGTATCACTTTGGCCATTGATTTGGGCCTATTTGAGAGCTGCCCATTTTGGTTTAAGTCCATCCCTCGCATGTTGTTGCATGCTTGCCTTGCATGTTGTTACATACTTGGCCCCTTGCATGTTGTTGCATGCTATGTATGTTTGTAATGTTGAGGTGGTAGGTTTATTGACATGTTGTTGCATGTTTTAGTGGTATTGCATTTGGCATGCATCTTTGGTTAAGTTGCTTTGCATGTTTGCATGCATTATCCCTCACATGTTGTTACATGCTTGCCTATCCTTGAGTGTTGTCACATGCCTTGCATGTTAGCATGCTTGTTCACATGCTCATGTTGCATTAGCTTGTTTACATGCTTAGGTTGCATAGCATCGAGCATGCATCCTTTGCCTCTTGATCAAGCATGATAGAGGTTGGGGTCCCTTATGTGTTTTTGTGCATTTCATTTGATATTGAATTGCACACTTGGCTCCTTTGGCTATCATGCATTGAAATGCGTGATTGATGGCTCGAGGGTCGAGAACCATACTCCCTAGAGTTCATGACATGATAGGGAGGATGGTTGTGCAAACATTGTATTGTAAATGCATTGCCATGCTCTGTTTGTTCTCTGCTGCAGCAAAACAGCATTCTGCAGGAAGAGATAGCCCGTCAGCCATCTTCAGTGCCGGCCGGCTATGCATTGTTGGCCGAGAGCCTCATACATGGTCGATGACCAGTTCCCCTGGCCGGTGGCCTCATCTCTTGGTCGATGACCTCCCACAGTGCTTAGGGAGTGGTTCAGAAGCATCCTGGAGACTTGTGTAGTTCTCAGAGATGCAGAGCAGTGTAAATAGAGGCAACATGAGGCATGGCGATGGATTTCCAAGCGGTGCCGAGCATACATGCATTCATCCCTCATCTCGAGGCCATTTCAGTGTTTTAATAATTTAGAATAGTTATTTATTCCGATTTGGTTTTGTAATTAATTAATTAGCTTGTTAGTTAGTTAATTTGTATTATTTTTTCGGTCCCTTCGTCGAGAGGGCACAATTGTGTAATAAGCGTGCGTGTGTTTGATGCATGTCTTCCAACCTCCATTTCTTTCTCCCTTTTATTTAACCGCTTATGATGGTTAGTTCTAGGGCATATTTCAATTAGCATACCTTATGCTATACATGTTTGCATCCATTCATTAGTATTGCATGCACCGGGCTCGGTGTATCATACTAACTGCATTGTATTTCAATTCTAAGTTGAATACGTGTATTAAACTGTCGCATCTCATATGCCATTCTTAGGATAGCCGAGCTTATCTTAATTGCATTTCACATGTGTTGCATTAGCCATCTCAACATGAACTAGGATCATGTATGATTACTAACTAGTTTCTTGTTTTCGCTTGGAGTATACTATGAGTGTTTATACTTCAGCATCTTGCATGTATGTGAGTGTTAACCTGACAGCATGCTTGCCATGAGGCTAATTGCTTATGTGATATAACTGCCTGAATGCCTGTGGATGAAGGTTGGATTGCTTGAATTGGAATAATTCATTGAAATTCATGTGTTTAGCCTATTTGCGAGTAGCAAACTCTAAACCATTTCTAAACAAACGGATATGCGATTCTTTGTTCCAAATTAGGCGATCTAGTCTATACTTGTGTGTTGTGCGCATCACATAGTAATTCTAGCTAATTAACTGGAATAAGAACGCATGTGTTTTCAAAAATAAGATATCATGCTTAGTACAGGCCGATCTTCGGATCGGGCGAGCGGGGGTGCTCATAGATGACCTTTCCCAATCATACCCAAGTTCCCAAGCCGAGACAACTTTGGTGATGACGGACACATGGCCTTAGGCAACGAGTCAGGGTTTCCTAAATTCCCCCAAAACAAAATATTTAGGTGGCGACTTTGTATCTGGCAAAGCAGTCCATGTTTGGCACTTCTTTCTTAAAAATCAGTTTTCCAAAACGATTTGCTGGATTTGGACTCTTTGGTGATTTATCAGTCTTGCATTGCACTTTGTAAGATCAGATTAAGAACTGTGACAAATTAGTCCGAACTGTGGAAAAGAATAGGCCCCCCATGGCGCGTCCACAGTTTCTGGCGACTCTACTAGGGAAGTTAGAGAGCTTGACTCGAACTCCTGATATCTTGTTTTGTTCACACCTATGTGTTTCTTTGCATTGCATGTGCATTGGTGCGCCTAGGACATCGTGTTTGCCGTATGCTATTCCTGAACGGTTTGCCAGAGGCTCGCTTTGAGAAGCGTGCCATAAGGCTGACCGGTTATGGGCTCTGCCACAACGGGAACACAAACCTCGGTTTTACCGGGGCACCCTTTTGACCATTCGACCTAGTGCATATCGAAATCCATAGTGACTATTCCAAAGCTAGGACAGGTTGCTTACCCGATTGTAGGTTGTTTGAAACCGCTGTGTGCGTAGTGAAACCGTAGCTCCTGACAAAATAGGACAGGGAAACCCTACCCCAACATAAGGGTGTATTGACTCTCATTTACTTGTTATGTGCTTTTAAAGTGTATCTTTACAGGAATGCATGTATCAGTTTGTAAGTTTGAGTATCAGGCTTGCGGGCATCAGTATCAGTGTTTTGAGAATCAGTTATATCTGCAGGTATCAGATTCAGTTTTGAGGCAGTGATTTCGGGGAACGGTGATCAGTGGTTGAGAACAGTTCATTCGGCTTGTGTTCGCCAACTGCGTGATGTCTTTATTTTAAGCTGTTATGCTGTCCATTTTTTTTTCTGTTCATTATTTCCTTATTATGCTTTATTTTTCTTTATGCAAGGTAGTTTAGCATCATTGCATCCGACCAGTTAGATATCCCCCGAGCACTCTGGATCAGAGGTCGTAGACTTAATCGATCTAGGATCCGACAGACGACAAGCGGTGTTCCTTTCTCTATCCCCTGCTACTGCATTTGAGGTCAAGAAGGTGCAGTGTATTGTTATAGCGGTTGTCAGATCAGTGGTCTACCCCATTAGTGGATAGTCAGGCTGAGGTCACAGTTTTTACTACAGGAATAGATATACCCGTTGTTCAGCCAGATCAGCATAACATGGCAGGAATGGAGGAAATGATGCGTCAACTCTAGGAAAGTATGAGAACCATGTAGCAGATCGCGTCTGCCAAGCTGCACTTGCTAAACAACAAAGCCGAGGTCATGGCTCAACAGCAGAGTTGATTGCTGTGCTACAACAACAAACCGAGCATCACCACACTAAGCTCCTCCCCCGCCAAGAGTGCCAATACTCGGGGAGACAGCTAACGTCCAGGAAGATACGGACATTCCAATAGGGCCGGCTCTGCCTCCGATCCTACCCCAGTTATCCAAAGCACCTACCAACCTACCGGATTCTCCCTTTGAGTTCGAGGTGGACCCCACATCATTGAAAGTGAGCAAGCTTGAAAAGCTATTTAAGAAATCTCAGGGTGTGAAGTCCATTCCAGATATTGAGGATGGGTATACTGACTTGGCTGTGACGCTGCCAGATCATTTTAAGATGCCACATATTGACCGCTTTGACAGATCTGGGGATCCCATGGTGCATTTGCGGCTGTTTTTAGATATACTAAGGTCGATGGGCCTCACCAGATTACAGAAGTTTTCTTTGTTCAGCCGGACCCTGTCGGGTGTAGCGGCCATTTGGTATGCGAAATTGGAAGATTCCGTCAAAAGGAGTTAGGAGGAGATGGCCGAGGCCTTCATAGCACAATGCTCCTATAATACACAAATTGAGATTACGACCCGTGATCTTGAGACAACAAGGCAAGAGCCAAAGGAGAGTTTCTCCGAGTTTGTGACTCGGTGGAGGGCCAAGGCTTCAATGATGACCGTTAGGCTTGTGGACAAGGATCAAATCCGGATTGTTGTGCGCAACCTCCAGCCCAAACTTATGCAGAAGATGATCGTTCTCCCCCTCCCTACCTTTTTAGATTTACATGAGATAGGGGTACAGATCGAGGATGCGATGAAACAGGGTCTAATTGACCAAGACAGAGAGCAGCCCAAGAGGGCATTCAACCGTAGTACCAATGCAGGCACAAGCAGTGCTGCAGCTACCAGATCTTTAGACGTGGGAATGGTCACCACCACCCCCCCGAGAACCCTTGTAGCTACGCCATTCACCGGTGTGTCTGGAAGTAGTTCGCAAACAACCAAGTATTCCCCCCGAGGCCAAAGAACCTTTACCCTACTATACATGCCTTTGTCCAAGGCTTTGGGGGTTTTGATCAGGAAAGGGCACTTGAAGCCCCTAGAGCCACGGCCACTACCAAAAAAACTCCTTACTTCCCATAACCCAGCTAAGCATCAAAGCTTTCACCAACAACATGGTCATAAAATCGACTATTGCTTTCGACTACGTCATGAGATTCAGGATCTCATTGATAATAGGGTGATCGTGCCTCTAGAGAAACCGAATGTCATAACCAATTCTCTCCCACCACATAACCAAGCTCCACCCTCCAAACGCATCAATTCAATTCAAACCGGGGTTGTGTCATACGACCCTAGCATATATATCACCCCTTCTCACCTACCCAAGCCGGAGGTGTTCATTCCTAACAGCACTGACTTGTACGTGTTGGACATCTTCCAAACCCAACCCAAGACGGTGGTGGTAACTAACAGAGTTAGAATTGGGTCGATTACTGGGGCAGATGAGACTGATGATACAAAGCCTGAGGGGTCTGCAAGTTTCGTGAACAACCCGAGCGGTTACATTATATCAGCAGGCCGGGCTAGGCCGAGAGTGAAATTGCCAGTAGAGGCAGAGATTTGTGTAGTCTGGGAAGATGGACTTGATTAGGGGCTGGATGACCTGGCAGAACTAGAGGAGGACATTGCGAATCTTCAGTTTTTCAACAAACAGGGCTCAGGGGACGTGACTGTCAACTGGTTTGGTTTGGATGGTTTAGCAGAGTCTACCGGGTGGCTTGATGATCAGCCGGATATTATTGAACAACCTCAGTCAGAATAGGGTCCGTCAGAGACGGGGACATTAGTTGTGGCTGACAGGGCTGAAGAACAGAGTACATCGCCGGAGAGCACTGGTGTTAAGAATTTTGCTCAGAATACGAGCAGTTTGGGGACAGAAGAAACTGAATAGCGGTGTCATTGAAGCAATGGGAAAGAATTGAAGATTCTGAGAGGATTAGAAAAGCCAAAGCCCCAGTGGGGACAAAATATGTCATGCACGGAACGGAAGGCGCCAGGGCACAGAATAGTTGAAAGCCGATGTGTTTGTTTACCGCCAATGGCATGTGGTGGGAAGATGATGATCTATGTCTTGCCCACACAGATGAGGACTGGGGGAATAACCAGCCAGATGATACCTGGTACATTGGCGAAGTGGACCACATGACTAGGAGAGGGCGTTATTTCAAGCCCCCACACTTAGATCAACCAGAGGTGTCCGGAAAGGACAAGGAAACGGAGAAGCAGAAAGAAAAGCTACTAGAAGAGGAGGTTGTATTGAAACAGTTGAAGAAGATACAGGCAGACATCCCCATCTGGGGACTGCTTATGGCTTCAAGAGTACATAGACAGGCTGTCTTTTTAGCAATGGACAAGGCCAAACTTTCAATAGACACCACGCCTGAGTAGCTGGTAGGATTGGTCTTTCCGGGAGAAGCTTCCCCGACATTGACCTTTTCTGACAAGGAACTGCCGCCTGAGGGCGCAAATCACAACAAACCACTCTGCATCTCTGTGGAATGTAGAGACAAATGGATATCGGTGGTTCTTGTTAATACAGGATCCACCATTAACGTGTGCCCATCGAGCACAACATATGCAATCGGGTTGAAGCCCACGGACTTTGAGCCAACTGCCCAGGTGATAAGGGCCTATGACAATACAAGTAGAGAAGTGATGGGAACCGTGAAGATTCACACCCGGGTTGGTCCAGGACAACACGAGATTGACTTTCATGTCTTGGACGTTCCCGCAACCTTTAATCTACTCCTGGGGCGGCCATGGCTGCACCATGCGAAGGCAGTCTCTTCCACTCTGCATCAGATATTGAAATACCCCCACGGGAAGGGGGTGGCTATAGTTTTCGGGAATTCGTCAATTCATCCGCCACCAGAAGTGTCTACACCAGTTTTAGAAATCGAGCATGGCATGGAGGATGTGTTCCTGTCAGGATTTACCGTAGCCGAGGCCCGGGTCGTTCAGAACATTTTGGCTGTTGATGAAGGGTTGTATGTTAGTGCGCAGTCAGTGTATCTTATGAACAAGCTTCAGCACATCCTCGGGATGGGATTAGGAAGGAGTGGCCGGAAAGGCGTTGCAGTATCGACTGAAGTGCCGCACAACCCGCATACCTTTGGTTTAGGTTATCTGCCCACCAAAGAGGATTGGGTGAGAAAAGGCAAAGAGATGGCCAGAAGAGCCAGAGCCAAACAGGCCGGGAGGCATTTTGATTTGATGCATCGGCCTATTCAAGGCACCCTAAATGGACACTTCGTCTGGGAGGGGGAGGACTTTCCATTCTGCGGCTTCCCAAAACCATGGTTGAATGCCCAGAAGAGGCACTTGCCAGGTTTCGAGATCTTCTTCAACTTGCAGTTATCTGGGGATGATGTTGCTGAGGAATAGACAGACCCATCGGCCGAGGTTAAGTAGTGTAAAGAAGTGGATTCCGAAAGTATCGAGATCGAAATGGGGGCAGTATTGGCCTGTCTACTATCAGATCCTTTGATTGTACATGAGTGCTTAGGGGATGATCTCCCAGTGTCTATGATTGGGAATGAAACGGCCGCGAGCCCACCTTCAAGCATTTTGGATGCATTCGTCGCACCCTCTCTCGTCTGGCAGTACGAGGAGGGATTCTTATCGAGCAGCACCGGGTCAGGTAGTGAGCCGGAATCTAATTCCACCGAGTCTATAAAGTCAGAATTAGGTTCCAGCTCGTCTGATTTTGAGTCCGGTATTCCTGGGGGTGACAACCCGAATGCCACAGTCCTGTCTAGATTGTCTTTTTCTTTCTCTTTTGAGTCTGTTGTAATAGAAGAATTAGATGGACTGGATGAAGTACTTAATGAGAATTGGGCGGCTGTGGCCTTTGATTATTTTTCTGTACCCTTGATTTATTGCATTAATTCAGACTTTCAAAACTTTGATGAAAACGACGAGGAAGAAATTCCTCCAGTTTTGAAACGTTTGCTAGAACAAGAGCAGGAGAGGTTTGTAAAACTGCTGGTTGATGAAATCATTGAAATTAACGTTGGTACTGAGAAGGACCCGCGGCTGGTCTAGATCGGGTCCACGTTGTTTTCGGAGGAGTGCGAGCGCTTAGTCTCTTTATTAAAAGATTTCAAAGATGTTTTCGTGTGGTCCTATGAAGACATGCCTGGAATCGATCCTGAGATTGTACAGCACCGGATCCCTCTTGACCCAGAGGCCCGACCTGTCAAGTAGAAACGCAGAAGGATCCGCCCAGACTAGGATATCAAGATCAAAGAAGAGGTCACCAAGCAAATTGACGCAGGGTTTCTGTTGGTATCTGAATACCCAACTTGGTTGGCCAACATTGTTCCAGTGTCGAAGAAAGATGGCAGAATTCGGGTATGTGTGGATTTTAGGGATTTGAAGAAAGCCAGTCCGAAGGATGACTTTCCTCTGCTACATATCGATGAGTTAGTGGATTTCACTGCGGGGCATGCGTTGCTTTCGTTTATGGATGGCTTTTCAGGCTACAACCAGATTGTGATGGCACCCAAAGACCGGGAGAGGACTACTTTTACCACCCCGTGGGGGACCTATTGTTATAGGGTAATACCGTTTGGGTTGAAGAATGCTGGGGCTACATATCAACGGGCTGTGACCACGATATTGCATGACATGATCCACAAAGAGGTTGAGGTGTACGTGGATGACATGATTGTCAAGTCCAAAGAAAGGAGGGCCACTACATTGCCTTGCAAAAGTTCTTCCAAAGGATTAGAGAATTCAGGCTGCGGTTGAATCCTAAAAAATGTACGTTTGGTGTTACAGCAGGGAAAATGTTGGGGTTCTTGATTACACAGAGAGGTATCGAAGTCGACCCTTCCAAAATCAAGGCCATCTTAGAAATGCCACCACCAATGACTGAAAAGGAAGTGCGAGGCTTTTTGGGTAAAGTGCAATTCATAAGACGATTTATCTCTAAATTAACCTTGACTTGTGAACCACTCTTTGGTCTCCTGAAGAAAGGAACGAAGTTCCAATGGGACGGCCGATGCCAAGCTTGTTTTGAACAGATCAAGCAATACCTATAGAACCCACCCGTGTTGTCACCGCCTGAGCCAGGGAAACCGTTGATTTTGTATCTTTCAGTGACTGAAACTACGATGGGCTGCATGCTCGCACAAGAGTCTGAGGACAAGGTAGAGAGAGCTATCTACTACCTGAGCAAGAAGATGCTGGGTCATGAGACCCGCAACACTCCGCTGGAGAAGGCTTGCTTAGCCTTGGTATGGGCTACCAGGAAGCTGCGGCACTATCTATTAGCTCACTCCATAATGTTGGTTTTGAGATTAGATCCCATCAATATCTCTTCGAGAAACCAGCACGTACGGGTAGGCTAGACCGTTGGTTGCTTCTGCTTTTTGAATTTGATCTGAAATATGTGACGCGCAAGTCAGTAAAGAGGAGAAAAGTAGCAGAATTCTTAGCCGATCACCCGGTGGATGGGGATGAAGCAGTTGAGTACCTATTCCCAGACGAGGACATTCTGTATGTCAAAGACGAAACTTGGACGATGTACTTTGACGGAGCATCAAACCAATACGAGTATGGGCTAGGGGTGTTGCTGATAGCACTCGATAATTCCCGTATTCCTCTAGCATTCAAACTCCAATTCGAAGTCTCAAACAACGAAGCAGATTATGAGGCATATATTGCCGGTTTAGAAGTTGCCCTAGAACTAGGGGCAAAACGGTTGGATGTCATCGGGGACTCAAACCTTGTTGTATTTCAAGCTAAAGGAGATTGGAAAGTCAAAGAAGAAAAGATGAGAATTTATCACCGCATCTTTGGATATGCTGATTCCTCGGTTTAAGAAGTTGAACTTCGCTCATTTGTTAAGAGAGAACAACAGGTTCGCAGACTCACTAGCAACTCTATCTTCCATGATAGACATCCCTTTTGGAGTCCGGATGCGTCTGATCACTATTGACCAGAAATTTGTGTTGGCCTATGAGTTGATTGCTGCTATAGATGAGGTTCAAAATGAGAATCCCTGGTATTACGATGTCTGGAACTTCTTGGAAAAAAGGGCATATCCACCAGGGGCAAATGCCAAGGATAAGAGGGCAATTAGAAGAATGGTTGTTCAGTTCATTATTTGCGGAGGTAAACTATACAAGAAAGGTCATCTGGGAATGCATAAGACGTGTGTTGATACTGAAGAATCGAAGCGCCTGATGGAGGCCATCCATGGAGGAGAGTGCGGAGCGCACATGAACGGGGTGATGCTAACCCGGAAGATCCTTAGACAGGGTTACTACTGGTCCACCATGGAAGAGGATTGTATTGGCTTTGTCCGGTGATGCCACAAATGTCAGATCCACGCAAACCGCATGAATATTCCGCCGTCGAAGCTGTACAACATGACTTCGCCATGGCCATTTTCAGTCTGGGGGATTGATGTAATCGGGGCTGTTACTCCAAAGGGGTCCAATGGGCATGAGTTCATTCTGGTCACGATAGATTATTTCACAAAGTGGGTTGAAGCCCAGTCTTATGCGGTGTTGAAGGCTTCGCATGTTGCAAAGTTTATCAGAAACAATATTATTTGTCGTTACGGGGTCCCGAACGAGATCATCTCAGATAATGGTTCCCACTTCAAGAAGGAAGTGATCGACTTGTTGGACAAGTACAATGTGGCTTTGCATAAGTCGCTCACGATCGCTACATGCATCAACGGAGCAGTTGGGGCCGCCAACAAGAACATCAAACACATTTTGCAGAAAATGGTGGAAACCCATCGACTGCCAAACAAGTTTCCATTTCTCGTGGAGGCTACCGGACGTCAATTTGGACTTCCACTAGGGCGACTTCGTATTCATTAGTGTATGGAATGGAAGCTATCTTGCCTATTGAGATTGAGGTTCCGTCGTTACGAGTATTGACCGAGTGTCAGATAGCTGAGGCAGATTGGCAATAGAGCAGGTTCGAAGAACTCATGCTGTTCGACGAGCGAAGCCTGAAAGCACTGTACCATGTTCAAGGTTATTAGTGCAGAATTGCTAGGGCCTTCAACAAGAAGGTTAAGTCCAGGAATTTGAAAGAAGGAGATTTGGTGCTCAAAGACAACCGAGCTCCCATTCACGACCCTAGGGGCAAGTTCAGACCCAATTGGACTGGTCCTTACATCATCAAGTCTATCTGGTCAGGTAGAGCTGTCGTTCTGATGGACCTAGATGGCCTAGAGTTCTCCCAACTGATCAACATGGACAAGTTGAGGAAATATTTTCCCTGAGAGGCTCGCTAGGCCGAGAACCCGAAAGGGCGACCTAGGCAAAAGTTAGAGCACAGAAAATTTGAAATTATAAAAACTAAGCTCACAAGGTTGAAAACCCGCAAAGGGCGGCCTTGGCAAAAGTTAGAGCGTAAAAGGTGAGGGTTAATACACGAGTGAACCCGAGCCAAACTATGTAAGGCTTGATTCACATCTTTGGGATACGTAGGCAACTTCATCTTGAAGTCCAGCCATAAACACTTCCCCGATCAACTTTGTCCATTTGATCATCTTGGTCATCTTTGTCTGTTCAGCATTCAGGAGCTCAGTTGTGATCTCCCGTGCAGTGTTACTCAAACTAGGGGCAACTTTCCAGTTGCTAGAATCCGGGGTTGTACATCTCAGTGACAGATCTCAGGCGTGTCCAGTTCTGATCCATATCGAAAATGGTTTTGACAAGTTTTAATAAAAGTTTATTTTGTTCAAATTAATCTTTTTATAACTTAGACCATTTTTGTAACGCCCTCAAAATAACAACATAAAACCCAACAATAAAGACATGCATTGATATGTATAAAAGATCCACATTCTTCCATTAACAGAGTTTCACTACAAAAAAATATTACATGTTAACAACAAAAGCATATGCCCTAAGGGCTTACAGCTTTCCAAGTTAACACTTGGTTACAAAAAGAGAGCACTAGCTCAATTACACCTTAAGCCCTTGGCTTGATTTTACATATAGTACATCAAAAGAAAATAGACGACCAAAAAGTCTGTCAGCCTCAAGCCTCCCAAGCTATGTCCTTGGAGGTGGTATGCTACCTGTACCTGAAAATGATGTTCCCATATAGGGTGAGCCACAACCTAGTAGAATTATACTAAACCAGTTATGAATAATGACTAAAAGATTAACAGTTGATAGATGGTCAACACTTTTACACTCTTTCATAACACACTACAATTTCAAGACTTTCAAGCCTATGTTCAATTCAATCTCCATTTTCCTTTAATTCTCAATTCTTAATTCATGGCTCAGACCGCCAAACAACTCATATGAGACAATAACTCATATTAACCACTTTCAATTTCATTACTTCCACAGATACATACTAGCTATATCACATTCCCAAGACAAGCATATGAGCTCTGTCAACACATTTCTAGACAAGCATATGAGCTCTATCTACGGAGTCCATCCCCTATCTCCTCCCAAACAACATCCGGTTTAGAGGTACATCCCCTATCTTCCCCTAAACCGTGGAGTACATCCCCTATCTTCTCCAACACAACACAATGCACATATACAATAATTATACACATCACAAATCAATACATAAAGTTAATGTATTCTTCAACTGCCATACTCAATGACACTTTTCAATGATTAGTTTTAGTTTGCCTAATCATCATGCATTGTCTACAACAATCAAGACTATCCTCCACCGATAGCCCAAAGCAGATATTTCTAAACAGAACATAAATGCACAAAATGGATATTAAATCAACATTTCCACTTCAATTCCTCATTTCTCATAATTTATCATATCAATTAATTAATCAATGAAGTTAGGGCATTTTCCATAATTAACATCTCAACCCTTAGGTTCCATTTTCATCAATGTTTCAACATTAATCCCATGTTTCTATACCAAACATGCCTCTAGGTTCATTATAAATAAAACCCCAACTTTTGTAAAGTTACACAAAGGCCCAAAGTTTTCTCAAAATTTCACAACAACTTCCAACACATCAAAATGCTAAAATTCAAAGACAAAATCCATAAAGACGAGTAGGATATCCCTACCTCAAAGTTGGAGCTCGAATGGATAAGCGACCAAAATCAAAATGCTCCAAACACCAAACTTTTCGGATCAAAACGACGCCCACGACGATCAACCCAACCTTTACAAAGGCCGAAGGGAAGAAGAACACTCTACCTAGATCAAACCCTAGAGAGAAGTTATGGTTTTAGAGTGAGAAGCTCTGAAAATGGCATTTTGGAAAAGTAGGAGAGAGAAGGAAAAGTGAAAAGTGATTTAAAATGCCCAGCCACACTCAGTTATACGACAGGTCCGCTCGAGCGTAAAACACACCGCTCGAGCGTAAAGACACATAAAACATGGTCCGCTTGAGCTCAACAAGCTCAGCTCGAGCGCCAAGAAACAAAAATAAAGTTCGTCCGCTCGAGCGTGAAACCCAGCCCGCTCGAGCGTAAATCTACCTCTCCCAGAACTCTTACTGTAAGTATCGCCCACTCGAGCGCCAACAATCCGGCTCGAGCGCACCCCACTCGAGCTCAGAAAACTCGCTCGAGCGTAGAAACCACACCTGCAGAAGTTTTGCAGAGGCACAAGATACCGGATGGGTGTATTCTCCGCTCGAGCGCCCAAAACCCCGCTCGAGCGTACAAGCAACAACAAGGTCCCCGCTCGAGCGTAAACCTCTCGCCGAAAGCGTAAAAAGCCAAAACTCGACGACTAGACTTGGTTCCTAAGTTCAACCAACTCAGAATAAACCTGCCCAACACATCCCATGACTCGAATACAAAGTAAAAAGGGATGTAAACAAGATAATAATCAACTACCAACATCAACGGACACATGTCCGGATCACTGTACAACAAGGGTAAGCCCGGGATCGCTATAATTTTTGGACCAAAATGGAAAATTTTCAGTACCATAACCTTCTATTTCATTGATTTCAATACAGAGTTCTCCTGCTCTTAAATACAAAATTGAAGTTGCTTTTCATTACATTCATAAAGAAAACTTGAAAGTATTGATTAAAGCAAATAAATCTGGGGCATAGTCAGGTGTTCCTGCATCCCCTCGCAGAGCTGGTTGAAGCCTCTGATGCTAAGCTGGGCTCGACCTGTGCCTCTTCATTAAGCCAATCTACGTACTCATCAAAAAGAGTGCAGCTGAAAGTGGGAGCGGGGGCTAGAAGCTCTCTCATCCTCCATGCTGTGGCATACCGAGCTAGCTATGCGCCTCGGACTGGAAATATAGCAGGGTATTCAATCCCCTCTTCCGGGCAAGTCTGATCATGTCCGAACTAGCACCGGAACCGGAAGAAAAAATAGAAGACACAGTGTGTCAAGCCTATCAACTGGATCCTGGGCTAACGGGTCATACTGTAGCTCATTGCCGGTAAATTGAGCCAAGGGCAATGCCAAACTGTCCGGGGCGCAGATTGCACATCCAATTGCATTCACCATCCTCATCCGGAGCATCGACTAGATGTAGCCGTATGAATAGTCATGAGTTGAATATGCCAGACATGAGTCCACCACTCTCAGTTTGTCCATCAACCATACCTGGGGAGGGATGAAAAATGAGAGATTAAAGAATAGAGAGATGTAAGTTGAGAGAAAAAGTGAGCAAAAGGGTTTTGAGAGAAAAACTGAGCTTGAGAGCCGAGTGATGTGAGCAATATACATGTGAGATGGGGTGGGAAACATTACCTGCAATAGTAGTGGACTCCCTGCAAACCTAGCTGTCTCCCGACGATGAAAGGTGTCCAAGCCTATCAATGTCTCGGCCAATGTTATGGAGATGCAACTCTTACCTTCTCTCAAGCCCTCGGCAACTTCGATCAAATGGGTGCTGAACCCACCAGAGCTCGGGACTAGTAAGAAATGAGATAGCATGCACAAGCAGAGTGCATGCTGTCAATAACCTTGCCAATGATGGTTGCTGCGGTCACCAGCATCAGAAAACCGACAAACCAAGCTTGGAAGGTCCAGCTCTCTATCATGAATCAGTGATCGAGCGTCGTGCAAAGTAAGGCCACATATTCATCCTAAGGCTTGGACGTGGCCGAAGCAGAGTTGAGGCAAGATTTCTTCATCGCGCTAGGATTCCATTAAATCTTGGAAATCCTCAAAAGTGGGACACATCTCTTGACCGCCAAAGCTAAAGACGTGTGTTACCGGATTCCAAAATTTTGCTATGGCATAGAGGAATAGGAAACGTAGCGGGGTGCGACCCAAAGTGAATAGTGCGTTTATGCCGAAACCCTAGAAATTTAGCCTTTCCGAGCCATCCAAGTTGGCAATCCAATTTGTGAGATATTGGACAAGAAACTCTTCTATTTGGTGCAAATCAGTGTTGAAATGAGAAAAACTACGAAGCTGAGGCTTTTGTAGAAGATAAGGTGTTGAGTGGAAGACAAGTGTCAACAATCGAGATTCTGTTATTATTGGCGACCGCCAAAGATAGTGCCTACGACCATACGCTTTGGCCACCGCTTAAAAATGTTGGCCAATGGTAATTTCTTATGGTCGGTGGCCCCTCCTTTTGGCCGGTGGCCTCTCTTCTTGTTCCCTGAGCTGTTTATGTGTTGAACATGCTGAGAATTTGTGATTGGCACCACTTCCAATACCTTATGGTGATGATTTTGTGAAGTCACTTCGGTTTGCTTATCAAGTTGTTAGACATTTGCTTATCGAGCTGTATTTCGCATTCTCTAAGTATTTGTTTTGCTTGTTGAGTTGTATTTACACTTGGTTAGCTTATCGAGTCTTTTGTTTTACTTATTGAGTTGTTTTGTCGTTAGTTGGTTCACTACCTGACTTATTGCAATTCGAGTGTTTGGTTTTCAAAACAAAAGTTCTATCTCATTTACATTGTTATGTAATGTGATGCGATGTGATGCGATGCATAGAATGTACACATGCAACACTTTTTGAACAAAAAGTAGTTGTTTCATTTCATCATATGTTCTCTTGCAAAGTACATAGTTTTGAGAAAATAAAACTTGCATGAGGCAGTACAATATGCTCAAACTACTAGTAAAAAGGAAAATAAAGCAAAAAAGGAAAAGTAACAAATGTCTGAACAAAGCAAAAAAAAAAAAAAAAAAGAAGAAAAACAATAATGTCTGGGTCAGCATCAAGTGGTCTCAGGCATGGGAGTCGGTCCTGGTCCTCTTTCTGGACGAGGGTCCAGGATCACCACCACCATCTCTGAAGTCAGAATCTGAGTCATCTCCAGCCTCGCCCTAAGAAGACTTCGTCAGATCGTAATCATCGGGAAGGGCTCCGAGAATTGCTTTAGCACGCATGCTCGTGTTCGCCACTACCAGGAACGCCATCCCGTTCGCTCCCCTCCTTTTCAAGTAGGAACAGATGGTCCAGTTGGAGCGCCTCCCGTGGCCGGAATCTGGAATGGGGCCTGAAAAGAACAAATGGCGAATACATCAGCTATGCTACGCAGTACAGAGTATGAATACTGAATACAGTGTGTGAAAGCAGTGTATAAATGCTGTGAGCAGAGAATCAGTATAGAATACAGTGTGTGAGTACAGTGTATGAATGCCGTGAACAATGTTGTGAGCAGTGTGTGATTATAGTGTATCAGTGCCGTGAGTGCCGTGTATCAAGTGCCATATTGATAGTGCGATGCATCAGATCATGTATGGAACAGATTATGCAAAGTTTGGGACTAAGTTGAAAAAACTTACCGGGATGCCGTAGATGGTCAACAAGTCGATGCTCCGCTGTAGCAACCCCATCACGGAGGCAGTCAGCTCTAGAGACTGGCGATTGTACTCGACGGAAGCTTGCAAAAATGTTAAAGGCATTAGTATTCTACAGAATGTCAAACGAAATGAAATGAAATGATTGTACAGAATGCAAAGTATAGTGGTACATACCGGGGTCGAGCCGTAGATGCCGACAAGCTCGTGATCAGCTGGAGGAGGAGTGATGGGGATCTGGTAAGTCTCCCCACCTTGCCCTCGGCATGTCATCGTCGTGGGCAACTCGGGCTACCCAGCTCCCTACCTCCTCCGAGACCCACTCCTACTACGAGCCTGAGGTGCCCATGATGCTCCTGCTTCCGCCATTGGTGCTGCAGGCCTCTCTTGTTCAGCTCGGCGAGCACCGGTCAAAGGCCGCATAACATAAGCCTAGATGAACTCGGTGTAGTCGCCCTCGTCCCTGAATAACTTGGAGTCCCAACCGATCGTATAGTCGATCATCTTCTCTGGAGTGTATCTCTCCATGTGCCTCATATGGATAGGAGGTGGCCGCAGATTATCTGCTGGTAAGTCGAGGGTCCGCGAGAAGCGCCCCCAGTACCAAGCCCGACAGACGGGCCTCCAAATAGAATCCTAAATTGGGCGCCTCGAGGGCCAAAGATACCGCCTTAACTGTGTCGTGCAAAGGGCCCACTTGCTGGTGTGATCTGCAAATAATATACAATTTGTTGTCTATTGTTATTGAAAGTACAATGCAAAGAAAAGCTTAAATGAACTAAAAAGTTTAACATACCTTTGCGGAGGTGATGGTGTCGAAGTATCGGCAGAAGAACATGAAAGACTCCCGGGGTCTCTGCTCACACCTCACATCGAAGCGGTGGGAAAACGGAACCATGGGGGGTGTCTTCACATCTAGCACTGGGGCAAGCCTAGGAAAGTAGGCATACACCCACAACTACAGAATGTAACAGAGTGGACATCAATATGCTTATCAAATAAAGCAGTATACAGATAAAAAGCGTAAATCGAGAATGCAAGGTGCAAGGCGTGTGTGTAACAGGCAATGCGTAAAGGCACATCCAAGTAAAGTAGATTGCGTGGCGTAGTGTGTAATAACCTCGCCATCGCTATCGATAAACTACTGATTATTGCCAAACTGAGACTGATTATGACTGATAATTGAATTGAAAATCGAATCGACCGATCAAATTAAACCGATTGATTGATCAGACTGCTTTTAATGCATTTTCTATCTATTGATTGTTAATTGATCTGTTCATGTTTTATGCTTAAATTGCAAATTGAAGGCCTTATCAGCGGCCAAATCTGAAATTGATTGATGTTCTGTGTTAATTAGATTTTATGTGATTTTATGGCATATTTATCTGAAAACTGATTAGGTATGATTAAATTAGATTAAATAGGTTGAATTGCATAGTTGGCTTTAATTACAACTTTGCCACTTAAGTGGCCCACTACCTAGACACATGTGGACCTTAGCATTCATGCAACAAAACACTTCCTCAGCTCATTTTGTTGGGCTCCACCGAAATTAGAGAGAGAGAGAGAGAGAGAGAGAGAGAGAGAGAGAGAGAGAGTTAGGAGAGAATTTGGCCTCATCTTGTGAATTGTTTGAGAATCTTGAAGAAATTGAAGGATAATTGTCCAATTGAGCCTCCATACCTTTAATTCAAGACTTAGGTAAGGAAATTCAACCTCTCATTGTTGTCTTTAAGTTGATCCTTGCATGATTCATGTCAAATTGTAGAGCTAAGGCATGATTTAGTTCTAGCATGTTGAATTGAAACTTATTCCATGCATGCATGTGTATATTGAAGAGTTTTGAGTTGTTTTTCATGGCAAAAGGTTACATGCATGCTCATATTTATGTTTAAGCCCATGATTTCATCTTATTTTGAAAAGAATGAGCTCATTAGAGCATGTATTGAAGCTTTGAATTGATTTAAACTCATGCATGTCATGTGTTGTAGCGTTTTCATGAAAATTTGGTTTGAAATTGAGTTTGAATTAAGCTACCCTTGGGCCTTGATTTTACAAATTGAACTTTGAAACATGTTATTCTATGTGTTTACAAATGTTTTCTAGAAATTTGGCCCAAGAGGATCGAATTTTGTGCATTTAAACTTAATTTGAGCTTGGAAGTTCAAATCTAGAAATTCTAGATTTTGGACTCCCGCTCGAGCGGGACCTCTGTTTTTCTGAAATTTTGAAAATGTTTTTTGAGTGTATCTTTACATCCTCTTTCCATCCTAGGCATTCATAGGGCACATTTAAGGCATCTCATTGAGGATATAGATGTAGTACACACCGAGGCGATTAGGGATTAAGTTATTATCTTTTCCAACCGTGTAGCTTAGTGTGTGTTCATTCTCAGAACCTGTAGGGTTGGCTTTTCGAGGAGACGCTTAGCCATCAGAGCCTAGAACTCGTGAGTAACAATCGTAAAGATATGTTCAAAATGATTATCTTCTCGAACAATTGAACTGCATTTTGAACCGACATCATAATTAAATGAAAGTATGTCCTATAAACTGAACTGGATTGAGGCTTCCTAAGCAACCATCGGTCGATTTATCGTTATAGAGAGATCTCTCGCTTGCCTCGCTGGAACCACTTCATGCATCGATTGATGGCCATTGACTATTCGTCTTTTAAGACCCATCACATCGTTATGCTAATGGATGTACCACATATGACCGCTTAATGTAATCAACAACCGATGTAATCGATTGAAATGAACTGCTTATCATCAGAAGGACATTCATTCTAAACCCCTTTACATATTATGTTATTCACTGGGCTTTAGCTCACTGCTTATATATATATGTAGGTGTACAGGCACCAGACCGAAGCTAGGAGCGTGGGGTAGACTTCCCTTTTTGTGAAGCCAACCACTGTGCCTCACCGCGAGGTTCCGAGTCTGTCTCGCAAAGGCTATGGGGTGTTTTAGTTTTTTCCCCTTCTGTTCTGTTTTGTAATAACTATATAGACTGTTGCTGTACTGTAAAATAGGGATTAAGTCCCTATTCTGAATGGTTGTAAATATTGTACATACTGTTTTGTCTCTAACTGCATATATATATGAAAAATCTTTTTGCATACAGACTGTTACAGCTCATTGGACATTGTTTATTTACTGTATTGGCTTCCGCCATGCCCTTGTACTTTGTATTATTGTCTTATCATATAAGCCTTCGTAATCTTGGATTATTGGTCTACATTCGGCCGAACCCATAGGGGCGGGTTTGGATCGTGACAGTGTGTGTGGTGTACAAATATTGAAAAGCAGAATTGAAAAGACAGAAAGGGAATGTGTACCTCCCAGGCTCGCCAGTAGCCTTCAAGCAATTGCCCGCTACGGCAAGAGGATGAGCTCATATATATGTAAAGGGTGGCCAGGCCAGCACCACCCCAATCATAGCGGCGGATCCGAGTCACGTCCACGAAAAGGCCAAAGAAATAAAGGGTGACAAGAGTTTGCCCAATGAAAAAAGTGTTGTCCCCAAAGAAAACATGATAAAGCCACGAGCATATCGCCTTCTCCTCCCGTAGTGGACGCTGATCCGGAAGTGGTCCTCGAACCATGAGTACCTCACAAACCTTGGCCGGGCAAGAGGTGGTTGAGTGCCAAGCAGGTGTAGCTGAGCGGCGTCACACTCATCCATATTAGTATCGAAGGGGATCGGATCACCCCCTACTCCGATGCCTGTGAGCATCAAGAAGTCAAAGGGAGTCATTGTCCTCTCCCCAGTGGCGGAAAGGTGAAAGGAGTCGGTGGTGTCCCACCACCTCTCCACCAAAGCAGTAAGAAGGGGCCTGCTCGTAGTGAGGCGCGAGAGTCCTATGCAGAAGGTGCCAAAGCCGACCTGGTCGACAATCTGGCGGACTGCATCAGGCAGCTCCATGTACCATCCTTGGGCAACGATGTTCCCATACCCCCGAAAGGCATGGGAATCTCCCTGTGTTGAAAAACAAACAATTGCGAAGCAATGTTAGAAATACAGCATTTGAATGCGTTCAGAGTTGGGGAAAATGCAGTGTGTGTGCGTGTGTTCAAGTCTAAACAGATATCAGGTGTGGGTGTGCTCGTAGTGAACTAAGCATACAATGTATCAGTGTGTTTGGGTTATTCAGTCGAAAGGGCAGTGTGTGTGCATGTGTCCAAGTCTACACAGATATCGGGTGTGGATGTGCTCACGCCGGTGTGGGTGTGCTCACAAAGGAACTCAAAGATATGATGAATCAATGTGTTTGGGTTATTCAATTGATGAAAATGCATGTGTGTGCATGTGTTCAAGTATACACAAATGTCGAGTGTGGGTGTGCTCACGGTGAACTACAACATATGGTACATTAGTGTATCGGGTTAAACAGCTTAAAGAATAGTATTGACTATTGAAGTTATACAATTTATGCTGCAAAATGAAACAGACTAGGAATGTACCTCAGAAGCACCGAATGAGAGGTGTGACTCGGGCTCGTGCAGCAGAAGCTCCAGTGGCACGCCCCGCGCATAGCTCCTGAAGTGGCGGATGCCATTAGAAGGAAGCACATGTACCGCCGGCCTGTAGATCGTCGGGTCAAATGGTCAAATATGAAGAGGTAGGAGCTTGTCCTCGGGGTCCACACCCATCTCCGGGGGAATCCTACCGCGTGGAAGGTCGTCTGCTATCTCCAGAAAGGTGTGAAAATGGCCCAAAGTGCGAAAAATGGATGAGAATGTGAAAGGTCAACCTGAAAGTCAACCCCGACAGGGTGAAAAATGAGCGAAAAGGTTAGAGTGTAGAAAAGGCACGAAGATCGAGGTATAACTCGGGGGAAACAAACCCCAAGTAGTGGGAACCAAGAAATGAGCACCGAAAATGAGATTTGTTCGGTTTATAGTGTGCGAAACGAGAAGAGTTTCGTGAATCGAACAATGAAAAAGTGTTGAAAACAAGAGAAAAACGAGGATCGAAGGCGAGGAAATCACCTAGGGAGAGAGGGGGAGGATTTTCGAGCTAGGGTGAAGTGGAAATATGAGGTTTGGAACCCCATATTTAAAGACCCATGGCCAAAAGACAAAATTGCTCCGAAATTGCCATTTTTGGCCGGTCAACCAAATTGTTAGCCGAATATTTGGCCGATGAGCTTATTTTGTGGCCGATGGATGGCCGACAGCCTCTCCTTGTGGTCGATGCACCTCCCACACCCTTGTTTGGGTCAGCTATGATGTTTGGAACCTTCATTCTTCAAGAAAATGCAAGAAAATACACTATTGAAGCTCAAACTGGCCTCTGTGTTGGCCTCGAATTGTATCTTCCATGTGCGATGCTCGGAACGTGCAAGGTGTATCCTTTTTCGTATCCTTTTGTATCTTGCGAGATTTGGAAACGGCTTTAAATACACTGCATTACAATGTTTTGTCTTGCTTGTGATAATCACGCATCTCTTGCATTGTTATGTACGTCTACATGCGTTGTAGCGCACACCACATTTGCATTGTTATGCAGGTCTATATGCATTATAGTGCACACCACGTTTGCATTGTTATGCACGTCTATATGCGTTGTAGCGCACGCCACGTTTGCATTGTTATGCACGCCCATATGCGCTAGAAGACATCATCTCTTGCATTGTCATGCACATACTACATGCGTTATAGTGTGTACCATACTCGCATTGTTATGCACCTCTATATGCGTTGTTGTGCATACCATGCTTGCATTGTCGTGCACATCCTCCAGGTCACATTGTCTTGCGTCTCTTAAGCTGCGTTGTTTCGCATGTCTCATTGGCGTCATTATATACCTCAATACATGCATTGTCATGCATATGTCACAAGCATTGTCATGCACTTCAATACATGCATTGTCATGCATATCTCACATTACATGCATTGTCATGCATTTCAGCACATTACATGCATCGTCATGCATATCTCACAAGCATTGTCATGCACTTCAATACATGCATTGTCATGCATATCTCACATTACATGCATTGTCAAGCATTTCAGTACATTACATGCATCGTCATGCATATCTCACAAGCATTGTCATGCACTTCAATACATGCATTGTCATGCATATCTCACATTACATGCATTATCATGCATTTCAGTGCATTACATACATTGTCATGCGTTTCAGTTCAAGCATTGTCATGCATTTCAACACTTTACATGCAATGTCATACGTTTCGGTACATGCATTGTTATGCATTTTAGTACATGCGTTGTTTCACACATCTTTTGCATTGTCATGCATTTCTTTACCTCGCATTGTCATACATATCTTATCTGCATTGTCATCCATTTCCTTATTTGCATTGTCTTGCACGTTTCTTATTTGCATTGTTTTGCATCCCCTTTATGTCTTGTGTTGTCTCGCTCGTCATGTGCGTTGTTTCCCACCCCCTTTGTGACTTGCGTTGTCTCATTCGTCATGCACGTTGTTTCGCACCCACTAACTTGCGTTGTCTCGCTCATCATGTGCGTTGTTTCGCACCTACTAACTGGCGTTGTTTCGCACCCTCTAACTGGCGTTGTTTCGCACCCCACTAACTTGCATTGTTTTGCAAACTCTCTAACTTGCATTGTTTTCCAACCAACTAATTTGCATTGTTTTGCGACCTACTAATTTGCATTGTTTTGTAACTATCTAACTTGCATTGTTTTGCAATCCATTAATTTGCATTGTTTTGTAACCCTTTTAACTTGCGTTGTTACGCATCTTCTCTGACTTACGTTGTTTCGCATACTTTTAACTTACGTTGTTACGTTTGTTACTTACACTGTTGTGTCCCTCTTTAACTTGCGTTGTTACGTTCGTTACTTACATTGTTATGTAAGTCTTTAATTTGCGTTGTTTCGCATGTTTTACTTGCATTGTTATGCAGTTTTGTTGCATTGTTATGCATGTTTCTAACGATATTGTACCTGTTGAGTTTCTTCTTCTTACAGGACATGATATTGTATGTACGGTTCATTTGAGGCTGGCGCGACCAGACGAACCGCACAAGTATTGTATATTCTTCGTGTGAAACGCAGGGAGAATTGTATAATTCTCATACATCCTTTCTACATGTAATGTAGTTAGATTAGTATTCACTTGCTTAAAATTGTTGCATGTTACGCTTCGTTACAGTTTTCTTCGCATGATCATAAGTTATGTTCGGCCTTGTGCATTGTCTTTGCATCTTGCCCCTGCCTACGGGCGCATATCTTTATTTGCTAGCTTGTATGCTTTGTCTAAGTCTTCCACCTCGTAAAAAATGGGTCGTCTCTGGGCTTTGACATTTACTCCCGTCATTGTTATGACTTTTGAGTTTTGTCAAAGAGGGGCAACTGTAGACACCCCATTTTTGATCATTCTCAAGACTTGATGTTATCATTTGAATACTCGATGATCATCCATGTTCGTGTTTGTTTTGAGTTCTCGGAGGTCTTGCCTCCAAGACCTTGCTTCAAGATCTCTCAGCATGATTGTTTTGTGCTTGGTTGTGGACCAAACACTTGTGTTTTTTTTTGCTTTTAAGGGAAGATGGTGGCTTGTTGGCCATCCCCTCAACCCACCGACCAAGGCCATCGGCCAAAAGTGTTGGCCGGTCGACACTTTATTTGGTCGGCCGGCCATTGTGTTGGTCGATCGGCCATTTTTGCTAGCTGAACCCTGTTCATCTGCTTTATGTAGATATTTAGTGCCAGTTGGCACAGCTAGCATCCACAATTGTCCCCCTCCACACACGTGTATGGAGGGATTTGTCCCTTGCCTTAGCTTGCTTAGGAAGTTTAGAGCTTGGATTTCTATAAGAAGGGAGCTCCTCTTCCCTTCTCAGAGGTTCTAAAAATTAGGTTTAGAGAGTTTGTATCTATCTATCTCTATATCTCCCTCTCTTTACATTTGTGTGTGTATTTGTGCTTAAAAGTGTGATTTTGTCTCACTATTGCACACAAACACCTAGCATTACACCATCCTCTTGTTGCTGAGGCACTAGGGAGTTAGTTTCAGAGTTCTTGAAGAGGTTTAAGCTTGGAAAAGTTGCTGGAGTGGTTTTCTTGAAGAGGTTCTTCAAGGGTGAGCATTCTTGCTTTAGATACCCCTTTCTTGCTTAAGCTTTTAGCCCTTCTTGCTTATTGTTTTAAGCTTAGATTATAACTGATAAAAGTTTTGATTTTATGTGCTTTAAATCTTTGTTTAAGGTCATTTTGAGGTTTGGGGTTGTTTCCCCCCTCTTAGGCCTTGTTAGGCCTTGTTTAAGGCAATCCCTTTTGGCCATTATTCTTGTCTTTGCATGACCTTTTTACCATTGAAATCCAAAGGATTTTCTATGGTGGAGAGGTGGTTTTGAAGTCCTAAATAGGAGAGGGACATCCCCTCTTCTTGTTGTCTTGAATGCTTGCATAAATGGCTTATGTTTGTAGCATGTTTGTTAAGCTTGTCTTAGCTTCATTTCAGCAAGTATTTGGTGTTATTTTGCCATGTTTTACCTCTGTCTAAGATTGGTTTAATGGCCTTTCGCATGCACCATATACTTGTCTTGTAATCCTATGATTTGCCTTAACATGTATCTTGCATTTAGACTACCATGCTTGTATGTTTTGGCTCAACTTCATGAAGCTTTTAGCTTTTTTTTTAACATACTAGAGCTTTGATTTTCATTGTTTCGATCATGCTTACATTGTTTTGTATAGCTGCCATGTATCTTAGCTTGCTAGCTTTGAGTATTCAAGTCATTAGCATGCTTTATTTGGACTATTTCAGTGGTTTGGCATCACTTGTAATGTTATTTCAGTCCATGTTTCATGCTTGTACACTTGCACTTATAACTCCTTTAATGTCTTAAAGAGCATGTGTTTTATGCCTCATTAATGTGTCATTATGTATGCCATCACGCTTAGGCCTTTGGGATGCCATCTAAGTGGGTTTTCGGGCTCATTTGAGCATGTCATATCTCTGATTTTTGTTGCTTAAGTCATGCCGTGTTTGGTTTTGATAGGTGTAGTGTAACACCCTTTTGGTGGCCTTGCATGCCTCATGCTTTTGTCCCTTTGATTTAACTTATTTTGGCTTTGGTCATTGCATGTTTTAGGCTCATCTTGAAATGATCTAGAATTGTTTTGGGTCATACTTTCCATATGCTTCATGTTTCGCATAGCCTTGGTTTGAGTCCCTTGGCTAGTTCCAAGTTTTGGGCTTTCTTGCATGCCATGCTTGCATTATTTGGTTGGTTTGGCACCTTCCCATGCATGATTTCAGAGCTTATCATGCTTGTCATATGTCCACGATTATCTTTTTTTAAGTGTGCTTAAAAGTTGTTGTAACATGCTCGGGGGGGTACCCGCGCGCGTTAAACAGTTCGGACTCCTAAGATCTCTTTGATCTAGCCTCACGAGTGCAATGTGAAACATAGATGAGAGTCCAGATTTGGCAACTTTTATTGAAAATCCATTTTATTGCAATTTTGTCAAAAATGGACTGCGTCATCAGATCTCAGAGTCGCCACCTAATATTTTGGGAAATTAGGAAACCCATGACTTAGTGCCAAGGCCATCGCTTGTCGTGAACCAAGGATGCTTGGCTCTAACCTTAGGTATGAGAAAGGAAGGTCAATAATGAGCACCTTCGCCACCCGATCAAAAGATCTACTACTAAACCATGATATGACTTTTTATTTTCTTTATATATTCATGTTCTGATTATTGAATAAATCCTAAAATTTACTATGTGAAGCATACAAGTATAGACTAGGCCATTCATTTTGGAACAATTTGATATCATGCATTTTGAAAGAGTTTTGACGATGTACAACCCAAATAAATTGAGTTTACAAGCACGAAAAATCAACATCATTCTAAATTGCTTATTACCGACCTCCATCCACCGGCATTCATAGAGTTATATCACATAAGCAAATAGTATCATGGTAGAATGCTAGACATAGTAAGAAAACACACACAAACGGGATGCTAAAGCATAAAACTTACATGTTTGACGCCCCACCTAATAAGCTACAAAACAAAGTTAGTAAAATATGCATGATCTTATATACAAAATCCTAATGCAATTCACTCATGAGATGCAACTAAAGATTCTAAAATATGATATGTGAATCATCTCAAGAACATGAGGTAGCACACATAATCACATAGGAATTGATTAAATCTATAAATGCAAACTTAGCCGAATCAAGATGCATGAAACATGGATGCAAAGCAAAAGTATGATGAAAAATAAATATGATGTTTATGTACAAATAAAGAAAGCAAGTAAAAGAACGGGATAGAAAGAAACGGGGCGGGGAATTATTACAACATTTTAAAGAATAATTACAAATCAAATTAGAGAGAGATGATGAGAATATTACAACAAAATAAAAACCTCACAATACACTCAAAATAAAAAATAAATAAAATAAAAGCTTCATGTTCTTTAGAACTGCCGGCAGAAATTGGTCAATATTGGGAGATTACGCCATCTTGTTCAGAAGAAGCTAACCGGTCGGCCAACTAGGCCAAGCAAAACCTGTCTTCCAAAGAAAGATTGAACTTTTTGATTTCCAAACTTCCTCTTGATCACCCTCAAGTGTAGGAAGTGTGTTCTCAAATCCTCAATTCGAAATTATGGAGTTTATGGAGTTTGTGGTATAGAAAGTGGCTAACTCTCTAGTTTTTCTCACTTTCAATCACTAAACACTCTTCCTTATGATCAAGGCAATTGATCTTTGGCTATATCAGAATTTTTGGAGTGGTTTTGGTGTATGGAAATGAGGAATTTCAGTAGCTATGGAAGGTATGGGGTGTATATGGAAGATAGGAATATTTTTGGCTCAAAAACTCAATTTTTCTCTCTTTTTTCACTCTTTTCTCACTCCTTTCTCTTCAATTTCGTGATCTTCCTTCTCTCTTACAATATGATCATCCTATATAGGCAATGAGGGAGAGTAAAGGTTAAAAAGAAGGTGGGAGGCAAGGTAGGAGTCAAGCATGTGATAGGAGGGCCCATTTTCAAGGTGGTTGGATGGGGGATGATTAGGTATAATGGAGGATGAGTGGTAGGTATAATGAAGGATGAGTGGATGCACTAGGTTGAAAAGAAGGTGGGAACAAAACCTCTTTTTGAAAATGGGAGATGATTAGGTATAATGGAGGATGAGTGGATGCACTAGGTTGAAATGAAGGTGGGAACAAAACCTCTTTTTGAAAATGGGAGATGATTAGGTATAATGGAGGATGAGTGGTAGGTATAATGGAGGATGAGTGGATGCACATGAATGGCTCAGAAATTAGGTAAATGGGTTGTTCCAACCGAACCAAAACCAAGAAAAATGGGCTATTGTAGTTTTGGGCCGAGTCAACAAAATCTGCTTTTAAGTCCAACTTCAAATGGGCATATCTCCTCCATATGGACTTGGTTTTAGGCGGTTCTTGGGTCCAAATTAAAGCCCCAGAAGTCTACTTTCCAATGGTGGTGGCCTCAAATTTAAATTCCAAGTGTACAAAGAGATATGCCTAATTTAGTAAAGGCTGTCTCGGGCTAGGTCAACAAAATCTGCTTTGAAGCCTAACTTCAAATAGGCATATCTCCCTTATTTGGACTTGGTCTAAGGTGGTTCTTGGGTCTAAATTGAAGCCCCAGAAGTCTACTTTCCAATGGTGGTGGCCTCACATTTAAATTCCAAGTGTACAAAGAGAAATGCCTAATTTAGTGAAGGCTGCTCATTTCCTTCTTAATGATTTGATACTCTTTCTTTTCCTAAACCAGCTTTTCATCCCTCCTATTTCCTCAACTCCAAACCTATAAAGAAGATGTTTTTAAATATTTTTCAAAAAATTTCACCTCCCTTCCATTTATTTCCACTTTGTCCTTACTCGGTTTACTAAAAAGTGCAACATTTTAATTGAAATGGGAGCTTCGGGACATTGTAGAAACATTTAAAAAAAAACATATTTTGAAAAGAGGGTTTTAAGGTCTAGAATAGTTTGGCCAAAAAATGGGTGAAGGTTGGGATTAAAACTTAAATTCTATTTTTCTTACTGAGAATTTTGTGAGAAACACATTCTAATTGTCATCATCGGATAATCAAAAGAAAGCGCCCAAGTCTTAGGGCCGGTCAAAATGGGGGTGTCTACAGTTGCCCTCTTGATGCTTAAGTGTTAGGCCAATTGGCGTGCATGTTTGTATGTGTATTCCATGCTTTTGTTGCATCACTTTGGCCACTGATTTGGGCATATTTGAGAGCTGCCCATTTTGGTTTAAGTCTATCCCTCGCATGTTGTTGCATGCTTGCCTTGCATGTTGTTACATACTTGGCCCCTTGCATGTTGTTGCATGCTATGTATGTTTGTAATGTTGAGGTGGTAGGTCTATTGACATGTTGTTGCATGTTTTCGTGGTATTGCATTTGGCATGCATCTTCAGTTAAGTTGCTTTGCATGTTTGCATGCATTATCCCTTACATGTTGTTACATGCTTGCCTATCCTTGAGTGTTGTCACATGCCTTGCATGTTAGCATGCTTGTTCACATGCTCATGTTGCATTAGCTTGTTTGCATGCTTAGGTTGCATAGCATCGAGCATGCATCCCTTGCCTCTTGATCAAGCATGATAGAGGTCGGGGTCCTTTATGTGTTTTTGTGCATTTCATTTGATATTGAATTGCACACTTGGCTCCTTTGGCCATCATGCATTGAAATGCGTGATTGATGGCCCGAGGATCAAGAACCATACTCCCTTGAGTTGATGACATGATAGGGAGGATGGTTATGCAAACATTGTATTGTAAATGAATTGCCATGCTCTGTTTGTCCTCTACTGCAGTAAACCAGCATTCTGCAGGAAGAGATGGCTGGCCAGCCATCTTTAGTGCCGGCCGGCTATGTATTGTTGGCCGAGAGCCTCATACATGGTCGATGACCAGTTCCCCTTGGCCGGTGGCCTCATCTCTTGGTCGATGACCTCCTACAGTGCTCAATGAGTGGTTCAGAAGCATCCTGGAAACTTGTGTAGTTCTTAGAGATGCAGAGCAGTGTAAACAGAGGCAACATGAGGCATGGCGATGGATTTCCGAGCGGTGCCGAGCATACATGCATTCATCCCTCGTCTTGAGGCCATTTCAGTGTTTTAATAACTTAGAGTAGTTATTTATTTCGATTTGGTTTTGTAATTAATTAATTAGCTTGTTAGTTAGTTAATTTGTATTATTTTTTCGGTCCCTCCGTCGAGAGGGCACAATTGTGTAATAAGCGTGCGTTTGTGTGATGCATGTTTTCCAACCTCCATTTCTTTCTCCCTTTTATTTAACCGCTTATGATGGTTAGTTCTAGGGCATATTTCAATTAGCATACCTTATGCTATGCATGTTTGCATCCATTCATTAGTATTGCATGTACTGGCTCTACGATCATACTAACTACATTGTATTTCAATTCCAAGTTGAATACGTGTATTAAACTGTCGCATCTCATATGCCATTCTTAGGATAGCCGAGCCTATCTTAATTGCATTTCGCATGTGTTGCATTAGCCATCTCAATATGAACTAGGATCATGCATGATTACTAACTAGTTTCTTGTTTTGGGTCGGAGTACACTGTGAGTGTTTATGCATTAGCATCTTGCATGTATGTGAGTGTTAACCTGACAGCATGCTTGCCATGAGGCTAATTGCTTATGTGATATAACTGCCTGAATACCTGTGGGTGAAGGTTGGATTACTTGAATTGGAATAATTCATTGAAATACGTATTTTAGCCTACTTGTGAGTAGCAAACTTTAAACCATTTCCAAACAAACGGATATGCGATGCTTTGTTTCAAATCAGGCGATCTAGCCTATACTTGTGTGTTGTGCACATCAGATAGTAATTCTAGCTAATTAACCGGAATATGAACGCATGTTTTTTCAAAAACAAGATATCATGCTTAGTACAAGCCGATCTTCGGATCGGGCGAGTGGGGGTGCTCATAGTTGACTTTCCCCAATCGTACCCAAGTTCTCGAGCTGAGGTAACTTTGGTGATGACGGACACGTGGCCTTAGGCAACGAGTCAGGGTTTCCTAAATTCCCCAAAAACAAAATATTTAGGTGGCGACTCTGTATCTGGCAAAGCAGTCCATGTTTGGGACTTCTTTCTTAAAAATCGCTTCCAAAACGATTTTCCGGATTTGGACTCTTTGGTGATTTATCAGTCTTGCATTGCACTTTGCAAGATCAGATTAAGAACCGTGACAAATGAGTCCGAACTGTGGAAAAGCATAGGGCCTGTATGGCCCACAATATGCATATGTTTATTTTCGATAAAGCCATTTCAAGTAAGGTATCTTTCAATAGAATGAATGTTTGTGCATCCATGCGCATAATGTCCGCCATCGCTTCGATGCCCAATAAGTTGAAGATGTAATCATCACCTTTAAATTGACAAGTGCGTTGCGGGCGTTTGGTGATTGCTGAATTCAACTGCTCATTCATACAAGCAATCATAAAGAAATCCATAAAATCTTCAACAACGTCATTGTCCTCTGATGAACTCTCGAAACCATGGTGTTCTTGGTCGGATGACATATTGTTTTGGCTACATGGCAATAATGCAAAATTAAAAATCATAGTGGCCATTATCATAGTCTACACTGTGTGTGACATTGAAAATTGAAATAGAAATAAGAAAGTAGACAAGTAACGTACATAAAACAACAACAATCTCAACGAAATACAGCAAGAAACATAGAAAGATGGGAAGAAAAATAGTATGTCATCAGGTGGAAAGGAAATATAATAAAAACAAAATAGACATCATGAACTCATATTACACAACGAAAAAGAGAATCGCATGCCCCATCAATGCAGAACTTGCTCTCTCACTACAAAGCTAGGATCATAGGTAGGCGCATATGGGGAGGAGTCCATATGAAAAACCTCCTCCATTTCTTGTCCTTGAATAGTGTCAGTGCCCTAATGTACTGCACCGGTGGAATGTCCCCAAGCGCTAGTAGTGCATCTTGACATGCATCAAGGGAATAGTCATCGCCACCGCCAGCTCAATTGCTTTCTATTGACCAGGCATGGGAATGTTCATTTCTTGCCTGTACGTATGTAGTGAAAGCTGTGCAAACATCATCAAAGCCACAAGATCGTGATCTTTCCGAACGGCCGCTATTAGTTTGGCTACTTGTAGGGGCCCTCTTGTGACTTTTACCTTTCGATGGTTGTACAAAGTCATCGCTAAAAGGTCAATAAGAGTGTGTTTAGCCGCATTACTCCCACCAGCTCCAGGCGACTAAAATTTATTAAGCATGTCGTTCTCTTCATCAAAATCAGGGGCTCCTTGTGTGGATGCACGGGCTAATGCCCCTATGGCACAAACAATTTTCCACGATTTCTGCCATTTCTTGAAAATACTCAAACCCTTTTGCCCTAAATTTCTTCACATTTTTTGTTGCCTACAGCAAAGGTAAATATGACAACTAAGCATACTGTATGTGCGATGAAATGAAAAAATACATTAATAAAAGGAAACGAATTATGCAATACCTTATTCCAAAATTCATCTGGTGCAACAACCGTGCCTGCAATGGGATCCCATCCCAAATCGGTCTGTGCTTGTAACTTTTGAAGGTTTGGTAATCGCTTTCAATCGCCGATATTTTTGTCTCACCGACGGTGTGTATCGAAGTCGATAAATTTTGCAATTGTGTGGCAAATGAGTCCAATGCCTAGTTGTCTACACAATACTATGGCCTATTGATTGATTTTTTGAACCTCTCGCAACATGTTAATGAATTTCATTTCAATTCTAGAACTCCACATTTTTGTATCCTGATTATCATCAGAATTGTTGCCATCCATCTAACAACAAAGAATTTATAACTACAAAAGTCTGAAATGTATATTGAAAAATAACGATGCAAGAAGCGTGTACAAGTTGGTTTGAAAATAACGAAAAATTATTCGTTTGAAGTTGTTAACAATGTAGAGAATAACATATACAACAAAAACATTGTTGAAATGAAGTTGTTCACAGTATGAAGAAAAACAGATAAAATAATAAAACACAGATTGTTTGTGGCAAATCCCAATCGCATGAAAACAAAAGCACTGAGTGATATATACACAACACAAACGATACCTACAACAGACAAAAATAATTTTGAAATATATATATTACAAATTGCACAACCCTGTTAACAGAACTGTCATCTTCAATAATAACAACAATGACAAAGGCCTGCATAATTAGTATAATGGAAAATTCGAAGTCCATTGGTATAGTACATTCCCATCCAAACAATCTGTTAGGTTAAGAGTTTTATAATTCATATGCTTGAAGTGGTTGTAGTACTGAACTTTAAATGGAAGGGGTATAACTATGTGCTTATTTTCAGTGGAAAATGCCTACTTACAATTGCATAGATTACGAATCATGGATCATCTAAAATGATTTTTGTAACACCACCTTGTAATATATGTAAATATATAAATGAATTCCTTCTCTTGTGATCTATTGACTGTTATGGCCATTTTTTTGTTTTAGTGTAGAACTTTTGTTTTAGTGTACAACAGAGGAATTATTTTTTCATGTATCACAATAACAAGCACTCTGATGCATACACTGAAGCTAAAGCTGTTGAAAGGCTTCACTGACACAGATCTAAGAAAGGAAAATAGGATATCGTATATAAAAAGTATGTGAAACAAAAGTTGACTAACAGACTAAAGGCAGAAGTGGATAGCAGAAGGAGAGCTGGGGAAAGGGTGCCAAGGTTGACCGGCCTATCGACCGGCGGGACAATCGGTGGGTTGACTCGGCGGTTAACCAGTTTGAAGCTTTTACATGTTGACTTACGATGCAGGCATTACACAACGCAGGCATTACACAGAGCGATTGAAGTATGGATACATATAAGCATATCAGTTCAAGGCACAGGTACCTGAATAGTAGAAGTACAAAAATTGTCACCGGTGATGGAGTGAGTACTGTGCATTGTTGTGGGCTTCTTCGTCGGTGATCATCTAATTGGCGAAAAGTTGTGACAAATTTGGCCTGCACAGATAATTTGAGCATAAATGGAAAAATGATTGAAGCATTCTGAGTTCTAATTGTATATTTCAGAACCATTTGTGATGTAATTCACCTCGCTCTCGTCATTGTTTCGTTGCTCGGAGGGTGAATCTTCCGCAACGCACAAACTGTAAGTCACTTCCGTTATGAGATCTGATGGATTCGATTTTATAGGTGGAGCAAGGGTTCACAGACATTGTTGCGATTTACAGGCCTTGCACACTTGTGATCTAAGAAGGGGAAGAAGACGACCCATGAATACAACCCGTGAAGGCTGAATTTCAAAGTTCAGAGAATGCTTTTCAGAGAATGCTTTTCAGAATTTCAGCATGCTTTCTTGTGAAGGTATTCAGTGTTAGGATTATTGCTGATCCATATTTTGGACCATTGAAATTGTGTGTTGCAGAGAAACGAGGGAAAATCGTTGCCAAACAATAAACAGAGTTGTATTTTGAATTGTGTGCTAGAATTATGATTTGAGCTCTGTATCCAAACGTGAAGTGCAAAACATGGTCTAGAAATATAATTCCAGAACACTTCCAAACAGAGCCTTTTAATGGCCCCAACAACGTGTGGCCATCGCAGGAGCATCTTTTTATTTTTATTTTTTTAAAAGTGAATGACGGGAGGATTGCACTGAAACAATAGCAAAAATTTGAGGACTTTTTTTTTTTCTTTTTTTCGTACGTAAAATTTGAGAACTTAATTGTTGCAATTAGAAGACAATAAACCAAAATGAAAATTGAATAAAAGTTGGAGGATAAATAGTGTAATTTACACTTTTGTTTGTTAGAATAAAATTGTTCCTAAAGTTAATGTGTTTAGTAAATGTAAAAATAAAAAATTAGATCCTTTTTTTTTTTTCCCGAAAATATTAAGGGAAAGTTCACATTACCGTCTCAAATTATAACATTTGTGTTATTTTGTTCATTTAATTATCAATTTGAACTATTACTCCATTAAATTATTAACTTCACCTTGCCAGATCGTTAATGAGATTAATATTTAAAAAAAAATTTCGCATCTGAATTGAGAATAAAATCATAAAAATAAAGAAAACAGAAATATTATTTTTAAATAAAGTAAATCTTATGACTCATCATTCAATACAATTCACAATTGTGATAAAATGATTCACGATTCGATTGACAATTTAACAACAATGCATCCAATCAAAAACAAGAAAGTAACCATGCTCAAAATGCCTACATGCCAGCCATTCATTCCTCTAATTAAAATGTCTTTGGAATCATATTTTTAGAAGATTTGCACCCACTGTCTCACCATTGAGTGCAAAAGCCTCATTCCAGAACTCCTCCCCAAAACTCATTATTGGAGAAACTTGATACGGAGCACGTTCTACTTCAAGGGCCTCAATCCTCGCATATAGCTTTTCCATCTCTTGGTCAAGTTTTTTAACAGCAAGGGTTGTTGACTTGGCTTGGATTAGAGACCAAAATAAGCCCGCACACTTTTCTTCAAATAGTCAATGGTTAAAACTTGGGCCTAATAACCTTACGATGTGTTTGGTTGGAGGATTTAGGGAGAGATTTGGAAAGCGAAAGAGAAAAGATGTGTGAAACTAGGTGAAATATAGATATATTTTATTCACATTTCACCTATCTTTTCAATTTCTCTTTCCAAATCCCTCCTCAAATCCCCCAACCAAACACAGCATTAAAGTTATGGGTTCAAGTCTCAGGACAACCACTTTGTACACTATGCCAAAGGTTAAGTATATATCCGATCTTTTCTCTCCTAAACACACATTAATGTATACTAATTAGATGTCGTTTTTTAGTCAATGGCAAACTGAACGTCAAAACCTGCATTTGAAGAATATAAAAACCAATCCCGCTAGTTAAAAATTTCAAGTTCGTCTAAGTCTTCGAGTCTGGTGTTGCACATGTGGTGTATCACATCACACAACGCAATATAAATACATGTCTTCGATCACCTTGAGACTCATTGTTGACTATGCATTGAAGTTCCCATATTTGGCAACAAGGCTTCCAATACAGGAGCTAACTCCTTGGGCATAATGTAATTACCAATTTTGACCACCTTTGAACCAAGACTAGAGTGACAAAGTTTAAGATCTGGGCAAGGATCTGGTATAGAATCAAACGTTTTCATGAACTTTTCGAAGGCCTTGCTTGTATCAATCTTTTGCTTATGTATTACGTTATCAAATTGGGTTTGCACAGCCGGTAGCTGAGATAACGTCTTTCACTACCTCACTATCTTCCAATGTGAGAATTGAAAAGGTCATTCAAGTTTCCCAATTCTTCTGTGCTGTTGTATCCTTCCTCCCTGTGCTCAATCACATTCTTTATCTTCAGATGATCAAACAGTAAACCAAGTTACGCACAATTAGCGAAATTGAAAATAAAAATAACCGATTTACCATTAAAATTTGCGTCTAGGATTTTTTTTTTAATTGCAAAATGTTGTGTCCTAGTCGGCTCCATCAATTAAAAAACAAAGACATGAGGAGAAAATCTAAGGGAGAAATTTTGACTTCAACTTTTGACGGGTTTGTCCCATAAATGCTCATAAATTCTCATAGGATGCATATTTTTTTTTTTTCTTTTTTTAGTGGGCTATACATTGAGTTAAATCATTGTGACATCTTGGTCCTTTTTTTTTCTTCTTTCCTTTTTGTACTTTTTAATTTAATTTGTATTCTTGTACATTTCTGCAGTACCAGTTCATTTGAAGTCAATAATAAGAGCACTGTTAACCCAATGGGCTGTGGCATTGTGGTAAAGCCTTGGGGTTTAAACCCTAAGATCACAAGTTCAATTCTCCTCTCCCTTGGGCCAATCTCCTGGGCGAAAGCATTGTTGGTTAGGAGGTTGGACCTCAAGTTGTCTAGTCAACACTTGGTGTGGATTCAATGCTCTCCCGTTGTGCGAGTCCTGACTTACTGGAGCTTGCCTTGTGAGGTCGGGACAAGCTTCCAGGTTATAGTCTCTTGCTCGGAACGGCCAACAGGACACCCTGGTGATCTCCTCAAGGGGCGCTGCCTTAGACCTGCGGGAGAGTGGGAGGATTTTCTGAATAAAAATAAGAGCACTGTTGTGTCGGCTTACTAAGGTGGTTTGATCCACATGCGGGGCCTACATACACGGGGATTAATCACAGCCAATCACCTCAGTTGGTTTGTGTGGTCATACATCATTTTCCTAACAATGACTAGCTGCCTCTCTATCAACGTGAGCCTCTACCCTCTGGACATATAGTTCTTTTGATGGAATAAGTCAAAATAAACTAGTTTCTGCTATAGTTAAGTAGGTCCCAAAAAAAAAAGGTAAGTGCAGGATGGAAATCAAGTTAGATATGATTAAAGTTTTATGACGGAGATAGCCAGTAGTATCTAGAAAAGGTGATGGATAAGTTGGGTTTTGCTCTGAAGTCTGTTAGTTGGATTATGAAATGTGTGTCCTCAGTTACTTTCACACAGTGGCGGACTCAAATAATTTTTCTAAGAGGGGCAAAGGTGAAATTATTTAAATTTCAGGCTAGAAAAAATTACTTAGATTTTGGAGGGACCAACATGCTAATTTCTTGTATAAATTCCTAAAATAGTAATAGTATATGGCTGGTAGGCACTAAAAATGCTAATTTCTTGTATAAATATGTGAAATAGTATAGGGCCAAATGGCGCTTTTCGAAGTTTGAGAGGCCATGGCCCTAGGAACGGTAACGGGCCGGAGCGGGCCAGGGATCACATTCTTTGTCCCTGATCCCTGATAGTGAAAATTCCATCGTCGTCCCGCCTCGCCCCGTAACAAGGATTAGGTTTCCCCGACCCCGAAAATTCCCCAGTCCAAAAAAAATTAAAAAAACCAATAATGCAGTAGATCAACAAAATCATCAACAACAGATCAACTCAACAACATCATACACAACAAATCAATAACTTACACATTAGATCAACAACATCATACATCAACAACATATCATCAATAACTTACACAACAGATCAACAAAATCATCAACAACATCATGCACAACAAATAAAAAAAAAGAGAAATCAGAGAGACGGTAAGATCTGAGAAGTACAACGCAAAAAGAGAAATTAGAGAGATGGCGGCAAGGTCGCTAGCTCGATGATCAGAGACAATGACATTGACGGAAGTGAAGGAAAATGCATCGGAGTCTGGCAGCGAAAGGAAAAGCGTCGCCATGATGTTCTTGAGGAGAGAGATCGGCGAGATCGGAAACCCTAACAGCTCTCTCTCTTGCTGAAGACAGCGGTAGAGGAGGGAGATCGACGATGATGGGAGAAGGGAGAGGAGGACAGTAGAGTAACAACCGACGACGCCGTGAAGAGCACCTGTAGCAAAGAGAAAGAGGGAGAGAGGCTAAGAGAAGAGAAGTAAGTGTGAGTGGGAGAGAGGCAGACTCAAATAACCCTAAACATATATATATATATATATATGGGCAATATTCAGGATTATTCGGGGCAGGGAAAAGCAGAGGGGGGGCTTGGGGAACCTATTCCCGTCCTCGGCCCAAAACCGTCGGGGATTTAATTTTCAATACCATTCCCGGCCCTATGGAGGTAATTTTTGGGAGAAACCCGTTCTAATCGGGGTTGGGGGGTAGGGTCCCCGTCGGGTCGGGTTCAAATTGCCATCCGTACATGGCCTTGCACCCACCACTCCATATGCCCACCATTGCTTTCACAGTTGTTGTTAATGGTGTTAAAATTGAACTTACTAGGCGTAGCAGGGGAATACATCATGGGGGTCAGCTTTCTCCTTATTCACGACTTCTTTGTATGGAGGGTTTGAATGCTTTTGGTAGATCACCATGAAGCAATGAGAGTATTACAGGGTGTGAAGATTAGCAGGCATGGTCCATCAGTCTCTTTATCTACTATTTGCAAATGACTTGTTTTTTGTAGAGCAACCAAAGGAGATTGTGATTCTTTTAATACTATTCTTAGTTAGTATGAGATGGCTGCAGTACAAGCAATAAACAAGGGATATAAGTCCATGGCTTTTCAATCCAAATCTTCATTTTGATCTAAAGAACCAACACTCTACAAAATTGGACATCCCATCAAAATTCAAGATGGAAAGTATTTAGGGTTGCCATCTTTAGTGGATTGCTCTAAGGTTGAGGCATTTAAGTTCATCTATGAAAGGGTTATAAAGAAGTTAAAGGGTTATAAAGAAGTTAAAGGGTTGGAAGGGGACTTTTTGTTAAGCAAAATACGGCGAGAGTTATTCTTGAAAGCAACTCTTATGGCCTTACCTACCTATGCAACATCTTGATTTAAGATACTTGTCAAATTATGTAGAACTATCGCATCTGAAATGGCTATGTTTTGGTGGATAAGTGGAGATGGGGAATTATAAATTCACTATATGAAATGGTCAAAGCTTAGTGAACCAAAGAAGGCAGGAGGTTTGGGATTTAGGGATTTGGTGGCTTTCAATTAGGTGCTATTGGCCAACCAAGCAAGCAGAATGATATCCAAGGAGCCTTCATTGTTTCAAAGAATTTTGAAAGGCAAATACTTTTCGAATAAATCATTTTGGTGTATGCAGCAGCAGGAAGTCAGCCCCCTTGGCCATGGAAGAGTATTCTCTTTGGAAAGGAAGTAATACAAGAAGGGTGTAGGTGGATTTGGACAATAGATCTTCAATCCAAAATAAGAAGGACCTCAGGTTGTCTCCCTCGGTCTCCTTCAAAGTTGATATTACTCTGCCACCTCAATGCCATTTTTCTAAGGTAGTAGATTTGATAGATGGGAACACAACACAATAGGTCTATGTTTGATTTACAAGACTAATAATGAAGATATTAATAATCCCATCAAATTAGTGTGGTATTCACTATCTAATTGGATTAGTAGGATAAATTATCCCATTATCCATTGTTTGATTTACATTGGATAAGAAAACATGTGAATGTAGAATTACAACTATATTTATATAATTTTCCAATCTTACCCTCCATCAATGTTTCTTCTCAATCTTTATTTTATCAAAATTTCTTCCTAAACATGGTTTTGAAAAAAATTATAAATAAATAAAATCAAAATAAAAATACAAAATACAAAGGCCATGTTTGGTTTGTTTTTATTTTTTAAAATATAAACTAATTTGATAAGATAAATATCAAAAAATATTTTTAAATTTTTTAAAATTATTTTTAGCCTTCTAAAAGATAAAATTATATAAAAATAATAAGTTTTTTAATTTTTAGTCAAGGGTAAAAGAGTATTTTCATTTTATTTTTCAACTCATGATATATAATGCCATCCCTACCCCATTACTAATAATCCTACAAATTTGTTGAATTAATTATCCATTGGATTAATAATCTTGAAACAAAATTTCAAAACAAACACAGGATTATTTGGCTCACGGATTAATAATCCCAATCCCATGCTGTAATCTTGTCAATCAAACATGCTCTAGAAGAATGAAAGTCGTTGACCAATTTAATACAAGTAATGCAGAGTTGATTTTGTCTCTCCAGTGGGGTGAAGAGCTTGCAAGGATAAACAGGTGGCATTTTTTTTCTAGTAATAGAGACGTTGGGTTTGATTGGTATGATCTGCTAGACATTTGGAAGTCCTGGAATGATTGCATTCTGCTGTGGGAAACAGTGAGGTTATTTTGAACAACATTGTCATGACCCGAACCCACCTCTATGGATTAGGATCATAACCGGCCAGTAATCATGAGATTACTTACGACCTCAGACAGAAATCAAATTATATTTTATAATAGGGGGCCAAAATACGGAAGCAAAACTTACAAAGATTATCCAATGAGCTGTACATATATGGCATAACAAAAACTTTTCACCTTTATAATAACTCACACCAGACATTCATTTAGAATATATATATATATAAGAGTCTATGATCATTCAAAAGTAGTCTAAACCAAAACCCAGGTTATATACAAATTTGATCAACATGACCACAAAAGAAACAAAAGAATAACAAAGCAAAAGTAAAGCCTATTCCACGGGCAACCTTGGTTGACTCCACAAACTTGGTTCTCTCATAAACTCACTGTGGCTGGGACTAGACGTCCCACTACTCACCTACATACATATAGATAATAAAAAGTGAGTTAACGTCCAGTGAATAATACCAGAGTAAAGAGGTTGTATGAATGAGATTCTCAAATAAGTAGTCCAAACTTACATGTAATGCATATAAATCATTATCAAAGCAAAACGACCTCAGGTCCATTCCATTATGCTCAAGGCATATCAAAGGGGCAAAACGACCTTGGGTTATATTCATATTTATGCGCATATTCACATTCATGATCATGATCACATTCGTATTCATATTCAAAATGACCTTTGGTCCAATCAATTCCTTATTCAAAACAACCTTTGGTTCATTTAACAATCATACAAAACGACCTTCGGTCCAATTCACATATAAGATGACCTTCAGTCTATCTTGTTAAATATTCCAAACGGCCTAAGGCCCAGTTGTAATCATACATCAATCACTTTACCGATTCTATTACGAATCAAACAAATAGAATACTCATTCATAGTACAAATTCATATGTTTAGAAACTTACCACATAGGTATCATTTAGAAAATAATACATACACAAAATATCTTTATAAAAATATTACTCACAGTGTTCAGATGCTTGATTCGTTCTTGCAATTGACCCTACATAATTCACAACACATTGGGTCGTAATACAATTCAATCTGTTCTTCAGTTTGCTTAATTCTCTTAGGCTTCTTTTGTGTCTTTAATTCATTTAGGATGCTCAATGTGTGCCTAAGAATGCTCAGAAATGAAAGAGAACGAAAATTGGAACATAAAACAACTTTTCAAAATTTTCTGAAACAGGGCATTTTGCTCGAGCACAACATTGGTCCCTTGAGCGGACCTCCTTGGTCTGCAAAAGTACTGGATGCTTCATTTTTACGCTCGATCTTAATTTTGGTCGCTCGAGCCAATGCTAAAAAATGTGAGTGGTTGCTCAAGCGATACTTTTGTTCACTCAAACCAATCTTCAATCTCTACAAAAATACTGGTTGCTTGTATTCTACGCTCGAGCGGTAATTTCTTCGCTCAAGCGATGAGGTCAAATTTTGGAATTTTCAGAATTTTGTTTGAGTTTCAAACACACATTCAAGGGTCCAAATTCATACATGATTCACTCAAATATGCAAGAACATTCTCAATTATATATATTTGAAGCTAACTTTAACCCATGATTCAAATTTTCATAAATTCAACCAAATTCAAACTTTATACTACATGTAAGCAACATCCATGTTTTATGTCTTGCATATGTAAGCTTCAAGACTTAAAATTAGACTTCAATACATGATAATCCTTACATGCATGTGTCAATCAACCCTCAACTCAACATGATTAACATACTTTATGCTCAAATATGCAAAAATCATGGCAAACTTTTGCATGCATGCATCTATTAACTTCAAATTCAACATATTTAACTTAATTCTTGTTCTTAGTCATATATTATGTTTGGATTCACGTTATTATGAACTTAAACTTATGAATTAGAGCTCAATCACTTACTTAGAGCCTTCAATTCCTTCAATTCCGGTTAATTCTTGAATCTAGCTTATAAATTTCCCAAGCTTGAGTTCAATTCTCCAAGAACAAGCTCCTTCTCTCTCTAATTCTCACTTCTTTCTCTCTCTCTCTCTCTCTCTCTCTCTATGGTGTATAAACTTAGCCAAGGGATGAAAATGAGCTCAATGTCTTGAGCATAAGCACTAATTATACATATATATATAGTAGTGATTAGCTTAAGCTAATTAACTAAAGATTAGTTTGTAGACACCCCATTTTGACCTACCCTAAGACTCGGGTGCTTTCTTTTGATTACCCGATGATGATAATCAGAATGTATTTCTTATAGAATCCTCAGAAGAGAGATGAGATTTGAGCTTTAATCCCAACCTTCACATATTTTTGGCCAAATTATTTTTTATCCAAAATTCACCAATCTCCACTACCAAATTTCCTACACATCAATCTCCACTCATCATCCACTTTCATAATTACACCCCACCATCTCCACTCACTATCTACTGTCATAATCATATCCCACCATCTCCACTCATCATTCACTTTCATAATTATAACCCACCATCCCCACTCACCATCTACTTTCATAATCACATCCCACCGTCCCTACTCACTATCTATTTTCATAATCACATCCCACCATCTCCACTAACCATCCACTTTCACAATTATAACCCACCATCTCCACTCACCATCCACTTTCATAATTATAACCCACCATCCCCACTCACCATCTACTTTCATACTCACATCCCACCATCCCCACTCACCGTCTACTTTCATAATCACACCCCACCATCCCCATTCCCCATCTACTTTCATAATTACGCCCCACCATCCCCACTCACCATCTACCTTCATAATCACATCTCATCATCTCCACTCACCATCTACTTTTATAATCATATCCACCATCTCAACTCATCATCCATTTTCTTAAATCACACACCACCATCACCATTCATCATTGACCTCTATTATACATTGTCTCCTATTAGCTCCATTGTCTCCCTTAAATGCCCCACTTTGTCTTCTATTTTGTCTTCTACCATTTCCCACTTGCATTGGCTATATAATGAGAGCTCTAATCTTGAATTTGGGGATGAATTTAAGAAGAGAAGTATAGAGAGAGAATGCTAAAATTGTGTTAGAATTTGAGAGAAAAGAAAGTCTTAAAAACAAGAGAGTTGTCTTGCTAAACTAGTAAAGTTACATAGCCTCTTACGTCTTATCTTCCCTTGTCAAAACCACTCAAAACCTTAATCAAGAGATAGTATTCTTGCCAAGAAAAGAGTGGTCATGCATTTGTTCAAAACCGTCATTCTAAGCTCAAATTACAAGCTCTTGAATTGAAGATTAAGATCATAATTCATAACTTTGAGGGTGATCAAGAGGAAGTTTAAAAATCAAGAAGTTCAATATTTCTTTGGAAAGTGAATTTTCAATTCTTTCATTTTTCTTGCATATTTTATCTTATATTTTTTTTCTTGTATTAGTTTCATATTAGTTTTGTTGTACTCTTGCATGTTCTATCTTATATTTGTTTCCTTATTTTAGTTTCATACTAGTTTTTTGTAATCTTGCATGTTCTATCTTATATTTGTTTTCTTATTTTAGGTTCATATTAGTTTTGTTGTAATTTTTCATTTTCTACTTTATATTTGTTTTCTTATTTTAAGTTCATGTTAGTTTTGTTGTAATTTTGCATTTTATACTTTATTTTTGTTTTATTGTTTTAATCTAACCGGTAGTGGTTAGTTGAGCCACCTACATATTCCTTGTTTGTTCATTTTCTTGGTTTTATAGCAAGATGGGTTTTGCTAGGCTTAGTTAATAGGCTGGCCGGTTAGCTTCTTTTGGACAAGACGACATCGTATTCCGATGATAACCAACTTCCGATAGTTTCCAAGGCACATGAAGCTTTTTCTTTTGTTTATTTTATTTTGAGTGTTTTGTGAGGTTTTTATTTTGTTGTAGTATTTTCCTCATCCCTCTCTAATTTGGTTTGCAATTATTCTTTCAAGTATTGTAATAATTTCTTGCCCTGCTTCTTTCTATCCCGTTTTTTTACTTGCTTTCTTTTATTTGTGAATATGCATAATATTTTATTTTTCGTTATATCCATGCTTTGTATCCATATTTCATGCATTTTAATTCAGCTAAGTTTACATTTGTGGATTTAATCAATTTCTATGTAATTATGTGCGCTACCTCATGTTCTTAAAATGATTCACATGCCGTATCTTAGAAGCCGAATCTTTAGTTTCATCTCATGAGTGAATTGCATTAGGATTTTGTGTATAAGATCATGCATGTTTTACTAACTTTGTTTTGTAGCTGTTCGTGGGAAGTTGGTAAATATGCAAGTTTTTATGCTTGAGCATCCCTCTTGTGTGTGTTTTTCTTATTATGTTTAAACATCTTACCATGTGGCTACTTGCTTACCTGATATAATTGTATGAATTCCAGTAGATGGAGGTTGTGTCACTTAATTTGGAATGATGTTGATTTTTTATGTTTGTAAATTCAATTTATTTGGGTTGTACGTCTTCAAAATTCTTTCAAAATACATGAAATCAAATTGTTCCAAAATGAATGGCATAACCTATACTTGTATACTTCATATAGTAAATTTTAGGATTTATTAAATAATCAGAACATGAACATATAAAGAAAATAAAATTTGTATCATGGTTTAGTAGAGGCCGATCTTTTGATCGGATGAGCGGGGGGTACTCAATAATGACCTTTCCCTCTCATACCTAAGGTTTTGAGCCAAGCATCTTTTGTGACAATGAACAGTGGCCTTGGCATGAGTCACGAGTTTCCTAATTTTCCCAAAACATTAGGTGGTGATTCTAAGATCTGGTGATGCAGTCCATTTCTGGCAAATGTTTTGCAATAAAATTTTTTTTCTATAAAAGTTGCCAAAACTAGACTCTCATTTATGTTTCACAATGCACTTGTGAGACTAAATCAAAGAAGTTGAGGGTCTGAATTATTTAACAGGCATTGGTACTCCCCGGGAATGTTATAGTTTCTGGTGACTCTGCTAGGGATTTTATGAAACATTGACTCGAACTCCATGATATGACTTTTATTTGTAATTATATGTTTATTGCATTGCATACATTGGTGCACTTAAAGTCCCTATGTTGCCCAGATATCGGTGGAAGTAGGGACACTTTTTATGACACTACACCTATCTCTACATTACTTTGGAGGCCTTGTGTTATAACCTTTTAAGATCTGTCAAAAAGGTAGCTCTGCTATCTAAGGTTCTCAGACTTCGAAGAGATGCAATATTGACTCTTATGATTTTTTGGGATCTTCATTAGTTATGACCCAAAGGACTCTTTGGTAATGTCACCTTGACTTCAACTCCTAAAGTAGAGCCAACCTTGTATATATAGTGAGCTATAGTACCTTTCAAAATTAGAAGAGGATACTCTCCCATTTCTAAGATGTATGATACCACTTGTCTGAATAGTGAAGCCCTAGATTATTTCAAAATTAGGACAAGGTAACCCTAATCCCCATAGGAGTGTTTGTTTTCTTTCTTGCTATGTGTTATGTGCAATGGACAAGATCTATACAAGGCTTCATAGTATCAGTGGTTCAGGCATTTTAGTTTGTGGGTTTCAGTTCAGTTAAATATCCCCCAAGTTCTGTGGACTCGCATGCTGTCGAAATTTGATTGAAGGTTCCGTTTTGTGTTTTTGCAAGGTAGTTGGGTAACATAGCTTCAGAACAGTCGAATATACTTCAAGTTCTGTGGACTCGCATTGGTAGACTCTGTAAAATTACAGATTTGGTTCAAGAATAGCCAGTGTTAGTTTTTTTACCGCTGAGCACACGAAGCAAAAGTACAAAAGCCGCATCAACTGGTTAGAATACCCCTTTTTCACCTGCTAGATCATCTCCACCTAGTTCATCAGCATCCATGATGGCTCAAGTTCTGGAGAATATAGTGGACATGTTGTTGGCCCTTCAATGAAGTTTGAATGTTATAGCCAATACAGTAGCCACCCATGGTGATGCTGTTGTCGAATTGCGGCACCCGTTTAGGTCATCTACTACTCAAACACCTCTGGTGGCTAATATGATTCCACCCTCCACCAGCTAAGGAATTTCCTGAACCCAATGTACCAGAAGACTTGAGGGTTTCCACACAGTCATCAGGAGATCCTTTTCCCCTTCCATAATCATTAGGAGGACCTTTTCCCTTTCCACAACCAACGGGAGGGTGTAACTGGCTTTTCGTACTCCTCGAAGGGGTTTAGTCTCCTTAGATACGATAACCCTACAATTTGGACTCCCGTGGTTCTGAATTTGATTTCACAAGTGCAATGTGAAATAGTGAAAACACAAAAGAGTCCAAATCTGACAAATCTTTGAAAAATTAATTTTGAATAAAAAATATCAAAAATGAACCTCATTGCCAGATTTCAAAGTTGCCACCTAAATATTTTTGAGAAATTTAGGAAACATGTGACTCATGCCAAAAGCCACTTATCTGTCATCACCAAAGTGTCTTAGCTCGAGAACTTAGGTATAAGAGGAGAACGTTATAAATTGAGCACCCCACTCACCCGATCAAAGATCGGCCTCTACACGATGTGATTCTTATGTACAGTATATGTTTTTGTTCCGATTATTGTGCTGTCTTTACTATGTAATGCACACAAGTATACACTAATTCGCCCACTTTGGGCCGCTTTGATTTCACGTTTGTTTTGAAAAGTGTTTTGAATATGTATCACTTGAAAAAGTGATCTCATATGTACATTAATCAAATCAACCCAACTTAAACGAAAAAGCTTTCATCTACCGACATTCAAGAGGTATATCAACTAAGCACTTAACGTCATGGTAAACGTACTTGATATGGAAATGCCAACACACATGCAATATTCCAAAGCAAGAAATGCTCACCTAGTACTCAACCGAGGCAAGCCAAAAAAAAGAAAATAGTTAGAAAAGAAAATGCATAATCCTAAACAATGCAATCATGACTAATGCAACGCATACAACATGCAATTAATAGGCTCAGCTACTAGTATGACATGTGAGTCAATTCAAGACATGCGATAACGCATGTATTCGAGTTAGGAATTTTAAATTGACATTGATTAGTATGATTAGCCGAACCCTTATTCATGCAAAATGAACGGGTGTGAGTCATGGAAAATGCTAAGGAAAACATGATGCTATACAACCACGGTAAGTGGATAAATAAAAAGAGAAAGAAATGGGGGTTGGAAGACATACACATTATTATGATTTTTTCCTCATGCAAAAAGGTCCGAATGAATGTCCTAATTTAGCTTAATATTACAAACACCAAATTAATTGACTAAGTTAACTAGCTATTACAAATTCAATGGAATTTAATTAACTAGTTACAATACACTAATTAATCTAAGAGCTACAAGCTAATGGATTTGAACAAGAGTCTAAGAACCACAAGTGCAACCGATAACATCCTCCCGGAAACTCCTCTGTTCTGCTGTTAGATTCTGTTTTGTTCGCAGTCAGAAAATTAATATGTTTTTGTCCCAACTTCTACTTTGTTCTGTCATGAAAATGACATTGCCTGCCTAAAATGGAGTGGCCGGCCGGCCTTGGAAAGTGGTCAGCCGGATAAAAGGGTGGCCAGCCAGTCATTGTTTTTGGGATCTGCCCTATTATAATAGAATGGAAACAGAGCACAAACAGAGTGTTTCTAGGGGATGTTTGTCCTCTTTGCCTCTTCCTATCATGGAACTGATTAAGGGAAAAGTAGAATTGGTCCACAAACCATCAATCGTCTCAAGGTTGTTGTGTGATGATCTATGAACCAATAGAACATTAAGATTTATGAAATGAAATGAAAGATCAACAGCACCTCTTTCCTATCATGGAGTCACCTCAAGGAATTTCTCCTTGAACTATTAACATCACTAAGAGTATGTAATGATTCAAAACTCAATGGGTTCAATTAACGTCCAACTGAACCCGGCTTGATTTTGTTATCTTGTTTTAAGTCTTTTACCAATTTTATTAGCCTCTTTTAATATTACCTTTCTATTTCTTAATTCATTTTGTTCGAAAGTGAGAGTTATGTCCACTAATGAAAAGAAGTGTCAAACAAGAAGTTGTCTTTAGCATGAGAGAGATGTAATGCCCTAATGATGAACCTCCAAAGAGATTAAACCATTAAGCATGCAAGATCTCTTTCTCATGCTTTGAACAACAATCAATTGTTTGAAACAACTCTTAAAAAAAAGAAAGAAAACCAAGAAAAGAGGGAGGTTGCAAAGATGATTATTACAAGTGTGAGTATATATATGAAAACTATGAAATAAAAACTATTAACTCAAATAGATTGGTGTCTAAGGCCTAAACCACCAAATCTATGCAGACTTACAATAATACAAGCATGATATTCAAAGCATAAACTAAATAGACACATCAAAATAGTCCCAAAACTCACAAAATAGTGTTGAAAAATCAGTTTGAAAGGCTAGAAAAAGTAAGTAAAAGAAGGGGAAAACAAAGCTAGTAAGCAAGCTTAAGGAAGGGTGGCTAACCCCTTCACTTTTTGGGCCTTAAAATAAAATGTTTTAGCCTCTTAAAACTCTAAAAATCAGTAGCTAAAAGTTAGGAAACAAGTGGGAAACATAAGGATAAAAGCTTATGCAATAAGGTTCAAAGAAGGGTGGTCAACCCCTCCACATTTGGTAGCTTTAAATCACAAGTTTTAGCCCACCAAAAATAGCCCAAAACAGAGTAAAAACATCAAGAAAAAGATGAGAAAAGAGCAGGCAAAAGGTGGCAAGAGTCATACCTTTGAAGAGAAGACACTCTTTTGTTCACAAACCACAAGATGTTCACTTTCAATGGCTAAAATTTCAGCTCAATAACCTCAGCAAGGAGCCTCAAAATATTGGTTTAGGAAGTGTATGCATAGTGTATGTATATTGCAAGATAGAGAAGGAGAGTGCTTAGCAAGATTTGGGCTCTTCACAAATTTTTCTAACCTAAAACCATGAGAGATGGTCCATTATTTATATAAAAACAGGTTCCTTAGTCGGAAATATTTGTATGGAGCCAGCTGGTGCAAGGCATGCACATGGGCGGGGGGACAGTTGGTAGCAAATATTTGCCTGCCGGGAAACATGGCTGGCCGACCATATAGGGGGATGGTCGGCCACTAAAAATTGGCTAACCAACCACCTGTTGGCCAGCAAGCCTCTGAGTGGTCAAGCTAAAAAAAAAAAAAAAAGTAGATTTTGCTCTAAAGGAGGTGCAAGGTTTTAGGCTTTGAAACTCAAAACCGAAGCTCTTTGTTGAAACAAAATGAACGTTTGTACAGCGTAACTTTTCATCATTGAGTGTTCACCATGAAGTGCCCAAGTCTTAAGGACGGTCAAAAATGGGGTGTCTACAGAGGGCTTTTTCCCTTGGAAACGAACGAGGTTGATTTGACTGTGATGAAACTGGCCAAGTTGGCACAAATATTTAACAGGTTGTAGGGAATTAACTCTATCCCAGACAGTGAAGATGGGTATACCGACACAGTTGTCGAATTGCCAAAACGGTTTAAATTGCCACATAGTGACAGATTTGATGGAGCTGGTGACCCTATGGTCCATATTCGTCTCTTCTCGGATGTCCTGAGACCCATGGGCCTGACTTGACCTCAAAAAATTTCCTTGTTCGAGAGGACATTATCTGGTAGAGTTGCCATCTGGTATGCTAAATTAGAAGACTCGGTTAAACAAATTTAGGAGGAGTTAGCTAAGGGTTTCATCACCTAATATTTTTACAACACCCAGATTGAGGTAATTGCTCGGGATTTTGAGGTAACTCGCCAAGAGCCCAATGAAAGTTTTGTGGCTTTCATCACCAGATGGAGGGCAAAAGCAGCAATGTTGACTAATAGACCACCTAAAAAAGACTAAATCCGTATAATAGTCAGAAATCTACATGGAAAGATGTTACAAAAAATGATTATCCGTCCGCTCTTCACTTTTAAAGACTTGCATGAAATAGGGGTCTAGATAGAGGATGTCATCAAACAGGGAATCATTATGGATGATAAGGAACCTGTTCGGAAGCCTTTTGGTCACAATGCCAATGCTACAACTAGTAGTAGTACAGTTGTGAGAATTTCTAAGGTCAATTCAGTCACTACCACCACCACCAAAATAGCTAACCCATTTGCCAATGTCGGTTTACAAACAACCAACTCAACCCGAACCATAGCCAGAACCTTTAACCCTATCCATATGTCCCCAGCCAAAGCTACGAAAATCTTGACAGAAAGAGGGTATCTCAAGCCTTTGGACCCTTGATCTCTTCCCAATCCTCTCCCAACCAAACACGACGCTACCAAATACTGTGTCTTTCACCAACAACCCGGACATGACACTGACTGTTGGTTCTGTCTTCGTCATGAGATTCAATATCTCACTGACAACAAAATCATAGCTCTCCAACAACCACCAAAACCCAACGTCACTACCAACCCATTGCCACCCTATGACAAAACCCTACCACCACCTCGCCTCAACTGTATCCATACACTTTCGCCCACTTTTGACCCCAATATCTACATCACATCCACCCGTTTACCAAAAATCGAGATATATATTCCTAAAGGCACTGAGTTGTGCATGATGGATGCACCTCCAACCTGGCCAAAACCCCAAAACCCTATGGTGGTAGTGTTAAAGGATACAACTGAAATACCTGTGCTTGAGGCTGGCAAACTGTCAGAGAAAAAGTATGATCCTAGCTGGTCTATTGTTGCCAGTGGTAAACTAAAACCTGAGTTTGATCTACTTGACTCATTTTCTATCAATGTTGTTAGAGATGATGTATTTGAACAAGGGTTGGATGATTTGGCCAACCTAGAGGAGGACTTGGCCAATCTCCATTCTTTGAAAAATTGGACCTTGGGAATGTACAGATAGGATGGTGGGAATCGAAGAATTCCAGTCATGGTTGGTCAAGTGATGACGAAGTTTCTAATAAGAAAACTGAGAGAAAAGTGGATGAACTAAGACTTGATTCTAGAAAACCTGTTGAAAGTGGTGAAGGAAAGAGTTCCAGAGGGAAAAAAAGAAGAACTAGAAACCCATTTAGCGTCTATTGTGGGAATGATTCGAGCAGAGCCTGATAATTGCCTTTTAGTCAACAAAGGTGAATGATGGGATGATAGTGACTTGCAACTCGCCTATATTGATGATAAATGGATAAGTAGGGTGCCTGACGACACGTGGTACTCAGAAGAAATTGATGATATGACTAGGAGTGGGTGCTACTTCAAGTCTCCACACCTAGACCAAGGAGAATCCTTAGGCAAAGACAAAGAAGTTGAGAAATAGAAAGAAAAAAAGAAAGAGAAAGAGAAGAAGGTAGAAGAAGACTTAGTTCTAAAACAACTGAAGAAGCTCGAGGCAAACATTTCCATTTAGGGGCTTCTCATGGCTTCCTGAGAATATCGACAGGCAATGTTATCAGTTTTAAGCAATGCTAAGCTGTTGATTGATACAACTCCTGAGCAGTTAGTGTCACTAATCACCCCAAGAGAAACAGTCTTAGTAATAACTTTTGCTGAGAAAGAGTTGCCACTAGAAGGGTCATGACACACTAAGCCTCTATATGTATCACTGGAGTGCAGAAAGAAATGGGTCCCGATCGTTTTGATTGATATTGGGTCAGTCATCAATGTCTGCTCGACGCGCACTGCCTATGCAATATGGCTAAAGCCGATAGATTTCACGTCTACTACTCAGTTGATCCAAGCCTATGACAATATTAGTTGGGAAGTGATGCAGACAATCCAAGTACAAATAACAGTGGGTTCATCTGAGCACGGGGCTGAATTTCATATCATAGATGTTCCCGCAACATTCAACTTGCCATTGGGAAAGCCCTGGCTTCATCAGATGAAAGTTGTATCATCCACACTACATCAATTGGTAAAGTACCCGTATAACGGAAAAGTTGCCATTGTCTTCGAAAACTCATTCATTCATCCTCCCCTAGGAGTCACAACACCACTGCTAGAAATACAACATGGGGAAGAGGATGTGTTCCTTTCGGGTTTTACATTGTAGAGACTCAACTAGTTCAAACACTCATGGCAAAAGAGGAAGGAAAATATGTCAGCGCTCAATCAATCTACCTCATGAGCAAACTGGGGTATATTCTAAGGAAGGAATTGGGAAAAAAATGGTAGAAAGGGCATCGCCATAACAAATGAAGTATCCCATAACCTGCATGCATTTGGGTTAGGGTATACACCTAAAGTAGAGGACTAGAAAAGGAAAAGCAAATAAATTAAGGAGAGGATCAAGGCGAAGAAAACCAGGAAACAATTTGAATTAATCCATAGGCCAATTCGTGGAACTTTGAATGTGCGTTTTGTTCGTAAGGGAGAGGATTTTTCTTTTTGTGGATTTCCCGAACCATGGATTGACCAAAGGGACAATAAAAGATATCTCGAATTTGAAATCAAATCTGAGTGTCAACATTGGTCAAGAGAGTGACGACAGTAGCGTGGATGAAATTAAGGGTCTAACACTGGCCAGTTTACTGAAGGAGCCAGATACTAGTGTGGAAACATTGAACTTGGGGGATATGACTGTTTCTGTGCTCGGGGAAGAACTACATGTGAACTGCTCAAGCTTCATTGCGGATGTGGTGAATGTCAGACAAGCAAATTGACATGTTGAAAAAAGTTTTATTGAGAATTTTGAATTGGTTATTGAGTCTGAATCTGCTGGACTTGTTGAGTTAGAGTTAGATTCAAGTGTGTCAGAGTTTTCTTTTGAGTCTATTGCAATTGTTGAGCCCGAGATTCTAAATAAAGATGATGTGAGTTCTGCTTACTTCTCTATGCCTATAGTTCATAGCATTGACCAAAATTTTTAGAATTTCGATGATAATGAAAAGGACGAAATTCCTCGGGCTTTGAAAAACTTAATCAACTAGGAGGAAGAAAGGCGTGATAAGCCTTTGGTCAATAAAATTATTTCTGTAAATGTGGGTACTGAAAAAGATCCTTGTTTAGTTTAGATTGGTTCCACTTTATCCTCGGAGGAACGCAAGCAATTAGATGCTTTATTAAAGGAATTGAAAGATTTTTTTGTTTGGTCCTACGCAGATATGCCTGGAGTTGATCATGAGACTGAATAACATCGGATCCCTCTTAATCCAGATGTCTGACCTGTCAAAAAAAAGTTTCACAGAATTTATCCGAATTGGGCACTAAAAATCAAAGAAGTGCTTACTAAATAAATCAATGTTGGGTTCTTTTTTGTATCCAAATATTTGACTTGGTTAGCTAGCATTGTGCCAGTCCTAAATAAAGACGGCAGAATTAGGGTTTGTGTCAACTTTCGGGATTTGAACAAGGCTAGTCCGAAAGACGACTTCTCCTTTGCCACATATTGATGAATTAGTAGACTTCACTACAGGGCATGCATTACTGTCATTCATGGATGGTTTTTCGGGGTGTAATCAGATCCTTGGGGTGTAATCAGATCCTTATGGCTCCAGAGGATAGAGAAAAGACTGCATTTACTGCACCACGGGGGACGTATTATTATAGGGTCATGACAGTTGGTTTGAAAAATGTCGGGGCCACTTATCGCGAACCGCCACCACATTGCTGCACGATATGATTTGTAAGGAAGTTGAGGTATACGTGGATGACATGATTGTCAAGTCCAAAGATCAAGAAGGCCATTATACTGCGTTGAAGAATTTTTTTGAGAGAATCAATGAATATAAGCTGAGACTAAATCCACAAAAATGCACATTTGGGGTCACTGCGGGTAAGATGTTAGGATTTCTGATCACATAGCGGGGAATTGAAGTCTATCCATCTAAATTTAATGCCATCTTAGAAATGCTGCTATCAACGACTAAAAAGGATGTGCGGGCTTTCTGGGAAAAGTGCAATTCATAAGAAGGTTTATTTCTAAATTAACCTTGACTTGTGAACCACTATTTGGTCTATTGAAGAAAAGGAAAGCGTTTTAATGGGATGATCGGTGTTAGTTTTCCTTCGAGCAAGTTAAGCAGTATTTGCAGAATCCGCCTGTGTTATCGCCACTTGAGCCAGGGAAATCGCTGATTTTGTATTTATTAGTGAGTGAATCAACCATGGGATGTACGCTAGTGCAAGAGTTAGATAAGAAAGTGGAGAAAGCCATCTATTACTTGAGCAAGAAGATGCTTGACTATAAGACCCCCTATACTCCCTTGAAAAAGGCTTGTTTGGCTTTGGTTTGGGCCACCAGGAAATTGAGACACTACTTGTTAGCTCACTCGATAATTCTGGTTTCAAGATTAGACCCCATCAAATATCTTTTTGAGAAACCAGCTCTTATTGGTAGGCTAGCTCGTTGGTTGCTTTTGCTTTCTGAATTCGATCTCAAGTATGTCACTCGTAAATCTATTAAAGGAAGGGTCGTGGAAGAATTTTTGGTTGATCACCCAATTGAAAAAAAAGAAGCTATGGATTATTCGTTCCCAAATTAGGAGGTTATGTAGATAAAAGAAGACACTTAAAAATTATACTTTGATGGAGCGCCCAATCAATTTGGCTACGGGATAGGTGTGTTGCTCATAACACTAGATGATTCGCATATCCCTTTAGCCTTCAAACTCCGATTCAAAGTATCCAACAACTAAGCAGAGTATAAGGCCTGTATTGCTTGATCGGAACAAGCTCTAGAACTAGGGACAATAAGGTTGGACGTGATTGGAGAGTCGAACCTGGTTGTCTCTCAAGCCAATGAAGATTGGAGGGTTAAAGATGAGACAATGAAAGTCTATTATTAGACCTTGGACATGTTGATCCCAAGATTCGAAAGATTGACATTTACATATCTGGTGAGAGAAAACAATTGATTTACTGATGTGCTGGCAACCCCTCTTCCATGATAAATATACCAGTCGCAGTTAAGATACGTTCAATCCTGATAGAACAAAGATATACGCCCGCATATGAAATGGTAGCTTCAACAGAAGAGGTTCAAGATGAAAACCCCTAGTACTTTGATATTTGGAACTTTTTAGAAAGCAGTATATACCCGCAAGGGGCAAATGCCAAGGATAAAAGGAGAATACGACGTCTGGCTGCTCAATTCATCATTTACAGGGATAAGCTGTATAGAAGAGGGCATCTGGGATTGCACAAGTTGTGTGTAGAGGAAGAAGAGGCAAGGCGTATTATGGAGGAGAGTATGGAGCCCATATGAACAGTATAATTTTAGCTCGAAAGATCCTTAGGCAATGATACTACTAGTTAACCATGAAGAATGATTGTATTGACTTTGTTAGGAGATGCCACAAATGGAAAATACATGCCAATCGCATAAATATTCCGCCATCAAAACTCTATAACATGACTTCGCCATGGCCTTTCTTAGTCTAGCATGGATGTTATCAGGGCAGTCAGACCAAAGGGTTCAAACGAGCTTCAGTTTATCTTGGTTGTCATTGATTATTTTACCAAGTGGGTTGAAACACAGTCATTTTTAGTGTTAAAAGTATCACATGTGGCCAAATTCATCAGGAATAACATCATCTGTAGATATTAGGTGCCAAACGAAATAATTTCAGACAATGCCTCACATTTCAAAGAAGAAGTGATAGTTCTACTTGAGAAGGATAACGTGACTTTTCACAAATCATCAATTTACAGGCCATAAACCAATGAAGCCATTGAAGTTGCAAATAAGAACATCAAGACCATTCTGCGTACGATGGTGGAAACTTTTAGAGATTGGCTAGATAAGCTGCCTTTTGGACTTTGGGGATATAGGACATCAATCCAAACGTCTATAGGGGCAACCCCATACTCTTTGGTATATGGAATGGAGGTTGTTTTGCTAATTGAATTAGAAGTACCTTCGTTGAGGATTATGGCAGAATGTCAGATAGCAGAAGCTGATTGGCAACAGAATCGATTTGAGGAGCTGATGTTGTTTGATGAGCAAAGATTGAAGGCGTTATACCATGTTCAAGGGTATTAACACAGTATTGCCAAAGCATTCAGCAAAAAGGTTAGATCGAGGAATTTGAGAGAAGGGGACTTAGTGATGAAAGACAACTGAGCTCCTATTCATGACCCTAGGGACAAGTTCAAACCCAATTGGATGGGTTCCTACATCATTAAATCAATCTGGTTAGGAGGGAGTAGTCATTCTCATGGATTTGGATGGTTTAGAATTCTCACAACCAATCAGCATGGACAAGCTGAAGAAGTACTATCCTTGAGAGACTCATTAGGCTAAAAACTCGGAAGGGCGACCTAGGAAAAAATTAGAACATAAAATAAATAAATGAAATGGAAAAAATATAAAAAATGAAAAAATGAAAAGCTCATAAGGTTGAAAACCTGAAAGGATGGCTGTGGCAAAAGTTAGAGCACAAAAGGAGAGTGTCAATACTCGAGTAAACCTTAGCCGAAACTATGTATGGCCTGATTCCTATCTTTGGGATATGCAGGTAGCTTCATCTTGAAGTTTGGCCCTAATCATTTTTCAACTCACTCATCTCGTCCATGTTTGATTGGTGTATCTTTATTCGACTTGGTTATCCAATCTATGTTTAATTAACTTGTTCCGTTTGGTTTACTTGTTCTTCATGACTGGTTCAATTACAAGGTAGACTCAGTTGTGCATTTCAAGGGTTGGTTGGGTAGTGGCCATTTACAAATATAGATTTTGTGGACTTTTAATGAAGTTAACTGATTGTCTCGAAAATTATTTCATATTTTGTAAAACCTAGACCATTCTTTGGACCAAAAAGAGAAAATTTTCAGTGCTTATAATTTGGCTCATATGATTTCAAGACATAAAATGGAACAGGTGTGCTAATTTATCTCTCATGTTGATCAAAATCACTTTAGCAGAAAGGAAAAAAAAAGAAGGCAAAGTGATGAACTATGGGCACAGTCGAGTCATCCTTTACTTGCACTATCGAGTTCTCATCACCTTAATCAAGCAATCGCCAGAAAATGCACAGCAATTGTCACCGACGATGCTTTTCTGTCAGGCGGTCAATCGGTGTTTCTCTGTTTTGTGTCCATTTTATTCCGACAAGTGTAAAGGGGTGAGTTTGGGATGGTTTTTACTTTGTTTTTCCTTCATTGAGTTGTATTTTGTGTTTTGGTTAGTCACATGCTTGACATTCAGCTCAAAATTCATTGAAATACAACCATTCCCAAATTTTAAATTCAAAACAAATTGTTTTTTATGCTTAAGTGTTGTGTCATTCATGCCATTCGAATTTGCAAAACAAAACTCTTTTATTAAACTTCAGGGATCCCCGATCAAAGTTGTACAAAAGAGAGTTGAAGCTATAGGTGCCCATTCCAAAAAAAAAAAAAAAAAAAAAATGAAAAAAGGAAATACAGAGGAGGTAATTATTTTCTTAGTTTCCAACAGCAGTCTGGCAGCAGAGATTACAAAAACAGCTTCGTCGCCCGACTCTACCATCAACTGTCTCGTTTCGTCTTCACTCCTTCAAAGCTCTTGAAGACTCTGTCTTGGCCTTGGTAGAGCTTCCTGTTAGGTTTTTATTGTTGGCAACCCCGTTTGACAAAACTCCTTTGAGTTGTAATTTTATTCACATTTTTATTTCAGTGAGGCTATGAGTTTATTAGATGCAAATCCAAACCCGAATTGAGCCATGCAGAGAAGTTTGTGATGTTAACGCTTTCGAGATTGCCACTTATTTGATTAGACGGGGTCGAGCTGGCCATCAGCTGTCGCAAGCAAAATGCAAAATTGCATTGAAAATTGCATTGAAAATTGCATATCTGCCATTGGTCGCTCGAGCCAAGAATAGCTCGCTCGAGCGAAGGTTTGCTCGCTCGAGCCAAGGAATGCTCGCTCGAGCCAAGGATTGCGTCCATACAAAAACCTGTAGAAATGTATTCCTCGCTCGAGCCAAGGATCCGTCACTCGAGCCAAGGCACTAGTGAAATCATGAAAATTACTCTCCTCGCTCGAGCCAGGAAATCTTCGCTCGAGCGAGCCTCAGAATCCGGATTTCTCAAGGAGTTTGATTTCTTCCCAATCTTGGATTACTTTTGGTTCTCTATAAATACTTGGTTTTCTCCCAAAACTAAGTAATTGATTGAAGTCCTCCAGATCTTCTTTTTGGTTCTTAAAGGTTTATATCTGGGGATATTTTATTAGTTTTCTTTGATGTCTTATTGAGTATTCAACTCATGGTTTAAAAAGAATACATCAAAGGTTTTGTTTGTTCTACACAAAAAAGAGAGTTGTTCTTCAGTTGTGAATTCTGAAGAATTCGAGCCTGAAGCTTTGGAGGGAATCCGGAGTGGCTCATCAGAAAGACAATTCCGTGCTGAAGATGGGGTTGGAAGAGGCACATAGATGTTGGTTCAATTAGGCGTTGTGAATTCGCTAGATAATTGAGAGTGATACCTGTGTAATTCCTTTATATCTTCTTAGTGGATTGTTCTTGTGGCTGTTGCCCGTGGTTTTTTAATCACAATTGGAAGGTGTCCAATTGTGGTTTTTCCACGTAAAATCTTTGTGTCTCTTTCTCTTGATTGTTTGATTGGGATTGTTATATTCTGCTTAAAATTGATACATAATTACAAATCAACATCTAGGAGGTTTCTAGATTTTTCACTTCCAAAAGAAATTATTCCTCGCTGGTCGTCAAATGCGAAGTATGAGGGAACTCTAAATCGAGCCACGAAAGTGGCCTGTCATTTCAACTCTTTGTTCTGCTTTTTCAGTGCACTAATTTCTACTCAAGCATCTTTGTACATATGTTGAAGCAGGGAGAGTTGCGTTGACAGTTGATACACTTCAAACGTCTTGTTTTGCAGTTGACCGGACAAGTTAGAGACTGTAGTGACGGTCTCCACACATGACCACAGCGTATACAAGTTAGCCTCAATGTCAGACTGTGCTGCCATTATTTGCTCAACTAACATCGCTGGAAAGCTGAGAACAGAAGAAGAATGAGGAATGCGCGATTCAGGTTCAAGGGAATCAGAACCGGTTATTTCTATCGTGGACTCGTTAAGGTCTAGAAAGAGAGTGAAAGAACCACAAGAAAAGGCCATGTCAAAGGAAAGTGATGCAAAAGAAATGGGTTGTAGAGTGGTGTCAGAGAGACTTGGCAGCTTTTTGTTCTGCCTCTCTCATAGGCATCGGTTTAAGTAGAGAACGAGGAAGGAGAAAGAGACAAGGGGGTGAAAGTGCTGAGGCAATTGTTGAAAAAATTGAGGGTGTAGCTCTGTCGGTCAGGTGACGTATTTGTTGAAATCCGCCAGACACGATGCTCAAAGCAGATGAAGAAAGAGAGAGAGAGACAAAAATAAGAGAGGAGAGAGAGACATGTATATATATGTATATTTTTGTATGTATATATATCTTCTTGTATATACTTTGTACGTGTATGTATATTGATGTATATGTATACTTCTATTATGTATACTAATGCCTTTGTACATCGTCTAAATCGGGTTAAAACCTTCTCCCTTTCCGTATGAGATACGGCTAGGTATACTTATTGGTTACACTACATTTTCACCTTTCATGTGAAATGTATTAAGATTTGATGTTTACCTGGTTAAAACCTTCCCTATTTCCGTATGAGATATAGTTAGGCATGCTTGTTGGTTACACCACATTTTCACTTTTCACATGAAACGTGTTAGGATTTGATGTTTACTTGGTTAAAACCTTCCCTCTCTCCATATGAGATACGGTTAGGTATGCCTATTGGTTACACCACCTTTGCTTATTGGTTACACCACATTTTCACCTTTCACATGAAACGTGTTAGGATTTGTGTTTACCTAGTTAAAACCTTCCCCCTTTTCGTATGAGATACGGTTAGGTATGCTTGTTTCTTACATCACATTTTCACCTTTCACGTGAAACGTGTTAGGATTTGATGTTCACCTGGTTAAAACATTCCCCCTTTTCCATATAAGATACGGTTAGGTATGTTTGTTGGTTACACCACATTTTCACCTTTCATGTGAAACGTGTTAGGATTTGTGTTTACCTGGTTAAAACCTTCCTTCTTTTCGTATGAGATACGGTTAGGTATGCTTTTTTGTTACACTACATTTTCACCTTTCACGTGAAATGTGTTAGGATTTCATGTTGACTTGGTTAAAACCTTCCCCCTTTTCGTATGAGATACAGTTAGTTTGCTTATTCGTTACACCACATTTTCACCTTTGGATTTCACGTTTACCTGGTCAAAACCTTCTCCTTTTCCATATGAGATATGGTTAGGTATGCTTGTTGGTTACACTACATTTTCACCTTCATGTGAAATGTGTAATGATTTGATGTTTACTTAATTAAAACATCCCCTCTCTCCGTATAACATACGGTTAGGTACGTCTGTTGGTTACAGCACTATACCTCATTCTGCATGAAACATGTTTGGATTTCGAGTTCATTATTTTCTTCTCTCGCGTGAAATGCGTTTGGATCTCAGGTTCATTATTTCTCCTCTCACATGAGACGTGTTTGGATTTTGAGTTCAGCTTTCTTCTATTAACTGAGTTGTGGCATATTTAATGTAATGATATGGTACATTTTTATGCGATGCACTCTCTCTATTATTTGTGTTGTGGCAAATTTATATGCGTTATACCCTCTGTTATGCTTTATATCATTTGCACATGGTTTGTCTCATATGTTACTATCTTCATGTCTTTATCATCCCTCCATGACATTGTATCCTATTACATAATCATGACTTTTCAAAACAACTGGCTACAAGAAACGTGTGAGTCTAACTTTCAAATTGCACGCTGAGCATGTCATTTGCATTATGCTGCTGAACTATGCTGGTTTGATTTCTGGCAGTGGGATACATAGGCAACCTTCAGGTTCAACCATTTGCATTGCATTTTGTTTGTTTGCCCAAGTCTTACGGCCTTATCAAAAGAGTCATCTTCGGGCTTTGACATTCACTAACGTCATGAAATGACTTCGAGCTCTGTCAAAGAAGGGCAACTGTAGACACCTAATTTTGGTCGGCCCTAAGACTTGAATGCTTTTTTTTGATTACTCGATGATGATTATCAGAATGTGTTTTCACAAAATCCTCAGAAGAGATATGGAATTTGAGCTTTAATCCTAACCTTCACACATTTTTGGCCAAATTATTTTTTATCCAAAATTCACCAATCTCCACTACCAAATTCCCTACACATCAATCTCCACTCACCATCCACTTTCATAATTACACCCTACCATCCTTATTTACCATCTACTTTTATAATTACATCCCACCATCTGCACTCACCATCCACTTTTATAATTATAACCCGCTATCTCCATTCACTATCTACTTTCATAATTGTAAGCCATTATCCCTACTCACCATTTACTTTCATAATCACATCCCACCATCCCTACTCACTATCTACTTTCATAATCACACTCCACCATCGCCACTCACCATCTACTTTCATAATCACATCCCACTATCTCTATTCACCATCTACTATCATAATCACACCCCGCTATCCCTACTCACCATCTACTTTCATAATCACATCCCACCATCTCAACTCATCATCCAGTTTCCTAAATCACACACCACCATCACCATTCATCATTGACCTCCATTATATATTGTTCCCTATTAGCTCCATTATCTTCCCTAAATGCCCCGCTTTGTCTTCCACTTTGTCTTCCACCATTGCTCACTTGCATTGGCTAGATAATGAGAGCTCTAGTCTTGAATTTGGGGATGAATTTTAAGAGGAGAAGTGTAGAGAGAGAGAGAGTGCTAAAATTTGAGAGACAAGAAAGTCTTAAAAATAAGAGAGTTGTCTTGCCAAACTAGTGAAATTACATAGCCTCTTACATCTTATCTTCCCTTGTCAAAACCACTCAAAACCTTAATCAAAGAGAGAGTGTTCTTGCCAAGAAAAGAGTGATCATACATTTGTTCAAGATCGTCATTCTAAACTCAAATTACAAGCTCTTGAATTAAAGATTAAGATCATAATTCACAACTTTGAGGGTGATAAAGAGGAAGTTTGAAAATCAAGAAGTTCAATATTTCTCTAGAAGGTGAATTTTCAATTCTTTCATTTTTCTTGCATATTTTACCTTATATTTGTTTTCTTGTATTATTTTAATATTAGTTTTGTTGTACTCTTGCATGTTCTATCTTATATCTGTTTTCTTATTTTAGTTTCATATTAGTTTTGTTGTAATCTTGCATGTTCTATCTTATATTTGTTTTCTTATTTTAGGTTCATGTTAGTTTTGTTGTAATTTTTCATTTTCTACTTTATATTTGTTTTCTTATTTTAAGTTCATGTTAGTTTTGTTGTAATTTTGCATTTTCTACTTTATATTTGATTTCTTATTTTAATCTAACTGGTAGTGATTAGTTGAACCACCTACATATTCCTTATTTGTTGTTTTTCTTGGTTTTGCAACAAGAAAGGTTTTGCAAGGCCCAGTTGGCCGACCAGCCAATTTGGCCGGCTGGTTAGCTTCTTTCGGACAAGACGGCATTGTATTTCGATGTTAACCAACTTCTGGTGGTTTCTAAGGCACATGAAGCTTTTTCTTTTGTTTCTTTTATTTTGAGTATTTTGTGAGGTTTTTATTTTATTGTAATATTATTCTCATCACTCTCTAATTTTATAGCGATCCGGGTTACCATTTTCTTTATTTATCATATCCAGACTCGGTTCTGTGGAGTTGGTTATTGCGTATATCTTGTTTACATCCTTTACTCTTTGTATTTGAGTCTTGGGTTGTGTTGGGTAGGTTTGAAATAGGTTAGGTGAACTTAGAAACCAAAACTAGTTACCCAGATTTTGGCCGGTCCGTTCGAGCGGAGCTTTTGGCGCTCGAGCGGGGACTTTGTTGTTGCTTATCCGCTCGAGCGGGGGTTTTGGCGCTCGAGCAGGATAATCACCCATCCAGTATTTCCCCTGCAGTGGTGGACGCTCGAGCGGAATTTTAGACGCTCGAGCGGGAGTTTGTGTGTGACGCTCGAGCGGGAAGTTGGACGCTCAAGCGGGGACCTGGTTCAGTGTAAAGTTTTGGAAGCGTGTATACGCCGCTCGAGCGTGGGATTGGATGCTCGAGCGGGGATCTGTGAGTGACGCTCGAGCGGGGCTTTTGCCGCTCGAGGAGGAAGGCTTTTATATAAAGCCGAGATCCGACCTTTTTGTTCACTTTTCAACATCCTTTCTCTCTCTTACTTTTCCAAAAAGCTATTTTGAGAGCTCCTTACACTAAAACCCTAACTTCTCTCTTAGGATTGATCTAGCTAGAGTGATTTCCTCACCTTGGGCCTTTACAAAAGTTGTGTTGATCGTCGAGAGCTATCTTTTAATATGAAAATTTCAGGATTTGGAGCATTTCTATTTTCTTCATCTCCTTCGTTGGGTCCCATCATTCGAGGTAGGGATAATCTACTCCATCTTATGAGCTTTGTCTTTGAATTTTAGCATTTTGCTATGTTGGGGGTTGTTGGGTAATTTTGGAGAAAGTTTTGGGCTTTTGTGTAATTTTATAAAAGTTTGGGTTTTAATTATATAAACCCATATGCAAGTTAGGCATAGAGAAATGAAATTAATGTTGGAATATTGATGGAAGTGGAACCTTAGGGTTGTTTTGTGAATTATGGTAATTTGCCCTAATTGGTTTAATTAATTAATGTATGTAATTGATTAAAGAAAATGAGGAATTGAATTGAGAATGTTGAAATTGGGAATGTATGGGACTAAAGGGCATAGTTGAATCATTTATTGCTCACCTAGTTGAAATATTGATATATGTTATCCATTTGTGCATTTATTTCCTATTTAGAAATAATTGCTTTGGACTACCGGTGGAGGGTAGTATTGATTGTTGTAGACAATGCATGATGATTAGGCAAACTAAAACTAATCAATTGGATGTGTCATAGAGTATGGCGGCTGATAGGATACATAAACTTTATGTATTGATAGATTGTGCATATGACCAATGTGTTTATGTGGATTATGTGTACACGGTTGATAGAATACATTAACTTTATGTATTGATTGATTGCGTATATGATTCTATTTGAGTTAGTACTCTCCTCTTTGTAACTAAGTGTTAGCTTGGAAAGCTGTAAGTCCATAGGGCATTTGATTCTGTTGTTAACATGTAATGTTTCTTGTAAAGAATTACTCTGTGGAATAGAATGATGTTTATCTCTTATATCAATGCATGTCTAAATTGATGGGTTATGTTATTTGTTTTTGAGGGTGTTACAACTTGATATCAGAGCGTACCGGGTTCGAATACTTTGGGTACGTGGGAAGTGATTAGGATCACAATGCGTTTGTCTTGCTTGTTAGAGACTTAGATGTAATGATTATGTGCTTATGCGATAACATGTTTATGTGACTATTTGGGTATGGGATTTAGTTTCTAGGATGTTGATTGGATCCTTGGGTTTCTGGGAGTCCTGTTGGAAAAGCACTTGATCAATGCTGTTTCTAACCGGAACTCTAGTAACGCCTCGGGACTATCATTATCCGGAAATGAAATTCGTAAGTGCTTATGTGTTTATGTGCTTACGTGGAGTGAATTACAGTTGTCCATATATTAGGACGTGGATGTTTAGCTTTGGCACATGTATGAATGTGCTAATATCCTTTGTTACTTTTACTAGGATGCCTAGGCGAGGAAGTTGTGATTTCCCTCCTTCCGCTCAGGAAGAGTTGTGGAAACAGTTTGTGGAGTTACGCTAAGGTACTACACCTTTGGTGTGGTTTGAAAGATGGTTTGCTAACCTGTCGAGGTTTGCCCCAGAATTGGTGGAAACAGAGGAATTGCGTTGTTTCGAGTTTGAGAGTAAGCTGTGTGACGATATCCGTGTGAGAATAGCGGGGTCTTGGCATAGAAGTTATAGTGTGCTTGTTAAGGCGGCTGCCCATGTAGAGGCTGCAATGCTAGCAATAGGGCAGAGTGGAGAGGAAGCCATCCCGGTGACTCCCGTGACTCAGGGTGTTAGTAGGCCCTTTAAGAGGCAGAGGGGTTTAAACCTACAACAGGGGGGTCGGGCTAGAACTACCCTTCCAGTGTCGGATTTGGGTTCGGGAGAAAGTGAACAGAGGGGTGCCATTTGTTTCAAATGTGGTCTACTGGGCCACAAGGTTTCGGTCTGCCCACAGAGGAAAGGGGCAGAGTTAGCAGTTCAACCAGTAGTTGTACCACCAGGATCATTTAACTAGCCGGGTTTTGGGCCGATCAAACGCTCAGTGAGGAGGCAGTTGTTGGGGTCTTCATCAGCCCAGATTTTGAACCAGTCTCGTGCTTAGGCACCGTCTACTTGTTGGGTGTGTAATCAGCCAGGTCATATTCGACGTTTCTGTACTCAACCGGGGGCTTCTTTAGGGGTTTTGCAACCTAGTCAGACTTAGTTTCATTTAACTAGGCAGGAACAGTATCATTTTGGGGGACTAACAGGCCAGATTTCGAGGGCCTCAGTAGAGTCGAGTTCCCAAGCCCCAGTTAGGGAAGTTTGTAGTTGTTCCAGGTGTGGACAGAGGGGGCACGTCAGTAGTTCTTGTCCGTGGCTTGTAAGCTCATAGGTTATCTTGTATTTGGGGATGACCAATTTTGGCGGTTCAGTGAGGGACGGCGGTGGTGGTAATATCGAGGGGTTGGTTTTGTTTTGACTAATTCATTTTGTAACCGGTGAATTATCGTTTTGTGGCCGTTGGGTTCTGTTGTGTAACCAATGTGTTTTGGGAATGTTGAAACATCTAAACTGTTTGTTTATCTATATGCATATGCTTGGCTTGTTAATATCCTTGGATTGGGTGGATTGGAACATGCTGTAGCTCTAAAAGTTTTATTAATATAATAGGTTGTTGTGAGACCATAAAATTTTTGGTATTAATGCATTCTTTTGCGTGTGTTTTGGTTTGGGAAAAGTGAGGGCTGTTGAGCCGTGTTTTCAAGTTTAGAAGGATCACTGAGAAATGCGTATCTTAATCAGAATTACTAGGGGGCGAGAACAGTTATACTTGCCGGATGCTCGAAATTTCATTAGTGCTATCTAATTGATTCTTATATGTGTGAAAGCGATGTTAGTCTACTGTCGCGGAAACTCCTCGAGAGAATGTGAAGTGTGAGATTAATACTAGGTATAGTATGTATTTAACATGGTATTTTACGAGGGCATGACGCATAATCTTGTTAGGAATAGACTTGTATTTTCGTGGTAGGTAACGTTGCCGAATTGGCATGTATTATGATTGGTCGTTCGATAGAGGGAGTGTTAGTCCCTATATAAGGGTGTGGCTGTTAACATCAGGAGTGGTACGTTGTGAGCAGCTGGTGCTATATCTCGGGTAGTAACCTATAGACGTTTCCTAAGTTTTTGGACTTCCTTATTTTGATCGAAAGTGATAGGTTCGTACCTTAACACAGGTTAGGTCGGGAGATGCTGTTGTGAGGGTTGATTGGGTGTATGAACCGTGGTTGGGGTGTGACCCGTGAGTCGAGACACTGTGGTAAGTCTTTTGCGAAGAAAGGTTTGGGATGTTAATGAGAAGGTTGAAGACCTTTACTCCTCTGGGAATTTAAAATGGTGTATCCTTGAAAGCCTTATCGGCGACATGCAACAGTGTCGGGGTTGGTTCATGGTGGTTGTCTAGCGGTAGCATTGGTTAGTGGTTTGGCACGGAAGCTGGGTGTCTTGATTGTACTCGCGGGGTGAGTGACAAGTAAGATTTGGAATGAAGGGGGGACCCTATAGGTCGTTGGTGGATGAAGGTACTATGTTAGTTTGTGTCCGGTACGAGCGATGACTTGGTAGTGGTGAATGTCACGGGGTAGCAAACCCTGTCAGTTAACTTAGTACGAGGGAAAGGGTATGCAAAGTTTATTACTTCGAATTCAGTCGAGGTGGTGAGTGAAATCTCTAGATGAGGGAGTTTTGCACAGTGCGATGCGTGTCAGTGGGTGGTTCGTATGGTTTATGAGTGAAATTGTGAGGTTGGATGTTTGGTAAAGTTAGGCCACTTCGGCATAAGTGTCCGTCACCCAGTTTGGACAGTGGTGACACAAGTGAAGTAGGAGAGTTGCGAAGAGTGAGTGAGGTACTCAGTTGGAATTGTTCTGGTTCGTTTGGTCCTTGTTAGTATGTTGTAAAGCACAGGGGTGTGCAATGTTATCCGTCGTGTCATTATGATATTGGAAATTTCAAGTGTTTAAGAGTTCTTTTATGAAAGTTCTATTTTGAGTACAGCGTCATCAACGTGAGTATGACGGGTTTTGTGGGATAGCTATGTTGCGTTTCACTTGGGGGTTCATTGGATACTCCTCATAAACTAAGATGATTTTGTTCAAGACCTAAAATTTTTGGGCTAGTAATGTGTCGTAATGTTGTTCCTTACTAGTGCTTCGTCTTACACCTGTTGTGTGAAAGTTGATTAGAAGCCTTGTGCACGAATGTTTCCGTGTTTGCTTTGTTGGGATATTAAGTACCAAATATTAGTTTAAGTATTGTGGGTAGTTGGGACATGGTGGATGTCTCAGAACACTGTAGTGTTTGATTGTGTCTTACTATTATCATTGTCATCGAGTCTAGCTAAGTCGGACTTTTCCATTCATTAAGGTATTGTGAAAACGTAGTGGGGTTGAGGAAACCACTTGGGTAAGTAAATTTCGGTTCCGAGAGAGAGGTATCTGGATCCATTGGTAGGTATTTGAACGTATGTTGAATATCTGGTTGTATTGATGAACTGTACGAATATTACATGTGTTTCAGTCTATGGTAATATTATGGAAGTTAATTTAGCATTATATATGTTAAATGTGATGTGGAAATGCAAATGTATCATTAACAGTGATGTGCTTCGGAATTGAGAATCATGCATGTTTGAAGTTATTGAAATTGAAAGAAATGTATGTCGATAATGCATGTTATAGCATATATTGTAAATTGTCTCTTGAATAGAGATAGGATAACCGGCAATGGGTTAAGTTGTTGAATACGAAATTGTGTATTGGGGAGAAATTGATTTAATTCAAATGTTATGAGAAATTTCAATGAGAGGACTTGACCAAATCAAATGAGAATGGTTATGTGTTGTGAATAACACTGCGTTTATGAAAAATGTTTACAAAACTCTTGGATTTCGCATGGGAAATGCAAAATTTATTTCAGAATGTTAATGTTGAAAACTTGATTATTTTGAGAAATTTTTTTTTTAACCAGAGAATAATTTTCTAAGTATTCATACAAAAGCTTGCATTAGTTGTTCTATTCGGGGTTGTGATTTTGAGTAGTGACTTAGTTTGGAGCGCTAGTCGGTGGTTTTGATGAGTTATCTCGGAGAGGGTTTGGTTTTGTTGAAGTTTGGTATGTCGGGGTATTGTTTTTATTTCGGATCATGTTTCCTTGTTAAGCCCTTCCCATGTGTGAGGGTAAGTGGACAATCAGTTGAGAGATTGACATCTTTGTATTGTGAGCTTTGTGATCAGTTGGTCTCGTGTTTTGTCGTTTCCTTAATTTCGGGGACGAAATTATTTAAGGAGGGGAGGTTATAGCGATTCGGGTTCCCATTTTCTTTATTTATCATATCCGGACTCGGTTCCGTGGAGTTGGTTGTTGTGTATATCTTGTTTACATCCTTTACTCTTTGTATTTGAGTCTTGGGTTGTGTTGGGTAGGTTTGAAACAGGTTGGGTGAACTTAGAAACCAAAACTAGTTACCTAGATTTTGGCCGGTCCGCTCGAGCGGAGCTTTTGGCGCTCGAGCGGGGACTTTGTTGTTGCTTATCCGCTCGAGTGGGAGTTTTGGCGCTCGAGCGGGATAATCACCCATCCAGTATTTCCCCTGCAGTGGTGGATGCTCGAGCGGAATTTTGGACGCTCGAGCGGGAGTTTGTGTGTGACGCTCGAGCGGGAAGTTGAACGCTCAAACGGGGACCTGGTTCAGTGTAAAGTTTTGGGAGCGTGCATACGCCGCCGGCGTGATTGACGCCGGCGGATCTGTGAGTGACGCTCGAGCGGGGCTTTTGCCGCTCGAGCGGGAAGGTTTTTATATAAAGCCGAGATCCGACCTTTTTGTTCACTTTTCAGCATCCTTTCTCTCTCTTACTTTTCCAAAAAGCTATTTTGAGAGCTGCTCACACTAAAACCCTAACTTCTCTTTTAGGATTGATCTAACTAGAGTGATTTCCTCACCTTGGGCCTTTACAAAAGTTGTGTTGATCGTCGAGAGCTATCTTTTAATCTGAAAATTTTGGGATTTGGAGCATTTCTATTTTCTTCATCTCCTTCGTTGGGTCCCATCATTCGAGGTAGGGATAACCTACTCCATCTTATGAGCTTTGTCTTTGAATTTTAGCATTTTGCTATGTTGGGGGTTGTTGGGTAATTTTGGAGAAAGTTTTGGGCTTTTGTGTAATTTTATAAAAGTTTGAGTTTTAATTATATAAACCCATATGCAAGTTAGGCATAGAGAAATGAAATTAATGTTGGAATATTGATGGAAGTGGAACCTTAGGGTTGTTTTGTGAATTATGGTAATTTGCTCTAATTGGTTTAATTAATTAATGTATGTAATTGATTAAAGAAAATGAGGAATTGAATTGAGAATGTTGAAATTGGGAATGTATGGGACTAAAGGGCATAGTTGAATCATTTATTGCTCACCTAGTTGAAATATTGATATATATTATCCATTTGTGCATTTATTTCCTGTTTAGAAATAATTGCTTTAGACTACCAGTGGAGGGTAGTATTGATTGTTGTAGACAATGCATGATGATTAGGCAAACTAAAACTAATCAATTGGATGTGTCATAGAGTATGGCGGCTGATAGGATACATAAACTTTATGTATTGATAGATTGTGCATATGACCAATGTGTTTATGTGGATTATGTGTAGACGGTTGATAGAATACATTAACTTTATGTATTGATTGATTGCGTATATGATTCTGTGTTTATATGCATTGCTCCACGGTTTAGGGGAAGATGGGGGATGTACCTCTAAACCGGTTAATGGTTAAGGGAAGATGGGGGATGGACCCAGGGATGCAGCTCATATGCTCTCCCATTGGAATGATGACATAGCTCATATGCTTGTCTATTGAAGTATTGATATAGCTTATATGCTTATCTGTGGTAGTGATGATATAGCTTATATATTTATCTGTGGTAGTAGTGATATAGCTTATATGCTTATCTATTGAGATATTTGTTTAATCTGATATAGCACTAAAATGTATGTCATTTATGAGGTATGGAAATGGTTTATGTGTTATTGATACAACACGAAAATATGTATCCACCTTGGATTTCGAAAGTGTTCTAGTGATGAACTATAATTTCATCGAAGGTTTTGGCCAGAGTACTGAGCCTTGTTTTCCAACTCAATGTTGAATAAGAAATGAAAAGTGAATTGTAACATAGACTTGATTGTCATGGAATTGTAATAAGATGTACATGAATGTATAAGTATTGACCATCTATTAATTGCTAATCTTTTAGTCATTGTTTATAGTTGGTTTAGTGTATTTCTACTGGGCTGTGGCTCATCCTATATGAGACACCATTTTCAGGTACATGAAGCATGCCACCTCCAAGGACATCGCTTGGGAGGCTAGAGGCAGGCAGACGTTCGTGGTTTTGGTTATCTTTTATTGTATTACATGCAATTCCAAGCCAAGGGCTTAATTTGTATTTGAGTTAGTACTCTCCTCTTTGTAACTAAGTGTTAACTTGGAAAGCTGTAAGCCCATAGGGCATTTGATTCTGTTGTTAACATGTAATGTTTATTGTAAAGAATTACTTTGTGGAATAGAATGATGTTTATCTCTTATATCAATGCATGTCTAAATTGATGGGTTATGTTATTTGTTTTTGAGGGCGTTACAAATTTGGTTTGTAATTATTCTTTCAACTGTTGTAATAATTCCTCGCGCCGCTTCTTTCTATCCCGTTCTTTTACTTGCTTTCTTTATTTGTGAATATGCATCATATTTTGTTTTTCATTATATCCATGCTTTGCATCCATGTTTCATGCATCTTGATTCGGCTAAGTTTGTATTTGTGGATTTAATTAATTTCTATATAATTATATGCCCTACCTCATGTTCTTGAGATGATTCACTTGTCATATCTTAGAAACCGAATCTTTAGTTGCATCTGATGAGTGAATTGCATTAGGATTTTGTATATAAGATCTTGCATGTTTTACTAACTTTGTTTTGTAGTTGTTCACGAGACGTCGGTAAATATGTAAGTTTTTATGCTTTAGCATCCTGTTTGTGTGTGTTTTTCTTATTATATTTAAGCATCCTACCATGTGGCTACTTGGTTACTTCATATAACTGTATGAATACTAGTGGATGGAGGTTGTGTCGCTAAATTTGGAACGATGTTGATTTTTCATGTCTGTGAGCTCAATTTATTTGGGTTGTACATCTTCAAAACTCTTTCAAAATACATGAAATCAAATTGTTCCAAAATGAATGGCATAGTCTATACTTGTATGCTTCACATAGTAAATTTTAGGATTTATTAAATAATCAGAACATGAACATATAAAGAAAATAAAATTTATATCATGGTTTAGTAGAGACCAATCTTTTGATCGTATGAGCGACGGTGCTCAATAATGACCTTCCTCTCTCATACTTGAGGTTTCGAGCCAAGCATCTTTGGTGACGACGAACAGTGGCCTTGGCACGAGTCACGGGTAGGAGGCAACTCTAAGATCTGGTGATGTAGTCCATTTCTGGCAAATGTTTTGCAATAAAATAGATTTTCTATAAAAGTTGCCAAAACTGGACTCTCATTTATGTTTCACATTGCACTTGTGAGACTAGATCAAAGAAGTCGATGGTTTGAACTGTTTAACATGCATGAGTACCCTCGGGCATGTTACATAGTTTAATTAACCAAGGCTCAATTATTTAATTTACTCTAATTATTTTGATCTGAATCAATTTTTAATCAAACTTCACCATATGCTCTAAAAATTATGCTAATCACAATGGTACAATGAATTTTGGTTTATGTCACCTCTACAACCCTCAATTTCAGTTTATTACAGAATATCGAATAGACTTCTCTATAATGGACATATATGAATTAAAAAACACACATAATCACATGATTAGCATCCAAATTCACATTAAGTACATAATCACAAGTATAATTAGGGAGTAATAGTATAACACAGAATGAGTTACCACAAGCACTATTGTTGCTTTTCATGAATTTGGTGAAACTTAAAAGGCAGCTGCAAGGGACTTGGTAGGTATCAGTAGGATGGGATCCATGCTTCATGTTTACAGGAAGGTAGAATTTTGGATGATTAAACTAAACATGTAGGCAGCCCTTAACTGTGGCTCCACACTAGCAGACTCGGGAGTTATTGCTAGGGATCGTGAAGTGTGGGTTGTGGGTATTAGTGTGCAGTATATGAGTGGCATTTATTCCTTATGGGTGACAAAAACTTTGGTTGTTGTATGGCTCTTAACGAAGCTTTGTGTTGGAATTTTTGACAAGTAATAGAATCTAATGTATCAAATAACATTTAAGCCTAAATGCCCTACAATCATTCTAAAGTGCTAACATGCCCTCTATTCAAGCACTTTCCAAGCAAGAAGGCTTTCTAGTGGACTTTGTGGACATGCCTTGACTAGCTCTTGGAGTTATGGTTATCCTCCTTAGTACTCAGAGATTATCCAATAGTATTTGTAGGCTATTTGGCCCATTTGATTTTATAATCATAATATATTTCTACTTTTGGCAAAAAGATATATACATTCATACAAATTCTCAAAAAAGATGTGGCAGTGTCGTGGCAGTAATAGTGACATGAATTATGTGTCTAAATTTGAGCATCTCACTTTAACAAAGAATATATGAGTAGTGGCATGCATACCTTGGAGAATGCACAGTTTACGTGAGCAACATACATGTATCCCTCCGCACACTGATAAACAAGTTGATTTGGAATTCTTTCTTTCTCACAAGTATCACAGTAATACTTATCTGAAACACAATCTTTATCATGAGAATCATCTTCATTTGAGACATTGTCTTCATCAATAGAATTGTCTTCATTTGAAACACCGTCTTCGTCTCCATTAAGAAAATTGTCTTCATTAAGAGAATCGACAAGGGCAAGGCATTGTCTGTGACACGTGCTCTTAATGATACTGGGTAATAGACACTGAACATGGAAGTTAATCCTGTATTGCACGCAACAAATGATGGGGTCCAGAGAAACGCTCTTGATAGACGAAGCAATTTTCTTGCAAATTCGTAGATTGCTCTTGAAGGAGAGTAAGAGGGTGCTTGTGAACTTTCTGATTATTAATGGTGGGAGTTAAGAACATGCATTGAAGATCGACTTGGAAGTTGCATATCTTGCAAAGGAAGGCAAGGCCCCAATTGGTTCTTTCGTAGACGTTGCACTTGAAATGTAGTGTGTTGAGGTGAGTTTTAGATGGTATGGTGAGTGAAGAGTGTGTTTAATCTTTAGTGGAAGCTCAGTACAAAAAATGTGGATGTGAACATCACATTTGGTGCAACCATAGGTTGGAGTTGCACCCATTAAAGGCAGATTGCAAGCAGTGCAGTCTAACTTCTTTTTGTAAAAATTTTATGGTGTTATGTATATAACAATCTTCATAATCCAAAATCGTTCACTATCATGATTTTCACAAAAAATAACATAATGTAGAAAATAAATAACATACTTGGATCAGTTATGCAAAACTTTCGAGTGATCCATAAATGATTCAACGTAAACCTAATATCAATATTAATAGAAAAAAGACTTCTCTCTCGACCCTCTTTAGAATACATTGAATTCAGAATCATTCGATGGGTAGTCTGAATGTCTTTTTATAGGTAGAGAAAGGACTAGTTTCCTTATTCAACAATGATTTCACTTTCCCATCAAAGTAGTATACTTGGAAAACACTCTTCTTTATTTACCAATTAATTGTAACAAAAAATATGAAATCATAATCCTGCCAAATCTCTAATTCATATTATCGTATCATATGGATCAACATAATGACTAAATAATTAGTCTTGCACTTTTTACTATTGGCCGAATAAGAGTTTCTTGGCTGAGGAAAAAGGTTAGAAAGTTAAAATGCTGAAACACTCAAATGCAAAAATAATAAGGCGAATTACTATTTTTCTCCCCTGTATTTGGATCAACGATGTGAGATCACGTATTTTTGAGGCATTAATATTTTAGTGAGAGGTATTGGCGGTAGTTTGGTGGTGAGATTCTTAAATGAGAATCTAATTTATTTTCTCTATTTATTTTATCTCTTTTTATCTCTACCTCATTATTATTCATCTCCTTTGTTTTCTAATTTTTTTTTTATTGTTCTTGAGCACCAAGTAAATTTTATTTTATTATTTTTTCATCATTTCCTTACTTACCAAGTAATCTTTTATTTTCTTTTAATTTCTTTAATCTTCCTTTCTCTCCAAGTAAACTCCTTTTTCTAACCCACAAAGTAAAGTTCCTTTTCTTTTGTCCCAAGTCTTTATTTTCTTTTGTCCCAAGTATCCTTACCAATAAACTGAGCTCACCTCTCAACTATTTCTATCATTTTTCTTCTTCTTTCATCCTTTTGTTTTTGTTTCACCTCTCTCTCTCTCTCTCTCTCTCTCTCTCTCCATTTGTTATATAGATTTAGAGTTTAGATTAAGAGTGTTTAGAGTGAGAGTAAGCATTTTCATATAGGAGGAGAGTTGTAGATTTTCTGAAACCTTACATACCTTATGGCTTAGAATTCGGAAATCCATGGAGAAATATCGAGGTACGAGTGTTGGCGATGGAAGAGATTGATTTGAGGTAATTCGGGTGGTATACAATATGATTTCTTTAAATCTCTTTGCAAAGAGTTTATTTTAATTACTGCCAATTTGTAATCCTCTTGATTATTGTAATCATTTGATAAATCCTGTGAAATCATTATCTGTTAACATGTTTGAGTACTCTAGTCATTTGATAAGTTTTCTGAAGTTGTTTTGTGTAGTCAGCGTTGATTTGTCTGGCTAAATGATGTGAAAATGCTCCATACATGGATTGAGTGGACCTTGCCAATAACTTGGACTAGTAGCTCGAATAAGCAATTGTGCTTGGGTGAGGTGGGTGAGGCCGGTTAATGGTCATGTACCGAGTAGGACCAGATATTTGGTCCTGGATAAATTATCATATGTCGAGTTGACTTGTTTGTGGAATTTGGTAAATTGCTTGATTATCAAATCTAATCGGTTGTGTAATTGCTGAATCCCTATTGATTTATTTTCTGTTCGAGCCTTGTTATTCTTGTTGTATTGTATACTTTCCAAATTAATTTATTTTTCAGGTGCGGAGAAATGTAGTGGAGATTGGATCAAAAGTTCTAAAGAGATTATTTGAGTTGGAGATTTTTGGGCCCACAACTGTATATTGTTTTTGGAGATTTGTATAAATTATAGACATTTGTGTAATTATTTTGGCGCCAATTTGTATTTTTGAGGTTATTAATTAGTTAGAATTTTAAATTTGAGGTTAATTTGATTTATTAATGACCCAAAAGTTGGAGCATTACAAACAATTTGAGTACTTTTTTCTTTTCTTTTTTTCCTTCCTTTTTTTTTTTTTTTTTTTTTTCCGCTTTCTTTTTACAAATTCTCACTCAAATAATTGATCCAACCACGGCCTTAAAGTACACTTCGTGTCATTTTTAATTTTTAATATTTTAATTGTGTCAATTTTATTCCAAAATTATTAAGTGTGTTAAAATGATTTTGATGACCGATGTTATCAGAATTCATTGCCAGATTAGGGATATGTTTGGAAAAAAAAATTACACTTCAACAACAAAATGTTTAATTACATTTTTTGATCTTGAAGTATGTAATTTGTGCTGTTTTAGTCTCTAAACCTTAGGGAAGGGATATTTTCAAAACTACATAGATTGTAACGTATTAATGTGAAACCTCAAAGAGTGTGAGTGTAATTTACCCATGTTTTTATTAACATAGAACTTACCGACTTACATAAAGTGACTAAATTAGTACCCAAAAAATAAAAAATAAAAAAATAGGTTAATTTTAGCCAATAAAATAAAATGTTACATTCACATCATAATTATTTCACTTTTTCTCTCACAATAATCACATCAAAAAAAAAAAAAAAAAAGGTCAAAAGTTCTCAAACAGAATTAATTTAGCCAAGCTAAATTAACCAAAAAGCCAGACTAAATTAGCTATTCTCAAACGAAGGCTGTACAAACTTAGAAAAATTATAACTATAGAAGAAAATGGTACAACTATATACTTTCTAAGTCATAATTAAAAAAAAAAAGAGTGTCATAATTAAATATCTTAAAATAATGTTATAATTAAAGGGAAAAAATTAGTCATAATTGAAGAAGAAAATAGCGTAATTAAGGTGGATATGGTATGCAGGGTGTATAATAGAATTCTCCACAAAACTCAATTTCTTTTTTTTAATAGATAAAAATCAATTAACTTCTTCTTCTTCTTCTTTTAGGCATATGGGTTTATCCTAAACAAAATTAGTTGAAAAAAAAAAAAAATCGAAAACAAAAGAGTTTAAAATGTATATATATGGTTTCCCTTTTTCTCTTCCTCATCCTCAAGTGGTGAAATAGGGTGAGATCAATGTTTCTTGTGGTACCAACAATTAGGGGAGTAGTGGATATTTCAATTCGTTCAAACTGATCCGATCTACCGTATTTTAGACGGATGCATGATGACGAGCAGACGGGAGCGGACGGTTGCGGATTAATTTTTTTCAATCCGTCTAGTTTTGGACTGATGGTAGATTTAAGGTTCCTTTGACTGCAACTGAATCACCAAACTACGAGCACCCCTAATAATTTGTAAGATTTTATATTTTCAATTTGTTTAAATATTATGTTTATTTTTCCAATTGAAAAAGAGTTTAGATATTCTGTTGTGTTTTCAATTTGAAATTTTTATTAAATGACAAGTGTTGATATTTGGTATTTTTGTGTAGGAAATATAAGACTTAATTTTGTAATTTTTTTAAAATTAAATTAAATAGTTTTTGAATAAAAAAAAGTAATGAAATAGTTTTGATAATGTATAGTCTTTTTATACGTATTTATTATTAATATTTGACAATTTTCTTGATAATCTTTTGGTTATGTTGAGTTGAATTGTGATTAAAAAAAAAAAATTATTGACAAGTTATTGTATTGTGTTTAAAATTTGTAAAAGTTAAATCGCCAAACCGATTCGCATCCATCTGATAATCTATCAATCCGTATCCGCCAATCTGATAGACATATATAGATTGATTTTTCTCAATCTACTAATCCAATAAATAGATGATGAATTAAAAATTTTTCAACCACAACCGAACCACGAATATCCCTGCCAACAATAGATTTTGAATGGTAAGTCTAATTTGCATATGCTTTGTGGATCATGTATTCTCAGAGATTGCAAACAAATGTGGGACCCTCGCTGTTGAGTTGATGGCACTCACAACACTTGATTTCTCCTCCATTTCCTTCATACTCAGAGTGAAGAGTCAATAGATGTTTGTGTGGGTAAAGATCTTTCCTTGAGGGATGCTTTTCGATGAAGCTCTCAATCTTCCTCACCGAATGTTTGACCTCTCTTTCATCTATGTGCTTCTCTTCCGTTGACCAAAGGAATCGGTTTCCCCCTCGTTTATATGGGTAATTTAGTTTGACCTACCAAGTCCATCATGGATCCCAATTAGATAATCTTTTTTTTTTTTATTTTTTTATAAGTCTTTATGCATAATTATTTATATAAAAAAATTGAATAAATTATGGTGGTAGTCCATATGCTTCAGTCTTTGCATCATTTTGGTCCTTTCAATATTGATCCTAAATTTTGCATCAAGTCTAAGAACAAAAATACCAAATACAGAATGGGATACATATGTCTCACATATGGTGGGTCCCATATCATGTGGAACCCACTCCAAGTAAGACATATGTAAGTGTTTGGAGTTTGTATTCCTAACATTACTTTAAATTTTATCTTAATTTGATCTAATTGATTAAACTATATATTAGTGTTTTCTAATGGAAAATACGCATATGAGCAAAATGTATCATATTCTTATAAATAAAATTATAAATTTGAATCAACTGAGTGAGTTAACTTCAATCAATTTAGTGATTATTTTCTTCCAAAAATCCTAATCAACATTATTAATTAGACTTGTTTGACACAAAATTCAAAATTAAGGATCAAAATTGAATTAATTGAAATTATAAAGATCAAAATGACATGAAATGCAGGAACTATCAATGAAATTTACTCTCAAAAAATTTTTTGGTTCAATAATCATAGATACATGATTTTATTATCTTTATTTTCAAAATAATGTAACTATGATTTTATTTTAGTTACAATTATCGAATTAATTTGATTTTTTACATAAATAATTTACATATAAGAACTTTAAAAAGTAGGAAAAATTAACCATTCAATGATAATCTTTAAAAATTATTACAAATTAATGAAAAAAATAATAATTATATTATTGAAAAAATGATAATAGTGCTAGGAGTGCTAGGATTATATTTTAGTTACTATTTTTTTTGTTGTGAGGCACTCCACTATCCTATTTTTGCACCAATTGCTTGCCTCTCATCTTCCATTGAGTAGTGCTTGATCCATTGAGATAGCACTCCACTTTTGTTTTTCATTAGCTGTAACAACCCTCGTCGCTGATTACCGACAAACTACTGATTACTGTTAAACTGAGACTGATTATGAGAAGTAATTGAACTGATTAAAATACGGGACTGACTGACTGAGATCTGAAACAGAATCGATTGATTGTATCTGTTTAATTGCATGTTTATCTGTTTGAGTGTTTAATTATCTGTTCAGTTTTTTGTGTTTAAACTACAAATTGAAGGCCTTATCAACGGCCGAACCAGAAATTGATTAGTGTTTCGTGATCAGTAGAATTTATGAAATTTTATGGTTTAATTATCTGAAAACTGATTAGGTATGATTAAATTAGATGAAATATTGATTAATTACAAATGTTGGACTTAATTACTCTTCTACCACTTAGTGGCCTATCCCATATCACTTTTGAGGCCTTACACACTCTAAGCAAACTTTTCATCAGCCCCATTTCCTTGTTATTGCCGACCATAGAGAGAGAGAGATTGAGAGAGTTGAGTTCATCTTGTGATTTGCTTGGTGAATTAAAGAAATTGAAGTGTAGATTGTCAATTGAGCCTCCATACCTCTAATTCAAGACTTAGGTAAGGAAATTCATCTTCTTTATTGTGCCTTTGAGTTGATTCTTGCATGCTTTATGCTAATTTGAAGAATTGAGCCTAAGATTGGTTAAAAGTGTTGCATTAGAAGCTTAAATGTTGCATGCATGGCTATATCCTTGCATTTTGAGGTTGATTACATAGAATTTGATACATGCAAGCTCATGATTATGTCTAAGGTTCATGAACTCATCTTGTGTTGGAGGAAATTGGCTCATTTGAACTTGGATTCAAAGCTTGGAATTGTTTTAAACTCATGCATATCATGTTCGTAGCATGTTCATGAAAATTGGTTTGAAATTGAGTTTGAATTAAACACCTTTGGGCTTTGATTTACCAAATTGATCTTCGAAATATATAATGACATGAGTTTACAAGTGTTTTCCTAGGTTTTTAGCCCAAGAGGATTGAAAATTTTGCATTTAAACTTGATTTTGAGCAAGAGGTTCAAATCTGGAATTTCTAGATTTTGTACCCAAGCTCGAGCAAGGAAGTCCACGCTCGAGCGTACACTCTGTGATCCTGCCTTCCGCTCGAGCGAGAAATGTTACGCTCGAGCATGAAATGCGTGCATCCAGTACTTTGCTTGAGTTCACAGTCCGCTCGAGCGAGATAATCCACGCTCGAGCGAGGACTTGTGTCTCACGCTCGAGCGAGGGTCGAGCGCCCATCGAGCCTAAATTTGGAGCATCCAGTATTTTTATTGTAGCATACAGTCTGCTCGAGCGACGGAATTTACGCTCGAGCCAAGCTCCTTTGTCTGCATGTCCGCTCGAGCGTAGAAAGCCACGCTCAAGCGAGACCCCTGTTTTCTGAAAATTTTGTAAAGTGTTCAAAAGTGCATCTTTGCATCCTCTTTCCATCCTAGGCATTCTTAGGGCATATTTAAGGCATCTTAAAGAGGATAAAGATATAGAACACACCGAGGCAAATTTAGGGATTAAGTTATTATCTTTCCCAGCTGTGAAACTTAGTGTGTATTCAATCTGTTAACTGTATAGGGTTGGCATTCTGAGAAGACGCTCTAGTTCACTGTAGCCCAGAACTCTGTGAGTAACAATTGTGTAAAGATATGTTCAAATTATTATCTTTTGAATAATCGAATCGAATCTGCATCGAATCGGTATTATTTACTGAATGAATGTATGTCCTTTATTTCTGAACTGTATTGTTTCTTTAACACCTACTGTTTACTGTTACTGTTACAGAGATCTCTGTCGGTTCCCTCGTTGAGACCACTACTGTTTATTGATTGATGGCAATCATTTACTATTCGGTCTTTTAGGCCTACTGTTTACTGTTATGCTAATGGATGTACCACATATGACTATTTACTGTACTGAACAACTGAAATACTGATTGAACGAACTGTTTTCACTATTGTAAGGACATTCATTCTAAACCCCTTTACGCTTTGTGTTATTCACTGGGCTTTAGCTCACTGCTCATATTTATATGTAGGTGTATAGGCACTGGGTCAAAGCTAGAGGTGTCGGGGTAAACTCCAGTTTTGTCAAGCCAAGCACTGTGCCTCACTGCGAGGTTCCGAGCCTGCCAAGCTAAGGCTTAGGGGTGTCTAGTTTTCCTTCAGATCGCTTTTGTTTATCAGATAGATCTAACGTTTTAATCGCATCGCATTTTATCGGGATTAAGTCCCTATTCTGACTGGTTGTCTATGACATGCATACTGTTTCGTATTGTTCTGTATAAATGTATGAAAAATCTTTTTGCATACAGACTGTCACAGCTCATTGGACATTATTTATTTACTATATTGGCTTCTGCCAAGCCCCTGTACTCTGTTTTACTGTATTACTATTAAGTAGGCCTTCGGTAATCTAGGATTACTAGTTGGTTACGGTGCTAAACCCATAGGGGCGGGTTTGGGTCATGACATTAGCTCCATTAGTGCTCCATTTGCTCCATTATCCTCATGAATGCTCCACTTTTGTCTTCTATCAGCTCCATAGTGCTCCATTAGGTCCATTATCTTCCCTAAGTGCTCCATTCATGTCTTCCACTTTGTCTTCTACCATTGCCCACTTGCTTTGCCTAAATAATGAGAGCTCTACTCGTGAGTTTAGGAAGGGGAATTATGTAACAACCCTCGATCGACATTAATCATCGACAACGATTTATTAATGACATCGTGGAAATTGAGCGCTATGACCGATAATTGAATCAATCAAAATATCAATGCATCGATTGAAAACTGGAACCGAATTGACTGAGTGTGCCTATTGTATTGCATTTCTATCTGTTCGACTGTTTAATTATCTGTTCGTGTGTTTACGTTTAAACTGCAAATTGAAGGCCTTATCGGCGACCAAACTGAAAATTGTTTAGTGTTTCATGATTACCATAATTTATGTGGTTTTATGGTATATTTAATTGAAAATCGATTTGATATGATTAAATTAGATTAAAATGAGTTAATTAAAGAGTTTGACGTAATTACTGTTTTGCCATTGTTAGTGGGCCTTGTATTATATCATGTTTAAGCATTGATATACCTTAGGCAAACACTTTTCCCTCAGCCATTTTATGTCTCTAAACCGACCAAGAAGAGAATTAGAGAGAGAAAGTGAGAGTTTGGCTTGTTCTTGAGTTCTGGCTAGGAAGCTTGAAGATTTGGAGTGTAGATTTCATAATTTAGCTTCCTCACCTTGTAATTGAAACTCTAGGTAAGGAACTCATCTTCTTATTGTTGTCATTGAACTAGTTCTTGCATGTTTCATGTTAAATTTATGAGCTAAGTCATGTTTTTAAGCTTAGCATGTGAGATTGAAGCTTAATTGTTGCATGCATGTTGGTTTTAGTGAGTTTGAAGTGGATTTCATGGTCAAATGCCACATGCATGTTCATAATCATGTTTAAATCCATGTTTTCATCTTGTTTTGAAAATAATGAGCTCATTTGAGCAAGCTTTGAAGCTTCAATTTGGTTTAAAATTCATGCATGGCATGTTTGAAGATTGTTCTTGAAATTGGTTTGAAAAATGGATTTATTTGACTCACCTTTGGGGCTTGAATTCATAAATTGAGCTTTTGAACTTGTTGTACATTGAATTTGGGTGTGTTTCCCAGAATTTGGGCCTAGGAGGTCGAGTTTTGAGTGAAAGAATGCTTGGTTCGGACTTGGAAGACAACTGAAATTCGATTTGGCCTCTCGCCGAGCCGGCGGGTTCTCGCCGAGCGACCATCGTTTGTTCAGAGCTCTGCTCGAGTGAAGAAATGGTGGCTCGAGCGTAAAATTTCAGCATCCACTATTTTTACTGTTTCATCAGACCGCTCGAGCGAAGGATTTCTCGCTCGAGCGAAGCCTTTGATTTTAAGCTTCGCCGGCGAAGGAAAGCTTCGCCGAGCGAGGCCCTTATTTTCAAAGAAATTTTGTCAAGTACTTTCTAAGCGCATCTTTCCATCCTCATACCATTCTAGGCACGCTTAGACCTAGTTTAAGGCAGCTTAATGAGGATATAGATGTAGAACACACCGAGGCAAATTAGGGTAAGTTATTGATCTTCCCCCAAATCAGAAGCGCTAGTGTGTGTTCATCTCAGATAATCGTGTAGGGTTGGCTTACGAGGAGACGCTCTAGCATATCAGAGAGCCTGTAACTCGTGAGCAACAACTGTGTAAAGATATGTCCAAAATGATTATCTTCTGAACTGTTTAGTTGATTGAACTGCTTACCTTATTGAGCTGTTTATTTTATCGAATCTTATCGAATCAATCGAATCGTTCTTGAATTGACACTGCTATCGAATGGATCTTGCTCATCGAATCAATGCATCAATTGACATCGCCATCAATTGAATCCGACATTGTATACTAAATGAACGTATGAGTTATATCCTGAACCGTACTAGGGCATCCTTGGCACCTATCATCGATTTGGAGCAAAGTGCTACATCGAGCCACCTCTAGAATCTACTTGAGCTAGGTGCTACATTGGGAGCCACCTCTTGAATCCACATACCGTGAGAGAGATCTCTCGCTTCCCAAGTTTGGAACCACTATCACATCGCTAGATGGCCACTCAGATACCGATATGGAGCAAAGTGCTAATCGAGCCACCTTTAGAATCTACGAGCTAAGTGCTACAATGAGAGCCACCTCTTGAATCCTTGATACATCGAGCATGAGCAAAGTGCTACAATCGGGAGCCACCTCTAGAATCTACTGAACTAAGTGCTACAAAGGGGAGCCACCTCTTGAATCCACAAGCATCAGATCGTTTTCCTGAATTGGTAATCATCGCATCAAGTATCGCATCGCCATCGATAGCCATCATTTATCGCTTGGTTCATAAGACTTGCCTTTTAAGACCTACCGCCATCAGATCGTTACGCCAAGGGATGTACCATATCACTATTTTAATCAATGACCGTTATGGCTCAAATATGAGCCACAAACCAATGACCGATAAACCGAAAATGACCGGTTTTAATATCGAAGGACATTTATTCTAACCCTTTACACATTATATTATTCACCGGGCTTTAGCTCATCGCCATATATATATGTAGGTGGCACTTCATCTTGTCAAGCCGACCTATGTGCCTCACTGTGAGGTTCCGAGCCTACCTTGCCAAGGCTTAGGGGTGTGTTAGTATTTCCCCCCAACTGTATTGTCTTACTGTTTTGTAATAACTGAATCGAAAGTATAGAGGGAATGTTCATCGTGACTGTTGAGTAGGATTAAGCCCTTACATTGAGTGTCTCAGAATGATTGTTTAGACTGCATCTTGTCCGCTGTATGAATGCATGAAAAATGTTTTTGGCATCTGATTTTCACTTTCAATGGACACTAGTTATTTATCAGTATTGGCCGCCAGCCCTCGAACTCGCTTAATTGTATTATCGTTGACAAGCCTTGCAATTTTGGATTCTTGGCGATTCACGGTGCTAAACCCATAGGACCGGGTTTGGGTCGTGACAAATTAGAAGAGAAGTGTGGAGTGAATGCTAAAATTGTGTTAGAGTTTGAAAGAAAAGAAAGCCTTGAAAACAAGAGAGTTGTCTTGCCAAACTAGTGAAGTTACCAAGTTTCTATACATCTCATCTTTCCTTGCAAAATCCACTCAAGAACCAAGTCCTAAAGCCTTGATCAAAGAGAAAGTATTCTTGCCAAGAAAGAAGTGATCATACACTTGTTCAAAACCACCATTCTAGCTCAAATTCCAAGCTTTTGAACATAATTCACAACCTTGAGGGTGATCAAAAGAAAGTTTGGAAATCAAGAAGTTCATTCTTTCTTTGGAATGTGAATTTTCAATTTATTTTATTTTCTTACATTTTTCTATCTTATGTTTATTTTCTTGCTTTGGTTTCATATTAGTTTTATTGTAATCTAACGGGAAGTGGTTAGTTGAGCCACCTACATATTCCTTGTTTGTTCTTTTCTCGGTATTGCAAAAAGACAGGTTTTGCTTGGCCTAGTTGGCTAGCCAGTTAGCTTCTTTTGGACGAAACGGAGTAGTCTTCTAGTGTTGAGCATACTAATTTCCGATGGTCTCCATGGCGCATGAAGCTTTTGTTTTCTTTTTATTTGAGTGTTTTGTGAGGTTTTTATTTTGTTATAATATTTTCTTCCTCTCTCTCTCTGTCTCTCTTTCTCTCTCTCTCTCTCTCTCTCTCACATTCGGTTTGTAATTATTTATTCAAAGTGTTGTAATAATTCCCTACTTCGTTTTTCTCTATCCCATTCTTTTACTTGCTTTCTTTATTTGTGAACATGCATTATATTTTGTTTTTCATTACATATATGCTTTGCATTCATGTTTCATGTATCTTGATTTAGCTAAGTTTGCATTTGTGGATTTAATCAATTCCTATGTAATTATGTGTGTTACCTTATGTTTTTGAGACGATTCACATGTCATATCTTAGAAGCCGAATCTTTAGTTGCATCTCATGAGTGAATTGCATTAGAATTTTGTGTATAAGATCATACATGTTTTACTAACTTTGTTTTATAGTTGTTCACGGGACGTCGGTAAATATGTAAGTTTTTATATTTTAGCATCTCACTTGTGCGTGTTTTTCTTACTACGTTTAGCATCCTACCATGTGGCTACTTACTTACTTCATATAACTGTATGAATGCCAATGGATGAAGATTATGTCGCTTAATTTGGAATGATGTTAATTTTCATGTTTGTGAACTCAATTTCTTTGAGTTGTACATCTTCAAAACTCTTTCAAAAATAAATGAAATCAAGTTGCTCAAAAATAAATGACATAGTCAATACTTGTTTACTTCACATAGTAACTTTTAAGATTTATTAAATAATCGGAATATGAACATATAAAGAAAATAAAATTTATATCATGGTTTAGTAGATGCCGATTTTGTGATCGGGTGAGTGGGAGTGATCAATAATGACTTTCTCCTCTCATACCTAAGGTTCCGAGTCAAATATCTTCGATGACAACGAACAGTGACCTTGGCACAAGTCACGGGTTTCCTAATTTTTCCAAAACATGAGATGAGGACTCTAAGATCTGGTAATACAGTTTATTTCTGGCAAAGGTTTTGCAATAAAATGGATTTTCTATAAAAGTTATCAAATTTGGACTCTCATCTATGTTTTACATTGCACTCATGAAACTAGATCAAAGAAGTCTAGGATTCGAATTGTTTAACACGCAAGGGTACCCCCCGGGCATGTTACATCACCCTTTTAAAAAGAATTCAAAGAAACATATTTTTCATAATCCTATGAAGGCATGCCTGGAATTAATCCAAAGACCTTGCAACGTGAAGGCTCTTTTAGACCCTAAAACCAAATCCATGGCCAGAGTGTCAAGCATTGATCAAACTAGGGCAATTTTTCATTCCCCAGCACAAAGTAAAGAGCGCCCTTCCATCATAAGAAGCGAAAGCGCAAGGATGGTACCATTCCAAGAATGTGATTCAAGAAAGACGTTCGAGTCAAGCAGAAGCTAAGCCATCATGACAAGGAAGAACAATCGATGCCAACAAATCTGAATGGGGATGAAATTCACACAATATATTGATCATGTGAGAGCTCGTTAGGTCAAGAACTCCAAAAAGGCAACCTAAGAAAAATTTAGAGCAAAAAAAATAAAAAGAAAAAAATAAAAAGATAAAGATAAAGACAAAAAATGATGAAAGAAATAAAAGAAAGCTCGCAAGATTGAAAACTTGAAAAGGGCGATTTTGAAAAAAGTTAGAGCACAAAAGGAGAGTATCAATACCTTAGGGAACCTGACCCTAAACTACAAATGGCCTGATTCTCACCATTAAGATACGTAGGCAACTTCACCCTAAAGTTCGGCTCCACCTCATTCTGATTTCATTATCCACTCAGCACCTGTCAGTACTTGAATGTCCAACTTTTAAAAGAAAGGGTTTGGTTGTGCAATTTATTGGATTCCACTATAGAATTGCCCGATTAGTGAGCTTGTTAGAGTTGTCATTTGGATTGTTTTTAATAAGAAGATTAGGCGATTTGTGTTCCCTTCCAATAGACCAAATGCACAAATACTTCTCAAAATAAAATGAATGAACTTCATGGCACTATTTTATTAATGATAATTTCAAACATGACAAATGAAGGCAAAAGCTAACCAATTCTCTTTCAAGGAAAGTCTTTAGAAGTTATAAACAAAAGAAAAAAAAGAAATGAGATTTAAGCTCTAAACTAAAGGTGCTGTGAGCCAAGTCAGAATCACTTGATCATTGTTTTCTTAAATGGCTTTTCCTCGTGTGTCTTGACTCACTGGATTTCGTGGTCGAGCCACTCGACAAATGGCTGTGAGTTTCAAATTGTTTGAGTTAGCCTAAACCTTCATATATGCTCTATAATGGACTGCTTCTCTTCTCCTATGAATAAGGAGAATTCAAGCATTTTAAAGCTATTTGGGAGGGGAATTTCATTTACCCAATAAGGATATGGCTTACTGAACATTGGTTTATTAAGACTCTATAGGCCTGGGCCATACATCTCCTAGATTACTTCAATTATTTAGTGCCTATTAATCTGGACAAGCTGAAGATACACAAATCAATGATCCAAACACAACGTCAGTATCCAAGGTGTGCCAAAGAAATGGAAACAGAGGGGTTATTGTGAACAGAGCTATTGCTAAAAACCAAACCAAACCAAACCTTAAATCCTATCAAATTGGGTCGACTACATGAATCTTTCTTCTTCACACGGCCCTATCAAAGGCCATTTTGTTAGTGAAATTAAGTAGATCCATATCTCAATTTATAACGCTAACCAACGTTAATCTAGGCCTACTCCGTCTTCTAACACTTCCATCTACCATTACAGCATCGCATCTCTTCATTACTGCCTCTGTTGGTCTCCGTTGAATATAACCAAACCATTTCCATCGATTCTCTCTCAACTTATCTTCTATCGGTGCTACTCTTACCCATTCCCGAATACACTCATTCCTAATTTTGTCTTGTCTAGTCTTACCGCACATCTATTTCAGTATTCTCATCTCAGCCACACTCATCTTATTTACATGTTGTTTCTTTGTTGCCCAACACTCTGTCCCATACAACATCGCTGGTCTAATAGTCGTTCTATAGAACTTACCTTTAAGTCTAGTGGGTATTCGTTTATCGCACAATACCCCAGACGCACTTCTCCACTTATACCATCTTGCCTTAATCCTATAGGCCACATCTGTATCAATCTCTTCTGCTGTTGTGATAATCGACCCTAAATAAGGAAAATGTTCACTCTTAGGCAGTTCTTGGTTCTCAATCTTCACTTCTCCTCTGCTTTCATTGTTACTGTTACTAAATTTACACTCCATGTACTCTGTCTTAGTTCTGCTTATCCGAAATCCTTTAGATTCAAGAGCTTTTCTTCAAATCTCCAACTTTGTATTAACTTCTTCTCTAGTCTCATCTACTAGCACTATATCATTTTCAAAAAGCATACACCATGGCACGTCATCCTGGATATTTCTCGTCAACTCATCCATAACTAAGGCAAAAAGATAAGGACTTAAGGAAGATCCTTGGTGTAACCTTACAGTGATAGGAAATTCATTTGTCTCTCCAGCAGGTGATCTAATAGCGATTACCACCCCTTCATACATGTCCCCAGTCACATCAACGTAACATTTTGTCACCCCTTTCTTCGCCCGCACCCACCATATTATAACTTGGGGCACTCTATCATAAGGTTTCTCAAGGTCGATAAACACCATATGAATGTCTCTTTTCTTTTCTCTATACTTTTCTATTACTCTCCTCAAAAGATATATCGCTTCCATTGTTGACCTGCCACACATAAACCCAAATTGATTCTCTGACACCTCTGTTATATCTCGCAATCGACATTCTATCACCCTCTTCCACACTTTCATTATATGACACATTAGCTTGATTCCTCTATAGTTGTTACAATTCTGGACATCCCATTTATTCTTATAGATTGGCACTAAAATACTCTTCCTCCACTTATCTAGCATGTTTCTAGTTAACAAAATTTTGCTAAACAACCTAGTCAACCAAGCAGCCCCCTTTACCCAAACACTTCCAAACTTCAATAGGGATATCATCGGGTCCTAAAGCCTTATTTGATTTCATCTTCTTAAGTGCATTCTCCATTTCAAAGTTCATAATCCTACGATAGAACCTATAGTCTTGGTTTATTGTATTGCTAGCTATTTCTTCTTCTATTGCTATACATTTATGTTCCTCATCTAATAGTTTCTCAAAATAGTTCTCCCATCTTTCCTTAATCTCTTTATCCCTCACCAATACCTTAGAATTCTCACTCTTGATGCACTTAACTTGATTAAAATCTCTTGTTTTCCTCTCTCGTATCTTAGCAAGTTTGTATACCATATTCTCTCTCTCCTTACTATCTAGTTTAGTGTATAGGTTATCATAAGCTTCCAACTTAGCGTCTCTCACTACTTTATTGACTTTCTTATTTGCCAATCTATAGCTCTTAAGGTTTTCCTCAGTTCTATCATTTTACCACTTTTTAAAGCACTCTTTTTTTTGCCTTACCTACCGCTTAGACCTCTTCTCTCCGCCACCAAGTTTCCCTAGAGCTGGGTCCCATTCCTTTCGACTCTCCAAGCACTTCCCTTAAGATTCTCCTCATACAATTGGCCATCGAGTTCCACATCATCATCTTCCAAATCCCAAATACCTTCTTTCTCCATTCTATTCTTAAATATTTCTAATTTATCCCCTATTAGGTCCCACCATCTCGTCTTACGACGCCTACCATTCTTCTTAGCTTGGTATTGCCCTTTAAAACATAAATCTAGTACCAAGATCCTATGTCGAGAGATCAGGTTCTCTACGAGAATCACCTTACAATCATTGCATTTTAAGCAGTCCACTTTTCTCATTAAGAAGTAATTTATTTAGTTCTTAACTGACCCACTCTTAAAGGTTATCAAATGCTCTTCCCTTTTCTTATACAGAGTATTGGCTACCACTAGGTCAGAAGCCAACGCAAAATCTAAGATACTCTCTCCAGCCTGATTTCTGTCACCAAAACTGTATCCACCATGCACCCTTTCATAGCCTAGTTTATCTATGCCTACATGGCCATTAAAATCACCACCTATAACCAGGTTCTCTCCTACGGGTATCTCCTGTAAGATCTCATCCATTTGCTCCGAAAAATCCCTCTTAGTCTGATCATCTAATCCTACTTGAGGGGCATATACACTAATAGCATTAACTACATTCCCTGCAATAACTAGTTTAACTAACATAATCTTATCCCCTTTCTTAATGACCGCTACTACATTTTCCACAAGACGCTTGGCAATTAAGATTCCTACCTCATTCCTACGTCTATCCTTACTACTATAATACAGTTTAAAACCGGCATCCTTAATTTCCCTAGCTTTCTCACTTGTCCACTTAGTTTCTTGTATGCAAGCAATACTAACTCTCCTCTTAATCATAACATCTACCAACTCCATCGTCTTACCAGTTACGGTTCCTATATTCCAAGTGGCTACCCTAAACCTATAGTCTTGGACTAGCTTCTTTACCCACGCTCGTCGAGCAAAATGCGGGAACCTTGCCTATTTTTTACCGCACCTAAGCGTCGATGCGGCGCCCCTTGCTCACTTTTCGAAACACTCGGAGGCAAGCACAACACGTAACTTGAGGGAAACGACCTAGTATTTAAACGATTCAAAGTAGGATTCATTGTCATAAAGAATCCAAATGGATTTTTTTACGTGTTAGCTGTCGGCTTCCTAACACACAACCCTCTTCCTTAACCCGGGCTTGGGACCGGTGGAGTTGTTAACAATCCTGCGGAGTTGTGAACAAAGCTATTGCTGTTTTTTATAAATTTGGATATGGCAGTGGCAGTGAGTTTTTTTGGATTAAAACAAGTTAAGTTATGTGTTTGAATTTGAAGATATCACCTTAACACACACAAATTATAATTGTAGTGGCTTGCGTATACCTTGGAGTATGCACAGTTTACATGAGCATCCCTCCATGCAGTGATAAACGGGTTGCCTAGGAATTCGTTCTTTCTCGCAAGCATCACTGCAATACTCATCGTCCAAACCGTCGTCTTCTTTTAGAGAATTGACAAGGGCAAGGGGATGTATGTGACTCGTGCTTTTAATATTGTTGGCTAACAGACATTGAATGTGAAAGCTATCATTGCAATTCACGCAACGAAGGACAGGAGGACTGGAGAATCCCTTTCTGCAGTTCAAGCAAATGCGTAGCGAATCCGTATATTGCTTGTGTAGGACAGTAAGAGGGTGTTCGTGAGTTTTCTGATTATCAATGGTGTATGCTGAAAATTTATATTTTATTCAAAAATACATAATCAAAATTTATTATTTTATTTAGTTATTGATTGTCAAATTTTTTAAATTTATTCGGATAACTAGTACCAATTATTTTTCTTCTCTTCCTCAATCAATACAGAATGAATAACAAAAATAGTAAAACAATGCCGGAGTATTGTCGGACAGTGCTGGAAAATGCCATGTGTGTAGGGTACAATTTAAATTTACCTTTAGGGGAATGGTGTGGGATTATGTTTTGTATGGTGTGTGTACATAATGTGTTGAGCTTTTGTGTTGATGTGTGCATCCATTGTGCCGTAGGGGTATATTTAGAAGATTTAGTGTGTGAAATAAGTAAAATAAAAGGTAAACAAATTTATAAATATATACACTAAAAAATAATATGCATAGAAAATAAATAATGCGTGGAAATAAAATTATCAGTTGGTTATTAGTAAAAGAACAGGTGCTCTCCACACTGCTAACTTTGCAAATGGCAACTACTTGTTTTTTGTTTTTATTTTTATTTTTCATTTTAACGCGTTGTACATGGTAGATTGGGGGTGTGTGTGAAGAAGTTATTTGGTTTACATTTATCATGTACATTGAACGTGTATGCATGTGGAGGTAAGGCATCCTTTGGGAATATTATTTTTAAAATAATTTTTTAGTCTTTTAGTTGAAATATGAGAAAATATTTAATGTGTTTAAAATAATTTTTTTGTGTATTTTATAAGAAGATGTGCAACAACATAGAATGAAGAAAAAAGAATTTTTGATTTTTTTTGTAAGTAAAAGTTTGTTGGCTTTTGCCGTATTTTAATAATATTTTGATTTTTAAGCTAAAATCTCCAAACGACTAATTACAATTAAGTCGTCTCCACCTAAGGATTGACAAATATTGGGAACCAATGTTATGTTAGGAAACATAAAAATTTCTTGTGTTCAATCACGGGTTGGCCCAATTTCGAGTCTACAAAGTCTATATTACAATTTTGAATTCAACCAACAAATTCATTTATTAAATAAAAGTAAAATTGTAAAATTAATAATTAATAAATTTGTAATTTCGTATAACAGAAATTTAATAAATGATAAATACATCTTAATTTTAGAATGTAAGTGTATTTTTCATCTTCACCTCATAATTTTTCTTTTAAAAAATGAATCCAAGTGAATTATATTTGTACAGACATACTATAATATATGTATAACATTAATAATTGGGTTAGACTATGCCACAAGTAATATTTCTAATCCCAACTTGTTTACATTATGTTTGGTTGGAAAATTTGAAAAGAAATTTGGAAAAAAAAATGAAAAAGGTAGGTGAAATATGAATAAAATATACCTACATTTCACTTAGTTTCACATACTTTTTCTCTTTCTCTTTTCAAATCTCTCTCTAAATCTTCTAACTAAACACAACGTCAATGAACTGCTCTGAAAAGTTACTCAAATCTTGTCCTATAGGCTTAAATCTTAATTCCAAATTCTTAAAAAATAGGTTGGGTTGCAATGGGATGAGCACGCACCCTTATCTCTACCACTCAAATTTTAGTAAAATTTTATTTTATATGAACCATTTAAATTTAAATAAAAGTTTCATTAATGTAACAGAGATGGTTATAATGTCAATAACTATGACAATCACAAGATAGTGGAAGTAGAGAAATGGTGATTGTTGTGGTAGTGGAAATGTTGTATAGTGGACGTAAAGGGGTGGTAGTGGTGGTGTTGGTGATAACAGTGTAATGATGATGATAGTGGTGATGGTAGTCATGGTGGAGGGTTGTTGCAGTGGCAGTGAGAATTATAGTGGTGCTAATGAAATGATAGTAGTGTTAGGAGTAATATTAGAGATTCTAAAAAATTTATTAAAATTTCTATCAAATATGTAGCAATCCCGGTTTCGATTCTTCTTTCATGTTTTGTCATTTCGACTGGGCCGGTCGGGGATCGTCGACAATACTTGGTGGGTTCAAGGCGCGCTCTGGCGGTCGAGGGCGCCCTCAAGCAAAAATACAAAATGCATTCAAAGTTGCTTGTCCACTTGAGCGGCCGTTTATGCGCTTGAGCGGAGAATGTTTGATTCCAGAAGTTTGACTTGTCTGCAAAAGTACTGGGAAGGTGTATTTGGCGCTCGAGCAGACCATGTTATATCAGTTCGTGAATCTGACATTTCATATCACTTTTGTATATCTCTCTCTCTCTAAAAACATTTCCTCTCTCTTCTCTCTATTTTTCCCTATGCCAAATTAGATCGAAACCTTGATTTCTCAAGATCCATTAGAGTTTAGCCATAGGTTCTTCATCAAAGTTGGTTAACTTCTCGAGGGCTTCGTTGTGTGCGGTGAAGATCGAGTTTTGACACCGTTGATTTTGGAGGTTTTATCTCATTTCTTTTTCAAAACTTAAGGTAGGGATTTTCTTAGAGTTATATATATATATATATATATATATTTGCAACATCTATATGATTTTCGAAATCATTTTTCGATAGCTTTGAAAATTGATTGTTGATTCAAGAAGTTGAGCGATTTTGAAAGTGGGTTTGTCTCTTGTTCTTTTAAAATGATCTTATGGGTTTTGATCTTCATTGATTGAAGAAAAGATGATTTTGAAAAATTTTCTTTCAAAAGATTTGAGTTGTATAATTTTGGTGAGAAAACCTAGAATTTGGAGATTTTTTTTAAAAGACTAAAAATTTATGAATGATATTGTTATATTTATTTTGTGTGTCAAAATAAATGGATGTTTGGAAAATTTCTTATTCATATTTATATAAATGATGAATTTCAGGGAATATGAAAATTATTGTTCATTTTGAAAATTATTGTTTAAAATGTTGAAATAGTCTTGAAATGACTAATTGTTGAGAATACTTGAGAAGAGGAAATTGTGTTATTCCTTGGATGATGAATTGGAATAAAAGTATTTATATTCATTTTGTGCTATTGGCATATCAATTCATTTAATTACATTAAACTTTGAAAGTTGATTTGAAGACTTACATTGAGAAAAGAATGTTAACAAACAAGTTTTCATGGAACGATTTTGGGGTAAATACGTTGGTAAGTCTTGATAGGTGGTGTAGATGATATTGAATACCTTGGCCTGAGAGTTCAGGGTGAAAGATTGAAAACCATCGTGGATAGATGTCGAGCCTTCCGGTTAATACCGGTAAAAATGACAAATTGGTAGTACTTGTATAGTCTACTTGCAGACACCGACCTAGGGATTACCAGAGTCGTATTTTCCACTCTTGAAATGAATTGTTAAGTTTTGAAGAATTAAAATTGCATGACATCATTGAGTATGAGGGTTTTCAAAGATGAAGATGTGATTTTCTTTCAAAAGAGCATAGCATGGCATGTGCATTTCATCTCTTGAGATTTGTATAAAATGTATATACTTTGTTAAGGATTTCCTAATGGGCTTTATGCTCACCCTATAGGATTTTTGTGCATGAAAAGAAGTGGTGATGGCGCCTAACTAACGGTGAAGAAATGTGTATTGAGAGTACGAGACTCTCATTTTGTTGTGACTCTATGTGTAAGCCAATGGTTGTATGTGTGTGGGTTTGAATAACCGTTTTGTGTAACCAGGCTCAAGCCTTGGAAACTTATAAACACTTAGGGGTATTTATTTGTTTATTACTTTTTGTTGGATTAATGTATTGTTGCATAAATAACTATTGTATCATGTAATGTAAGTTTGGAGATTTATATTCGGTTTTCCTTGCAAAAGCCATAATTGTTGTATTATCATTTGGGCTAGAAATTTGGGGCATTACAACTCGGTATCAGAGCTACCGGGTTTGAATACTTAGAGCTCGTGGGAAATGGTTATTTAACCACAATGGTTCATTTAGCAAGCTTAGGAAATGTTATGCATTTTGTGACCATGTGATAACATATTTATGTGACTAAATGGGTATGAGACTGGACTTTTAAGATGTGTAACATGCTCGGGGGGTACCCGCGCGCGTTAAACAGTTTGGACTTCCGAGATCTCTTTGATCTCAAGTTTCACAAGTGCAATGTGAAACGTAGATGAGAGTCCAGATTTGACAACTTTTATTGAAAATCCATTTTATTGCAATTTTGTCAAAAATGGATTGCGTCATCAGATCTCAGAGTCGCCACCTAATATTTTGGGAAATTAGGAAACCCATGACTCGGCGCCAAGGCCACTGTTCATCGTAACCAAGGATGCTTGGCTCGGAACCTCAGGTATGAGAGGGGAAGGTCAATAATGAGCACCCCCACTCACCCGATCAAAAGATCGGCCTCTACTAAACCGTGATATAACTTTTATTTTCTTTATATGTTCATGTTCTGATTATTTTAGTAAATCCTAAAATTTACTTTGTGAAGCATACAAGTATAGACTAGTTTGCTCAAATTGGAACAATTCAACTTCATGTTTGTTTTCCGAAAAGGGTTTGAATTTGCCATCTCAAGTGGGCTTAGAGTTTGTGAATTTGCCACTACAAAGTGGGCTAAAAACGTACAGTCGTTGAATCATTCCAATTCAGGCAACAAGCCTTCATCCACAGGCATTCAAACAGTTTATCACTTAAACAAATAGCCACATGGTAGGATGCTAAACATAATAAGAAAATCACACACAAATAGGATACTAAAGCATAAAAACTCACAGATTGATCGACGTCCCTCGAACAGCTACACAATAAAGTTAGTAAACTATGCATGATCTTATATACAGAACCCTAATGCAATTCACTCATGAGATGCACTAAAGATTCGGCTTCTAAAATATGGCATGTGAATCGTTGCAGAACATGTGATAGCGCACAAAATCATGGGATAATCAATTAAAGCATAAAGATGCAAATTTAGCCGAATCTTAATACATGGAACATGGATGTAAAGCAGGGATATGCATGACATGTCAAGATATATACATACACACAGTTAGGGAAAGCGATTAAAGAATGGGATAGAAAGAAGCGGGGTGGGGAAATTATTACAACGCCTTAACTATTACAGATCCGAATAAAGGAAGAGGGAGAAATAACAAAATAAAATAAAACCTCACAAAACACTCAAAATAAAAATAAAATAAACAATTTCATCACTGGCACATGTCACTCCTTTTCGCATGTCCCGGGTTCTGCAACATCGCGTGATTCACATTTTCTAGATTTAAGCGGCAAACCAAGGAACGGATTTGAAATCTGACTAGCATGGCTTATTGGTAAATCACTATTGGATGATGTGCAAATTTCCCGAGAGTGTAGAGAGAGAAAGAGTGACTATCTCCTCTTTAGAACCTCGGAGTTGTACCTGTCAAGAGAGAGAGAGAGAGAGAGAGAGAGAGAGAGAGAGATAAGAGTGTGGGTGTGTGCCGTGTGTGTCTGTATGGTGTGTGTGTATGGCAGTGTGTGTGTGCATGGGTCTCTAGAGAGAGAGAGTGCCGTGTGCATGGGTGTGTGGGTTTGGTGTTTCCTGTATGTGTGTGTATGTGAATTAGTGAATAGCCGTGTGCATGGGTGTGTGGGTTTGGTGTGTGTTTGGTATTTCAGTGAGAGTGTATGGGTGTGTGTTAGAGATGGTGTCAATGGTGGCTGGGTTGGTGTTTCAGTCAAGAGCCGTGAGGGAGGGAGGGAGAGAGACCCCGAGAGAGAGAGTGGTGCATGTGTGTGTTGTCTGTGCTACCGTGTGATCGGGTAGAGAGAGAGAGGTGCCGAGATGGTGTGGTGTGCTCAGGTTTGCCGTGTATGTGTATCGCCTCCCCGCATGTGGTGTGTGTGTGTGTGTGATGATGGTCGTTGTGTGTGCTGTGCTGGTGTGTGTAGTGTGTGTCTGGTGAGTGTGTGTATGGTGCTCCTTCCCTGTATCCGTGTGTGTGTGACTGTGTATGTGGGTGAGTCTGTGTGTGTGTGCATGCCGAGAGGGAGAGAGGGTCCTCTACATGTGTGTCTATGTCTTCTCCCCCCTCTCCTCAAGCCGAGAGAGAGAGAGTGAAGAGATCCGTCCATCTCCCTTCCTCCTCCACAACTTGTCTTTCCCTTATTATTATTATTTTTTTATCACCCACGAGGCCACTCTCTACAATCACCAACAAACATAATCATTCTCTTCTTAGCATCTTTTCTTTTTTGTCCTTTTTTTTTCTTCACCTAAACACTCACTGACTCTCTTTCTTTTATATTATTTTATCTTTTTCTATTTTTTTTTGTTTTATCACTTTCTTTTTTTTTTTTTATCAAATATTTATCAATTTATATAAAACACACAATTTATATAAAACACACTTAAAAATTTGTACAAACACACAAAATTAGATAAAATTATACAAAATTATAAATTCCAATAAAAATATGTTAATTTGACCAAAATGGGTGAGGTGCTTCAATTTGATTTTTCAGCTGAGAAATTCATAAAATGGCATATTTCAATTTTCATCAGCGGGTGGTCAAAACAAAGTGCCCAAGTCTTAGAGCTGGTCAAAATGGGGTGTCTACAGTTGCCCCTCTTTGACGGAGCTCGAAGTCATGAAATGACGTGAGTGAATGTCAAAGACAGAAGACGACCCTTTTGACAAGGCCGTAAGACTTGGGCAATCAAACAAAATGCAATGCATGTGGTTGAACTCGAAGATTGCCTACGTATCCCTTTGCAAGGAATCAAACCAGCGTAGTTCAGGGGCAAAATGCAAATGATATGCTCAAAATGTTGTTTGAAAGTTGGACTTACACGCTTCGCAAAGCCAGTTTGTTTGAAAATTCATGATTTGTGAGGAAAGAGTTCAACCAAGAGAAATCAACATCCTAACACGTCTCACGTGAAAGGAGGAAATATAGTGTAAAAAGCAGACGCACCTGATATTTTTAACCGAGTGAATCAATCAACCTAACGCGTCTCACGCGAGAGGAGAATGGGTGGTGTAAATGCATGTGTGCACCGCCGTTATTAACCAATTGGTGGTGTGAATGCAAAGCGACTCGCCGTTTTTAACCGATTTGGGTGGCCACGGATGCCGCTTTTCTGATCATATTTACAACTTTCCCTATTCTCCAACAGGGTGACAGACTAGGTTGATTCAGTATCCAGAATTGAGGCGCATACAAGCTACCTCAACCTATGGGGCTGCCATACAGATTTCAAGCCAGGGATACACCCCTGGATATTTAAACCAGACTTTAGTCTCGGAAATTCCGAACCTTTTGCGTTCTAAGCATTGCCATTCGAACTCTAGTTTTCACCGTCGCAGTTGGTCTCCTAGGAACTCATTGCAATCACAGGCAGGTGGCTATACCAGACCACCTAAAGTCGTTCGGGTACGACAAACACCAAAGGAATTGCACCTTTATGGGATTTAAGGTCTCCTAGACCGTGAAAGAAGGGGGTGCATCGCATACAAATGTGCATACCGCACAAATGAAATGGGGGTTGCATCGTATACAAATGTGCATACCGCACAAATGAAAGAAGGTTGCATCGCATACAAATATGCATACCGCACAAATGAAAGGGGTTGCATCGCATACGAATGTGCATACCGCACAAATGAAAGGGGGTTGCATCGCATACAGATGTGCATACCGCACAACTGAAAGAGGGTTGCATCGCATACAAATGTGCATACCGCACAAATGAAAGGGGTTGCATCGCATACAGATGTGCATATCGCACAACTGAAAGGGGTTGCATCGCATACAAATGTATATACCGCACAACTGAAAGAGGGTTGCATCGCATACACATGTGCATACCGCACAAATGAGAGGAGGGGTCCTAGACACCGTAGGATTTAAGGTCTCCTAGACCGTAGGATTTAAGGTCTCCTTGACACCAGAGGATTTAAGGTCTCCTAGACACCGTAGGATTTAAGGTCTCCTAGACACTAGTAGGATTTAAGGTCTCCTAGACACCAGTAGGATTTTAGGTCTCCTAGACACTAGTAGGATTTTAGGTCTCCTAGACACCGTAGGATTTAAGGTCTCCTAGACCATAGGATTTAAGGTCTCCTAGACACCAGAGGATTTAAGGTCTCCTAGACTGTAGGATTTAAGGTCTCCTAGACACCGTAGGATTTAAGGTCTCCTAGACCATAGGATTTAAGGTCTCCTAGACACTAGAGGATTTAAGGTCTCCTAGACCGTAGGATTTAAGGTCTCCTAGACACCAAAGGATTTAAGGTCTCCTAGACACTAGAGGATTTAAGGTCTCCTAAACACCAGAGAATTTAAGGTCTCCTAGACTATAGGATTTAAGGTCTCCTAGACACTGTAGGATTTAAGGTCTCCTAGACACCGTAGGATTTAAGGTCTCCTAGACACAGTAGGATTTTAGGTCTCCTAGACACCAGTAGGATTTTAGGTCTCCTAGACACCAGAGGATTTAAGGTCTCCTAGACACCGTAGGATTTAAGGTCTCCTAGACCGTAGGATTTTAGGTCCCTTAGACACCAGAGGATTTAAGGTCTCCTAGACCGTAGGATTGAACAAAATAGTGCGATGGAATTGAAATTGAAATTTGTGTGGTAGGTGAACGAAGTAAGATTATTGTGCGATAGATGCACAGAATGAAAGAAGGAATTTGTATGTTCGAACCAAATTCCATATACATATACCATGTATAGACAAAATACATATAAATACGACAATATACACAGACATGCATATACGGTATACATATGTTCGTATACAGACAAAAATATACACAGATATATACATACGGTATACATATATACATATACAGACAACATACAGACAGATATATACAGATATATACACAGACATATACGGATATATACACAGATAGAGAATATTCCGTTTGCAACCGTCAACGGGAAGATGTTGTTACTGAGAAGGCATATTCTGTTTGCTGATGTCAGCACACGTACGCAAAACACGCAAAAAAAAGAAAGGAAAATCACAAAATGGATGGCTATGGAATGCGGGGTTTCGAACCCCTGACCTCAAGCTCGGCCTCCGAGTCCTTAACCACTGAGCCATGTCACTCTTGTGACAATATATACAAACAAATATATATATATATATACTATACAAGACATATATATACATAAAATCAAAACAAACCAAAAGAAACACTCAATGTGGGGTTCGAACCCCTGACCTCAGTCTCAGCCTCTCACTCTTCAACTACTGGGCCTAACCATTGAACCCAAGCCACTCGTGTGACAGAAACAATTCAAACAAATATATATATATATATATATATAGGTTGACAAAACATATATACATCAAAACCAAAACAAAGAAAAACTTGATGTGGGGTTCGAACCCCTGACCTCGGGCTCAGCCTTTCAATCCTTAACTCACTAGGCCAAACCAATGAACCCAAGCCACACCTGTGACTTAAATGTTCAAACAAATATATAAGACATATTTCTACATAAAACGAAAACAAAAGAAACACTCAATGTGGGGTTCGAACCCCTGACCTCGGGCTTAGGCTTTCCGAATCCTTAACCCACTGGACCAAACCACTGAACCCAAGCCATACCTATGACACAAATGTTCAAACCAATACCTATATTACATAGCTATACAATATATATACATATATGCATACACAATTCTCCCGCGTCTCTTGTCGCGTTTGACACGCGGGCTTTGCTTTTATGTCACTGGCCGACAAAAGTAGGCCTCGAACGACGCTCGCCTCGGCTCTCTTCCTCTCTTTGTCTTTCTCTCTCGTCTTCTTCTTTTCTTCAGTATCTTCATCACTTTTCTTAACCACTCTCTTCTTCTTCTCCATCTTCTTCATCACTCTTCTATCGTCCTCCTCCTTCTTCTTTTCCTCTTCTATTTTTTGCCATTGTTCTGTGACTGCCTTCTTTCCTCTTTCTTCCTATACATGGCTTCGTCTCGCCCTCTCTCTCTTTTTCCGGATCTTAATGATCTATCGAGCTCCTCTGGGCCAAGTGCCCTTGCTTTTACTCATTCCAGTCTTCCCGCACTAACAGTTGAGCAAGTGATGGCTGCTCAAACTGATATTCATGTTAACCACCTCACGTTGAAGTCGTGTATGGAAACAGTGGCCGCGGTCACTAATTTGTCTTACCGTCTGCAAAACAGGACGAGTAAGCTACATCGGGTTAATGCCCAACTCAATCTGCTTCAGCAGATGTATAAGGACGCACGAGCGGAGATTTGTGCGTTGAAGGCAGAGAACAAAGAATTGAAACGGAAGACTACCTCCATGGAGAGTAGAGAGGTAAAACGACAGGCCACTTGTCTGGACCAGTTCGGAGCACCGGCGTACTTTTCCTTTGATGGTCGGCGAAAAGTTAACTCTTTTGCCGGAAACACTGAGGCAGGGCCTTCGAAGGCTGACGACAAAAAGAGGAAGAGCTCGGCGACAGAAGAGCCGAGTAAATGAAGTTGGCATGTGGCCGGCATCGGCGAAGAAGAAGAAGAAGATCCCCTCTTTTTTTTTCTTTTTCCTTTTTTTTTTCTTTTGGACTTTGTATTTTTTTATTTTTCTGGGCTTGTTTTTTTTGTATTTCTGGTTTTTCTTTTTTTTTTCTGTATTTTCTGGGTTTGTTTTTTTGTTTTTTTTTGTTTTTTTTGTTTTTTTTTGAGTCTCTGTAATCGGGGATGTCCTCCCTTGACTGTAATAAAAAGTTTCGATTTTGTATCTCAATGGTATGACTGGCATATCACTTTGAGTTTGAAAACACTTTTGTTTGATCAAATTTGAGATTGATTGAAATTTGAACTCTGAATTGGACATTAGTCCATACTGACTTGAATAAAAATAAAACTGACTCAACGTAAGAAAAACGAAGCCAAAATAATCCAAACACACTTCTATACGCTGACCGGTATGAATAGCCTAACTGGTATAAAATACACTAACTGGTATGAATATACACTGACATACACTGATTGGTATGAATATCCTGACTAGTATGAAGACACACTGATATACATTGACTAGTATGAATACCCTGACTGGTATAAATACACTGACTGGTACGAATACACACTCATATATACTGACGAGATGACTCGAGCGGGAGAGAAGATAGAATCACTGACTCAACCATGGCCCTAATTCATTGCCTTGATTTTTTTTCTTGATTTTTTTTTTTGTAAAAAATGTTTTGATCAACATGAGAATTAGATTAGCATACTTATTCCATTTTCTGTTTCAAATCATGTAAGCTAAACTGTGAGCACTGAAAATTTTCCCTTTTCAAATCCAAAGAATGGTCCAAGTTTTGCAAGAATGGAACAATTTTCGAGAAAAATTAGTCAGCATCATTCAAATTAATCAAAACCTATTTTTGCAAATGGCCACTACTCAACTAACATGGAATCAACCATTGGAGTGCATAGTTCCAAACCAGATAATCAAAGGTGATATCTGAACCAAGCCAACCGAACCAAGCCAATCCGAACTGAATAAAGTCGAGCAAAACTGGACCGGACCGAACCGAACCGCTAAACCGAATGGAACCGACTTGAACCAAGTTAAATCGAACCAATTGAACTGAGCAGAATGAAGATATACCAATCAAACATGGATAGGACAACCAAGTCGACTAAAGATACACCAATCAAAACATGGGCGAGATGAATGAGTTGAAAAATGATTAGGGCCGAACTTCAAGATGAAGCTACCTACGTATCCCAAAGATAGGAATCAGGCCATCGTAGTTCGGGTTAAGGTTCACTCGAGTATTGACACTCTCCTTTTGTGCTCTAACTTTTGCCAAAGTCGCCCTTTCGGGTTTTCAACCTTGCGAGCTTTTCATTTTTTCATTTTATTCATTTCATTTTTTTGTTTCATTTTCATTTTTTCATCATTTTTTTTTAATTTTTTGTTTTTCTGCTCTAACTTTTGCCTGGGTCGCCCTTCCGGGTTTTCCGCCCAGCGAGCCTCTCAAGGGTTACTTTCAGTGTAACTTGTCCATGTTGATTGGGCGTGAAATCTCTAGGCCATCTATAAGAACGACTACTACACTTGATCAGTAGATATGATGATGTAAGAACTAGGCTAATTGGGTCTGAATTTGCCCCTAGTGTTGCCCCTAGTGTAGTGGATAGGAACTCGACTGTCCTTCAATAATAAAATTCATTCTCTCAAATTCTAGGTTTGGCCTTTCTTGGCGGTCTTCATTGGGAAACGGTTCAGTTTTAACTCTTTGATCACATCCAACTTTTTTCCCCTAGTTCAAGGATTACTTCAAATCTAAATCACATCCGACCTTCTTGCCCCTAGTTTAAAGGTTGCTTCCAATCTGAATCACAGGCCCACATAGTTTTGGCTAAGGTTCACTTAGGTATTGACACTCTCCTTTTATGCTCTAACTTTTGCCAAAGTCGCCCTTTTAGGTTTTCAACCTTGCGAGCTTTTCATTTTTATTTTTATTTTTATTTTTATTTTATTTTATTTTTTTTTTATTTTTGTGCTCTAACTTTTGCCTGGGTCGCCCTTCCGGGTTTTCGGCCCAGTGAGCCTCTCAAGGGTGGTACCTTATTGCCCCTAGTTCAAGGGTTGCCTCCATTTCAACTATGCAAGCCTTACACTTTTGCCCTTAGTTCAAGGGCTGTTTTAAATCTGAATCAGATTCGACCTTATTGCCCCTAGTTGAAGGGCTGCCTTCGTTTGAATCACATCATGGCCCTTAGTTCAAGGGCTATTTCCAACCTGGATCACATCATTGCCCCTAGGGGCTATTTCCATTCATATTCGACCTTATTGCCCCTAGTTAAAGGGCTGCCTCCATTTGAATCACATCATTGCCCCTAGTTCAAGGGCTATTTTCATTTGAATCATATTCGACCTTATTGCCCCTAGTTTAAGGGCTGTCTTCATTTGAATCACATCATGGCCCTCTATTTCAAGAGCTATTTCCAATCTGTCTACGCAAACTTTACACTTTGATTGATCATGGAATACTTCAAATCACGGTTTGAAAGCTAAGGAGCTAAGGAGGTCGGACCACAAGTCAAGAGGGATCTTATGCTGTATAACTAATTCCAAGCATGTTTTCGTAGGACCACGCAAAAACAGTTTTTGAAATCTTTTCACAAAGTGACTAATCACTCGTACTCTCACAAAGACAAGATAGAACCAATTTGGACCAAGCCAGGATCCTTCTCAGTACCCACATTAACAAAAATGATCTCATTCATCAAGGGTTTAGCACACCTCTCTTCCTCTCAGTTGAGCAAAATTTGCAAATCCCGAGGAAATTCTTTCTCTTTGTTTTTATCAGAGTTTTGGAAAAAGTTTTGAAAAACTTTGGTCAATACAATGATTTAAAGGCACAGAAAAGTAGGCAGACTCTATGGCATTTTTTTATATTTTTTTTTTTTGAATTTTTTTTTTTTGAAAAGAGACTATGACTCAGCAATGACACAGACTCAAAAAAAAAAAAAAAAATGACAAAGAAGACCTAGACAAGACAGAAATGTCTAGGTTAGCACTCTCGAAATCAACAGACTCTGACTCACTAGAATGACTCGAGTCTGATCCCAACTCTACAAACTTGGTGGAATCAAACTTAGACTCAATACTCAATTCAGAATTCAGAATAAAACCATTCTCAAATTGCCAGTCAACGTGTGGGCCATCCGTAATATGCAAAATAAAGCCCGTGCAATCAACAGGTGGTCACTCCCCAATCACAGAGATGGTCGACTTTGTGGGATATCGATATATATATTTTTTTTTTACAAATTTTTTTTTTGATTTTTATGTTTTTGTTATTTTTTTTGTTTTTGAAGTAATGGTGCTAAACTAAACAACCTGAACCACTTATTCGAATTTGAGAACCCCTGTATAGATCCAATGCATTGCACATAACACATAGCAGGAAAGAGAACAAACACTCCCATGGAGGGTAGGGTTATCCTGTCCTAGCTTTTGAAATGATCTAGGGTTCACTATTCAAACAAACGGTATCATACATCCTAGAAATGGGAAAGCATCCTGTCCTAATTTGAAAGGTACTATAGCTCACTATATGTACAAGGTTGGCTTTACTCTAGAGGTTGAAGTCAAGGTGATGTTACCAAAGAGTCCTTTGCGTCATAACCCATAAAGATCCCAGGAAATTAGAAGAGTCAAATAGCCTTTCTTCGGAGTCTGAGAACCTTAGATAGTAGAGTTAGATAGCAAAGCTACCCTTTTGACAAATCTCAAAAGGTTACAACACAAGGCCTCTAAAGTAACATAGAGATAGGTGTAGTGTCACAAAAAGTATGCATGTGCTCTCACCAGCATCTGGGCAACATAGGGACTTTAAGTACACCAATGCATGTAATGCAATAAACATATAATTGAAAATAAAAGTCATATCATGGAGTTCGAGTCAAGGTTTCATAAATCCCCAGCAGAGTCGCCAGAAACTGTAACATGCCCGAGGGGTACCCGCGCGCGTTAAACAGTTCGGACTCCCGAGATTTCTATGATCTCAAGTTTCACAAGTGCAATGTGAAACGTAGATGAGAGTCCAGATTTGACAACTTTTATTGAAAATCCATTTTATTTCAATTTTGTCAAAAATGGACTGCGTCATCAGATCTCAGAATCGCCACCTAATATTTTGGGAAATTAGGAAACCCATGACTCGGCGCCAAGGCCACTGTTCATCATAACCAAGGATACTTGGCTCGGAACCTTAGGTATGAGAGGGGAAGGTCAATAATGAGCACCCCCACTCACCAGATCAAAAGATCGGCCTCTACTAAACCGTGATATGACTTTTATTTTCTTTATATGTTCATGTTCTGATTATTTTAGTAAATCCTAAAATTTACTATGTGAAGTATACAAGTATAGACTAGTTTGCTCAAATTGGAACAATTCAACTTCATGTTTGTTTTCCGAAAAGGGTTTGAATTTGCCATCTCAAGTGGGCTTAGAGTTTGTGAATTTGCCACTACAAAGTGGGCTAAAAACGTACAGTCGTTGAATCATTCCAATTCAGGCAACAAGCCTTCATCCACAGGCATTCAAACAGTTTATCACTTAAACAAATAGCCACATGGTAGGATGCTAAACATAATAAGAAAATCACACACAAATGGGATACTAAAGCATAAAAATTCACAGATTGACCGACGTCCCTCGAACAGTTACAAAACAAAGTTAGTAAACTATGCATGATCTTATATACAGAACCCCAATGCAATTCACTCATGAGATGCACTAAAGATTCGACTTCTAAAATATGGCATGTGAATCGTTGCAGAACATGTGATAGCGCACAAAATCATGGGATAATCAATTAAAGCATAAAGATGCAAATTTAGCCGAATCTTAATACATGGAACATGGATGTAAAGCAGGGATATGCATGACATGTAAAGATATATACATACACACAGTTAGGGAAAGCGATTAAAGAATGTGATAGAAAGAAGCGGGGTGGGGAAATTATTACAACGCCTTAACTATTACAGATCCGAATAAAGGAAGAGGGAGAAATAACAAAATAAAATAAAACCTCACAAAACACTCAAAATAAAAATAAAATAAACAATTTCATCACTGGCACATGTCACTCCTTTTCGCATGTCCCGGGTTCTGCAACATCGCGTGATTCACATTTTCTAGATTTAAGTGGCAAACCAAGGAACGGATTTGAAACCTGACTAGCATGGCTTATTGGTAAATCACTATTGGATGATGTGCAAATTTCCCGAGAGTGTAGAGAGAGAAAGAGTGACTATCTCCTCTTTAGAACCTCGGAGTTGTACCTGTCAAGAGAGAGAGAGAGAGAGAGAGAGAGAGAGATAAGAGTGTGGGTGTGTGCCGTGTGTGTCTGTATGGTGTGTGTGTATGGCAGTGTGTGTGTGCATGGGTCTCTAGAGAGAGAGAGTGCCGTGTGAGGGTGTGTGTTGAGATCAGTGTGTGTGTGCATGGGTCTCTAGAGAGAGAGAGTGTCGTGTGTATGGGTGTGTGGGTTTGGTGTTTCCTATATGTGTGTGTATGTGAATTAGTGAATAGCCGTGTACATGGGTGTGTGGGTTTGGTGTGTGTTTGGTATTTCAGTGAGAGTGTATGGGTGTGTGTTAGAGATGGTGTCAATGGTGGCTGGGTTGGTGTTTCAGTCAAGAGCCGTGAGGGAGGGAGGGAGAGAGACCCCGAGAGAGAGAGTGGTGCATGTGTGTGTTGTCTGTGCTACCGTGTGATCGGGTAGAGAGAGAGAGGTGCCGAGATGGTGTGGTGTGCCTGTGCTGCCGTGTATGTGTATCAGTCTCCCCCCTGCATGTGAGCTGTGTGTGTGTGTGATGATGGTCGTTGTGTGTGCTGTCCTGGTGTGTGTAGTGTGTGTCTGGTGAGTGTGTGTATGGTGCTCCTTTCCTGTATCCGTGTGTGTGTGACTGTGTGTGTGGGTGAGTCTGTGTGTGTGTGCATGCCGAGAGGGAGAGAGGGTCCTCTACATGTGTGTCTATGTCTTCTCCCCCCCTCTCCTCAAGCCGAGAGAGAGAGAGAGCAGAGATCCGTCCATCTCCCCTCCTCCTCCAGAACCTGTCTTTCCTTTATTATTTTTTTTTATCACCCACGAGGCCACTCTCTACAATCACCAACAAACATAATCATTCTCTTCTTAGCATCTTTTCTTGTTTCTCCTTTTTTTTTTTCTTCACCTAAACACACACTGACTCTCTTTCTTTTGTATTATTTTATCTTTTTCTATTTTTTTTGTTTTATCACTTTCTTCTTCTTCTTTTTTTTTTTATCAAATATTTATCAATTTATATAAAACACACAATTTATATAAAACACACCTAAAAATTTATACAAACACACAAAATTAGAGAAAATTATACAAAATTATAAATTCCAATAAAAATATGTTAATTTGACCAAAATGGGTGAGGTGCTTCAATTTGATTTTTCAGCTGAGAAATTCATAAAAGGGCATATTTCAATTTTCATCAGCGGGTGGTCAAAACAAAGTGCCCAAGTCTTAGAGCTGGTCAAAATGGGGTGTCTACAGGATGTTGTTTGCGCCTGTTAAATTCCTTGGGGTCTCATTAGAATGGTACTTGATCAATACTCTTTCTACTAAGAATTCCTGGTTTTTTGTGGGATGGATTTCGTCGTAAAAGAATAGTTCGTATGTGTTTACATGACTAAGTGCTTATGTGAAGTGAAATTGAATTGTGTATATGGTACAGAAATATATGAAATTGTTGTAGTTGAACGTGTGAGTCAAGTTACGAGTACATATGAGTTAATGTGCTAAATTATTTCTCTTGTGTCCTTCATTAGGATGTCAGGAAGGGGTCAAGTCCGTGGTGGTAGAGGCGGGAGGCGTGATAGGGCTCGCCGAGGTGTGTATGAGGTACCGGTCTATAGGGTTCTGATGCAAGAAGAAGGGTTCGGCCCAGCTAATATGGCTAAGCAAGCAGGCCAAGCTAATGTGGCCGAGTAGGTGGGATAAGCGGGTCAAACCGCAATGGAGACCCTAGCTCGAGCAGGGGCTTTAAGGGAGTCTATGAACTTGTTAAGGGTGGAGAATCAAACTTAAGAGAACACCACGGGGTCAAGGGCGAGTTTTCTTACTAGAGAGCTCTTACGGGCCAAACCAAATGAGTTCCATGGTGGTCCCGAGCCCAAGAAATCGAATGAGTGGCTCGAACAAACTGTGAAGACATTTGAGATGCTTCACATCGAAGATAGTGAATTAAGAGTGACTCTAGTGAGTTACTACCTTAAGGGAGACGCGGGTCAATGGTGGAAATATGCCAAGGGTAGAGTGGAGCCGACATGGGAAGCCTTTGCAGTTGCTTTCCAAGATAAGTACATACCTCCCACTGCTAGGGAGAGATTGAGGCAAGAGGTTAAAGAACTCAAACAACTCGACATGCCCGTGGCCAAGTTTGGGCGGTCTTCTCTAGTTTGTCCAGATTTTCACCAGAGTTGGTGGCAATGGAAGAGCGCTGTTGCATTGAATTTGAAAAGAAATTGAAAACAAAAATTATGTTCAAGCTTGTCAAAAATACGATTCAGGAATATTACCGTCTTGTGGAGACGGCGACACATGTAAAAATTTCCATACAAGCCGAAGAGGAGAGGCTTCGAAGTTCAAGGTCTAGGGGCCAAGAGTCTCAAGGAGCTTATAGGCAAAACCAGAAGAGTAGGAACACTTATCCATCCCAGTCCCAACCACAGCAGTCTAGATCCACTTTTCCTTTGCCTAGTGCAGGTCTGGGAAAAAGTGCATCGAGTAGCTTCTCGTGTTTCAAGTGTGGCCAACCGGGTCACAAATCATTCTCATGCCCACAGAAGGAAGGAGGGGAGTTCATGTTACCACCACCTAACTGATCTCAAAGTCAGTCTCAGTCTCAGAATAAAGGTCAAGGGTTTAATTGTTATCAGTGTGGTCAGCCGGAGCATATGAGGAGAACTTGCCCACAGTTGGGAGGTGCATCTGGCGCATCAGAGTCGAGGCAGACTCAGAGCCACCAGCAGGCTCAATGAATCCAAGCTTTGCGAGTTAATCAGGGAGCCACTTCGGCTCAGTCAGTACAACAAACCTATGCTCTGAGAGGGGAGCAAGTTAATCGGGGGCCACAAGGGTATGTGTATGCTATTACCGTGCCAAAGCAGTTACTGGAATCCTTAATTGTGAGAGGTATTGTTGTTGTGTATAATTCTTTGGCTAATGTATTGATAGACATGAGTGTGTCTCATTCATTTATATCTACTGCGTTTGCTTCTGCATTAGGGTTAGAGGTAGCACGGTTAGTGCCTCCACTCATAGTAGAGTCACTTGTTAGGGGTACAGTTGATTTAGACCCAGGTTGTCGTGATTGTGAAATAGAAGTTGCCGGGCGTCGACTTCCATTTGCTTTTGTGTTGCTAGATATGTCGAGTTTTGATGTCATTTTAGGCATGGATTGGTTGTGTTCTTATCAAGCTGTGATTGATTGTTACCATCAGAGAGTTACGGTGTGCACTTCGGGTGGTGATCGTCTCTATTTTCTGGGAAATTGAGTTGATAGAGCCTTGTCGCCAGTTGTTGACCCTCGTAGTAGGAGCAAGCCTAGTGGCCTTCTTGCAACTCTCTTGGATAGTGAGAGTGATGGGGCTTGTGTTGAGTTACCAAGGATAGTTTGTGAATACCCGGATGTCTTTCCAAAAGATCTTACTAGTTTACCACCTCACCGGGAGATCGAGTTCTCCATTGAATTAGTGCCTGGCACGGCACCGATTTCCATGTCACCGTATAGATTTGCACCCGCCGAATTGCATGAGTTGAAGATTCAACTCCAAGAACTTTTAGACAAGGGCTTCATTCACCCTAGTACAGCTCTTGGGGAGCGCTGGCTCTCTTTGCGAAAAAGAATGATGGGTTATTGCGGTTGTGTATTGATTACCGCAAGTTGAATAGAGTTACGGTTAAGAATAAGTATCCTCTACGGAAAATAGATGATTTGTTAGACCAACTTAGAGGGCCTCGTTGTTTCTTAAAAATAGATTTGAGGTCGGGGTACCATCAATTGAGAGTCCAGGCGGAGGACATTCAAAAGACGACCTTTCGTACTCGTTATGGCCACTACGAATTCCTTGTAATGCCTTTTGGGTTGACCAATGCCCTGGCTTCCTTTATGGATTTGATGAACATAATTTTTTAGGAATGCGTAGACCATTCTGTGGTCGTCTTTGTGGACGACATCTTGATTTATTCAATCTTTGAAGAGGAACACGAGACTCACTTGCGGGTAGTGCTGGGTTTACTTAATGAGAACCAATTGTATGCCAAATTTGAAAAATGCGAGTTTTGGTTAATGGATGTGAAGTTTTTGGAGCATGTAGTGTCTAGAGAGGGAATGACTGTGGACTCCTCAAAGATAGATGCCGTACAAGATTGGGAACAACCCAATAATGTTTTTGAAACCTAGAGTTTCTTGGGATTAGCGGGGTATTATCGACGTTTTGTAAGGGACTTCTCTAGACTAGCTGCACCTTTAACTAGGTTGACTAGAAAAGGTATCAAATTTGTGTGGAGTGAGGCTTGTGAAAAGTCATTCCAAGAGCTTAGGACTAGATTGACTACCGCACCGGTTTTGATAATTCCGGAAAGGGGTTTGAATTACACTATCTATTGTGATGCGTCCGGGGATGGACTTGGTTGTGTCTTGATGCAAGAGGGAAAAGTTGTGGCCTACGGATCACGACAATTGAAAACTCACGAGAATAATTACCCCACCCATGATTTAGAATTAGCGGCGGTGATTTTTTCCTTGAAAATTTGGAGGCATCACTTGTATGGTGAGAAGTTTGAGGTTTTCACCGATCATAAGAGTCTAAAGTATTTGTTTTCTCAAAATGACTTGAATTTACAACAACGGTGCTGGATGGAATTTATAGAGGATTATGACTTTAAGTTACACTATCATCCGGGGAAAGCCAATGTGGTAGCCGATGCTTTGAGTCGAAAATCTGTGAGTAGTTTGGCAAGTGTGGCCATTTGGGAATGGGATATGCTAGATGCTATTGGCAAGTTTGATTTGCACTTGGGTGAGTCCAGAGAGAGTGCTACCTTGTTTACTTTGAATGCTCAACCTACCTTGGTTAGTAAGGTCATAGAGGCACAACGAGGAGACCGTGATGTGGAATCAATCCGTGTTAAGATTTCCAATGGAAAGGAAGAGAAAGGTTTGAACGTTCACTCGGATCTGAGTGTACGTTACCTAGACCGTTTGTTTGTACCAGAATCTTGTAAAAAGGAAGTACTTTGGGAGTTCCATCACTCATGCCTTGCGGTACACCCATGAGCACTAAAATGTATCATGATCTTAGTCATCAATTTTGGTGGAGGGGTATGAAACGAGATGTCGCTTTATTTGTATCGAAGTGCCTTACTTGTCAACAAGTGAAGGCCAAACACCAAAGACCAGCGGGTTTGTTACAACCCTTACTAATAGCCGGGTGGAAATGGGAGCGTGTTACCATGGATTTTGTAGTTGGCTTCCTAGAACACAATGAGGCAATGATGCCGTTTGGGTGATTGTTGATAGGTTGACTAAGTCTACACATTTCATTCCGATGTGCACCAGCGACTTAGTTGAACGCTTGGTAAAGTTGTACATTAGAGAGATAGTTCGACTTCATGGAGTCGCTGTGACTATTGTGTCGGATAGGGATCATCGTTTTACTACCTGATTATGGCAAAGCCTTTAAGAGGCATTGGGAACTAAGTTGACTCTTAACACCGCTTATCATCCTCAAACTGATGGACAGTCAGAACATACCATTCAGATTTTGGAGGACCTGCTTAGACCTTGTGTCCTTGATTTTAAGGGGCCTTAGGAAAGGCACTTACCATTGATAGACTTTGCTTATAACAATAGTTACCAAGCTAATATTGGGATGGCACCATTTGAGGCCTTGTACGGCCAACCTTGTAGATCACCGGTTTGTTGGGCCCAAGTGGGTGATGCACCGTTACTAGGTCCGAAAATTGTTAGAGAGATAACCGAGAAAGTTCTCATTTGGAAAAGGTTAGCTACGGCCCAAAGCCGACAAAAGAGTTATGCCGATAAGAGGAGACGACCTTTATCTTTTGAAGTTTGTGACCATGTGTTTATAGAAATCTCACCAAGGCAGAGTTTGATGAGATTTAGTAAGAGTGGTAAATTATCTTCAAGGTTCATTGGGCCTTTTGAGATCTTAGAGCGAATTGGGGAAGTGGCATACCGGTTAGCTTTACCGCCACAACTTTCAGGAGTTTACAACGTATTTCATGTATCTATGCTTAGGAAGTATGAACCCAACCTTTCTCATGTTCTTGATTGGGTTGACTTGGAGGTAGATGAGGACGCCTCTTACGAAGAACGACCGGTTCAAATATTAGATACCCGGGAGCAAGTGCTATGGGGCAAAACTATACCATTGGTAAAGGTGTTGTGGAGACACCATGGGGTTGAAGAAGCGATGTGGGAACAGGAGGCGGAAGTCCGCTCCAAATATCCGAATTTTTTTGAAAATGCTTAAGTTGCCTTTCTTTGTAATATTCCCTAGTGCTGAGGGAAACGTGTTTAAAGTTGTTAATCACATGTTGATATGTGCATTGTTGTTTTAAGCATAAGGTTGTTAAGAGTTGCCATTACTTTTTGGGAAATTTCATGTTTATGCATATTTGAGAGGTTGTTAATGAAATAATCATGGTGGAAATGTTAGAATTTGGTTGAGAGTTAGTATTGTGATTTGAAAATGAAATAGCATGGCTTTGATCGCTAGAAACCCCTTTGTTTGGGTAGTTTGATTTGAAAATTTGGGGACAAAATTCTTTAAAGGGGGAAGGTTGTTGCGATCCCAGTTTCGATTCTTCTTTCATGTTTTGCCACTTCGACTAGGCCGGTCGGGGATTGAGCTGCCCGGTCAGCTCGCGAGGGTCCAGGGGGCAGCGCCCCTTGACGGGTCCGAAGGCAGTGCCTTGGCGAGGTCGAGAGGCAGCGCCCCCGAAGCAAAAATACAAAATACATTCAAAGTTGTTTGTCAGCTCGAGCGGCCGTTTATGCACTCGAGCGGAGAATGTTTGGTTCCAAAAGTTTGACTTGTCTGTAAAAGTACTAGGAAGGCGTATTTGACGCTCGAGCTAGGCTTTCCATGCTCAAGCGGACCATGTTATATCAGTTCGTGAATCTGATATTTCAGATCACTTTTATATATCTCTCTCTCTGAAAATATTTCCTCTCCCTTCTCTCTACTTTTCCCTATGCCAAATTGGATCAAAACCTTAATTTCTCAAGATCCATTAGAGTTCTGCCATAGGTTCTTCATCAAAGTTAGTTAACTTCTTGAGGGCTTCATTGTGTGCGGTGAAGATTGAGTTTCGACACCGTTGATTTTAGGAGTTTCATCTTATTTCTTCTTCAAAACTTGAGGTAGGGATTTTCTTAGATTTATATATATGTTTTTGCAAGATCTATATAATTTTCAAAATCATTTTTCGATAGCTTTGAAAATTGATTGTTGATTCAAGAAGTTGAGTGATTTTGAAGTGGGTTTGTCTCTTGTTCTTTTAAAATGATCTTATGGGTTTTGATCTTCGTTGATTGAAGAAAAGATTATTTTAGAAAGTTTTCTTTCAAAAGATTTAAATTGTATAGTTTTGGTGAGAAAACCTAAAATTTGAGGATTTTTTTTAAAAGACTGAAAATCCATGAATGATATTGTTATATTTATTTTGTGTGTCAAAATAAATGGATATTTGGAAAAATTCTTATTTATATTTATATGAATGATGAATTTCAGGGAATATGAGAATTATTATTCATTTTGAAAACTAATGTTCAAAACGTTGAAATAGTCTTGAAATAACTAATTGTTGAGAATACTTGAGAAGAGGGAATTGTGTTATTCTTTCGATAATGAATTGGAATAAAAGTATTTATATTCATTTTGTGTTATTGACATATCAATTCATTTAATTACATTAAACTTTGAAAGTTGATTTGAAAACTTATATTGAGAAAAGAATGTTGAGAAACAAGTTTTCATGGAATGGTTTTGGAGTAAATACATTGGTAAGTCTTGATAGGTAGTGTAGATGATATTGAATAATTTGGCCTGAGAGTCCAGGGTGAAAAACTGAAAACCCGCGCGGATAGGTGTCGAGCATTTCGGTTAATATCGGTAAAAATGACAAATTGGTAATACTTGCATAGTCTACTTGCAGACACCGATCTAGGGATTACCAGAGTCGTTTTTACCGCTCTTGAAATGAATTGTTAAGTTTTGAAGAATTAAAATTGCATGACATCATTGAGTATGAGGGTTTTCAAAGATGAAGATGTGATTTTCTTTCAAAAGAGCATAGCATGGCATGTGTATTTCATGTCTTGAGACTTGTATAAAATGTATATACTTTGTTAAGGATTTCTTACTGGGCTTTATGCTCACCCTAAGGGAATTTTGTGCAGGAAAAGATGTAGTGATGTCGCCTAACTAAAGGCGAGGAAATGTGTGTTGAGAGTACGAGACTCTCATTTTGTTGTGACTCTGTGTGTAAGCCAAGGGCTGTATGTGTGTGGGTTTGAATAACCGTTTTGTGTAACCAGGCTCAAGCCTTGGAAACTTGTAAACCCTTGGGGATATTTATTTGTTTATTTACTTGTTGTTGGATTAATGTATTGTTGCATGAAGAACTATTGTATCATGTAATGTAAGTTTGGAGATTTATATTCGATTTTCCTTGCAAGAGACATGATTGTTGTATTATCATTTGGGCTAGAAATTTGGGGCATTACAAAATATCTCATATGGGCATAGGATAGCATTTTTCGTAGTGCTAGTAGCAAAAATGACAATGGAAATTGCAGGGTTGGGTTGGGCATATAGTAAAGGTGGTGCACATCAATATTTATGCATAAGCAGTTATAAATTTTGTCAATATTAAATAATAATTATGCTACTTATTTTCCTCACCATTTTAAGAATCACTTAGATTTTTAAATGACATTAATAGTAGTTATCAAATAAATTCTTGTTTGGGAACATCACTTTTTAGTTTAAAAAAATATATATATATTAAAAAGGCTTGAAAGCCAACATATTATATAAAAAAGTCAAAAAATTCTCTTCGCACTATACTTTTTTATAACAACCCTCATTTTTGGCTTAGTCATATTTATGAGAATTTATATGATTTTGGTTTGTTAAGCTTGCATCTTGTAAACTTTGATATTTTGCCTAACTATAAGATCACTGTTTTTTTCCTCACTTTGTGTATTGAATCTTAGTTATCTACCTTTGCTACCTCACACCTAGGTCACACCTTTGAACCTCTTACACCTAGGGCTGTCTTGGAACCATCTTGACTGACCTCCACCTCCACCTCCACCCTCACACTTAGGCCGAGGTGTGCAACACCTAGACATTCGAGATCTTTGATCCTTGAACTTTCCTGCTGAGTTGTGCACCTTAGCTAACACCTAATAACCTTGTTCCATGACTTGTACAACTAGGCCGAGGTGTGTCACACCTAGGCCAAATATTACCCCTCCTAGCCGAGGTCAAGGAGACCTTACTTGTCTAAAGCCTACGTTTTGATCCGAGATCCTTTCCTTATCAGAGTACCTATGCCACATTACTTGTTGTATACACTTCGACCTACTCTTGTAGTTTCATTCAGACACCTTTTTTAGGAGAGTTGACCAGATGATGCCACGTGTCCCAATAATGGGTATTAGTCAGATAGTAGTCGAAAAACCCATAGCATTTGCCATATCCTTGTCTTAGAAGTGGGAGAAGCTCTAGGAAGAAGAAGAGGAAGTTATTGGAGGAAGTTTAGACTTTCCAATCGTGATTTTCATACCTTGAACCATTTGATTTTTGTTTTGAGGTTAGATTCTTGATCTACTCTTATTGTTCTTTATGTTAATCTGATCACATTGTATGATCTAGCATGATTCATGAGCCATGCATTGATTTAAAGTTTTGTTTTAGAAAAAAGAAGTGATGTTCTTGTATCCTAAAAAAAAAAATCATGTTTTGATCCAAAAGTTTATATCAAGTTCTATGTACTTGTGTTTGTTTCCATGAAATCTTTAAGTATGGATACTTAGGTCCATGCTTCCACACCTAGGCCAAGCATTGCATCTTACATTGGCCTACTTTGCATGATCACTTGCACCTAGGCCGATCACAGCCCACGTCTCAGCCAAGGAGACCACACTTCGGTCAAGAGGTGTGGAACCTTGGCCATGACCTCTTGAATTCACCTAGTTAGACCATTTCGGCCCAACTCATCTCTGTGCATCCATTCCTAGACTTGGTTTGTACCTAACATGCTTTTCCAAGAAGAAAAACATTGATTTAACTTCTAGAACACACTACAAGAAATTACATTTTTAGCAACTAAAACAAATTTAGTCACTAAAAATTGTGGAATTGGCAGCCAAAAATTATGTTAGTCGGCAAAAGTACAAGATTTAACCACTAATATTTTTTAGTCGGGGTATATTGATTATTAGCGACTAAAAAAAATTTAGTCACTAAAAATGGCACAATTGGCGACAAATTTTTTTTTTTAGTTGTTGTACAGTTAGGTTTGGCTACTAAAATTATTTAGTCACCGAATAAAACAAATTACATTTTATCTTTGGCAACCAAACTTTTGATCGCCAAAAATTTATTTTCAACGACAAAAAAAAAAAAAAATTCAATCGTTGTAGAGTTAGTTTTGGCTACTGAAATTATTTAGTCATCGAATGAAAAATAAAAATTTACATTTTATCTTTGGCAACCAACCAAACTTTTGGTTGCTAAAAATTAATTTTCAACGACAAAAAAGATTTTTAGTCGCTATAGAATTAGTTTTGGCTGCTAAAATTATTTAATCGCCGAATGAAAAATAAAAATTACTTTTTATCTTTGGTGACCAAAAATTTAGTGGCAAAAAATTTATTTTTGGCGACTAACCAAAGAACTGAAATATTTAGAAGGAGCCATTAGATTTATAAAATTAATTGGCGACTAAATTTATTTTTAGTTGCCAAAGGTGTGAAAATTTTAGAGGGAATAGAACCACCGCCTAAAATTTTAGAGGGAACAGAACCATCTCTCTTTAAACCCATTCCTCTCCCTCTCTATGTGCAGAATAGAACCACCGGCTCTCCTCCCCTTTCCTTCCCTCCAACAACGCGCCTCCTATTCAACTACTTTGCCACCGGAACCACCATCTCTCTCTACATCTTCTATTTCATCTCTGTCTCTCTCTCTCTCTCTCTCTCTCTCTCTCTCTCACACACACACACACACACACACACACACATACACACACACACAGAGTTCTGATTGCGAAACCCTAGCCGATGCTGTGAGATACGACGACGACGGCCATGTTCTGGCGTAGATCTGACAATCGTAGGCCGAGATCTAAGTCGATCCACATAGATTGCAAATCCACACCCCATCTCTGTCTGAAATATTTCACACCGCTGCCTCCTCCTCCACTGATCTTCACAGATCCACCGCCACTGCCACGAGATCCAGATGCTCCCTTGATGCTCCGTCTCGCGTATGCTTTCTCTTTCTCTTTCTCTCTCTCTATATATATATATGTATATACATATATATGTATATCTGTGTATCTATAGATCTTCAATTGAAAATTACAGATTTTTCTAAGAAATCTAATACATTAAGGCTGTGTTTGGATTTTTTTGAACTTGGGTTGGAATTTGTGGAGGGAAAGGAAAAACACAAGGCAAAAGTAACAAATTTCTCTGTGCATTTTTATATGAAATACTAATTTCTTTACTTCTCAAGAATGTACATTATGATAGGATGTTTTTGTTTTGTTAATCCCAAATTTGTGAACTTTAATTTAATGCAGGGCCGCTTTGAGATACGGTCCCTATTTGAGTGGAATGGCTCAGAACCCACATCTGATCAGGGACCATATCCAGACATCAATGTATCTGTGCTAGTAGAATAGTTATGAAGGTATGGTTTTTCGTGTTCTTCTCTTTCAGTTGTCTTTTAGTTTAGGTATAGTTGTTAAATCTTAAAGACAATATTAGGTCTTCTAGAGACACTTAGAAGCTGACATTATGATTGGTTATTGAAGCTAATTGCAACCATCCATTCTTGTTGAAACATTTTATTGGAAAAACTTATCTAAATGTTCCTTTCGTTTTTCAAAGAATTTTCCTTTTTTATAAATTACTTTTTGGTAGGTTGGAGACTCAGAAGACAAATATTTTGGCAGTGCTGCATGGGTTAGATAAGAAGGAGCTTAAGGGTAGCTTGTCTGAGGAGGATTTGGCAGCTCGGGAAGGGGCAAGGAAGGACTTTGGTCATGCGGCTCATATGGAGGATGTTAGTTACTGATAAAGATCCAGATGTTTGTGGCTGAAAGAGGGGGATCGAAATATAAAAAATTTTCATCGTATGGCAAATGCTAATCGTCGGGTAATCAGATTGAGAAAATGCGAGTCAATGGTGTGGTGTTATCGTCAGAGGAAGAGGTGGGGGATGGCATCGTGAGTTTCTATAAGTGCCTATTTCAGGGGGAATGAGAGACTTGGAGGCTAGGGTTGGATGGTGTTCAATTCGATGCTATTTCAAAGATGGATAGGCAGGTGTTGGAACGACCATTTTCAGAGGAGGGGGTTTTAGGGTCTTTGTAGAGGATGTTTGGGGACAAAACGCCAGGGCCTGATGGTTATACTATGCTTTTCTTTCAGTTGTGTTGGGAAGTTGTGAAGACAGACGTGTTGGCTATGTTTGCTTAGTTTTATCAGACAGGGCAATTCGAGAGGAGTCTTAATGCTACTTTCATAGCCTTAATTCCAAAAAAAAAATGGGGCGTAAGATATTAGGGATTTTTGACACATTAGTTTGTTAGGGAGTGTGTACAAGCTTTTGGCTAAAGTCTTGGCTAACAGATTATGCGGGGTTTTGGAGGAAGTGGTGCCAGAGTCCCAGAATGCCTTTGTAGGTGGTCGTCAGATTTTGGATGTTGTGTTGGTTGCTAATGAGTGTGTTGATTCGTGGATTCGACATTTACAAATTGGATATCGAAAAGGCGTATGATAATGTGAATTGGAGGTTCTTGATGAATATGTTAGAAAAGATGGGGTTTGGGGTGGTGTGATGGAGGTAGATTCTGTTTTGTATATCTACTGTTTGAATGTCTGTCCTCGTGAACGAGACACCAACAGGTTTTTTCCCAATGTACAGAGGTTTGCAGCAAGGGGATCCTTTGTCTCCGTTATTGTTTATCTTGATTGTGGAGGCTTTGGGCCATTTGTTATCCACGGCGGTTTAGAGAGGTTTGTTGACAAACTTCGAGGTGGGAATGGCACAACATACTAGCTTGGTGGTGTCTCATATGTTTTATGCAGATGATGCCCTTATTTTTTGTGGAGTGGAGAAGGCTCAGATTGGTTATTTGAGATGTGTTCTTTTACGCTTTGAGGTAGTTTTGGGGCTTCGGGTGAATTTGGGGAAACCCAAGATGATTTCGATTGGTGTGGTTCCTCGTATATCGGTTTTGGCTGCCATTTTGGGGTGCAAGGTGGCTGCATTGCCCACATCTTATTTGGGGTTACCTTTGGGTGCTTCATATAAGGCGAAAAGGGTGTGGGATAGGGTGGTGGGTAGGGTGCAGCGTCATTTGGCAGGTTAGAAGCGCCAATACCTTTTGAAATGAGGGCGAGTGGCTCTGATAAAGAGTGTGCTCTCAAGCATACTGACTTATTTTACGTATGTTCATGTCATCCCTGTATCTGTTGCTAAGAGGCTAGAGAAGTTACAGAGAGATTTCTTATAGGGTGGTGGTTCTGAGTCTTTTCATTACCATCTAGTCGCTTGGGATCAGATTTGTTCTCCTAAGATGATGAGGGGTGTGGGGATTTAGAGTTTGGTTTTGTTCAATTTGGTCCTTCTAGGGAAGTGGTTATGGCGGTTTGGGGTCAAAAGGGAGCGGTTGTGGAGGACAGTGGTGAGGGTTAAGTATGGTTTGCGATGAGGGGATTGGAGTATTGGAGAGGTTACACAGTCGCATAGACGGAGTTTATGGAAAGGTATTTGTTTAGGCCGGGAGGAGTTTTTGAAAAGGGTTAGTTTTAAGGTTGGAGTAGGGGATCGAGTTCGATTTTAGTGGGATAGGTGGTGTGGCGAGGTGGCGTTGGAGGTAATGTTCCCGTTGATTTTTCATCTTGTGATTGATCAAGAGGCGATGGTGGCATCTTATGCTCATATTCAAGGCCAGGTCGTGGTGTGAAATGTTCGGCTACAGCGGGATGTGCAGGATTGGGAGGTCGACCAGTTGTTGGATTTGTTGGGCTTTTTTTATGGGCTCCAGTTTGGGGGGGTTGGGGAGGATTCTTTGAGATCGGATGGGTTCAAGTCCAAAGGGTTATTTTCTATGTCTTCTTTTTACCATTCGCTTTCGGGAAAGGTTGGGATGTCGTTCCCATGGAAGACTGTTTGGGTGGTAGGTTGTCCGTCCAAAGTTACTTTCTTTATGTGGACAACAGTTTTAGGGCGTATTATGACGATTAATAATTTGGTTCGTTGCAGGCATATTTTAGTAAACTAGTGTAGCATGTGTTGTCGCGATGCGGAAACGGTAGATCACTTATTGATTTGTTATTCAGTTGCATCTCGTCTTTGGATGGTTATTGTTGCTATCTTCGGTTTGGCTTGGGTTTAACCTGGGACAATGCGGATAGTGTTACAAAATTGGGCTCGGAGAAGGGTTGGGAAGCGTCGTCGAAAGGCTTGGAAGTTGGCTAGTCATTGTCTATTGTGGCTCATTTGGTTGAAGCATAATAGGCGAGTATTTTTGGGGGAGATGCGTTCAGTGGCACGGTTGGAGAGGCGTTTGTTCCTTGTGTTGCATAGTTGGTTATCATTATCAGTGGACCGGGATATTTTGACCTTTGTTGATTTTGTAGAGGAGTTGATTTAGTTATTTTTGCTATTTAGTGCTATTTTGTTTATATTTGCTGTTAGTTGGTAGGTTTGATATTGTATTCTTTGCATCGGCATGATGCTTTTAATAAAGTCTGCTTATTTATAAATAAATAAATAAATCACTTTTTACAATGTTCTGTTGCCAGTGCTTTTATGTTTGAGATGGAACTTTACTCTGTAAGGCTCTTCTTAACTGGGTAAAGCTCACAAAATCCTGCCAATTTGGGATACAATCGTGGATTTTCATTGGGAGGTATCGGGAAGGATTCAAAATGTTCTAAACAAAATCATCATCATCTTCTGTTCTTCATCTCCTCTTAACAAAATATATGAACAATCTTCGAATAGTAGCCCATTCTGAATGTGCCTCTGTGATTGCAGGCTATCCAACGCGGTTCTTTTTCACATAAGATTGAACATTGTCAGCGTTAGCTAAGCCATTTAAGAATTCTCACAGCTCCCGCTCAGGACCAAATGATCAAGGGTACAAACTTGTGGTAGATGCCCCCCCCCAGCTTGAGCACATTTGTTTTTCAGATTATTGTACAGAGGATTTTGTCTTCAGGAATTTACCATCTTTGTCCAAAGCATCTCTTTTTGTTGGATCAACTGACTTAAGTTTTATTGATGATGGTCCTTGCATATATAAGCTTCTAAGTGGGATCCCAAATGTTAAGTTTCTTGATGCATGTTTTTCTATAAGTTTCTCTACTCATTAGTTGTTGTGATGTTTATCATGTTTTTAAAGGATACTTGCAATAATTGATGTACTCATTTTTGTGCTTCTTTTATCCATAATGATTTTGCTTTATCAATTGTCCAATGGGTTTTAAACCTGGGTAATGGAGAATGCATATGCTATATGGACAACTGGCATGAAACCAAAGTAAAACCCCCATGCATAAGATTAAGTTCTGAAATGAGTAATCTATTATATCATAATTTCCTAACAAAAGGATTGTGATATGTCTATTCACCTCATGTTTAGTTTCAAGCCGATGTTGATGATTATATGATGCCTACATTCCATAATTTGACCCAATTAAAGCATGGGGGTGGTAGTGACAATTGCTAGAATTTGAAATTGCTAGCAGACTTTCTTCAGTGCTCACCTAATCTTGAACCTTTAATTCTTGAGGTGCGTGAGATTTATTGCAAGATTTAGTTAGAAATGTTTTAAAGTTGCTGGCTTTTATATTCTTCTTGTCTTGAGGGAAATGGGCTCGATATTTTTGCCAAATCTTGGTATCGACCACAGGAAGTGCCCAGTTGTTTGTTATTACATCTCAAGGAAATTCAAATAAAACAATTTAGTGCGAAAGATTATGAGCTTAGCGTGATAGAGTATTTGCCGAAAAATGCTAAAGTTTTAAAGAAGATGACAATTAACTGTCAAAATTCAGATGATTACTTTTGTAGGGAATTAGCTTCTTTTTTTAGGGGCTCAAAGAGTTGTCAATTAATATTCTTCTTTGAATCTATAAGTCAATCTTCTTAATTATTATTATTGTTTTTATTCTTCTTGTTATGGTTGTGAGCACATGCAAGTTGACATTTATAAGTTGACATTTATAAGGGGTGATTCTCTCCATCAAACATAGAACCTCAAAACCAAAATAGAAGTATAATTTCATCTCATCACCAAAATGTCTGTTGGGGTTTTTGTTTGAAAATTTGTCATGGCACTTATGGAAAGGTCAAATTCAATGTTAACCACGTTGACAATATGGTTATTCGGGCTATCTTCCTTCTTGATACTCTTGATAAAGATATCAATTCCTTTTCCATGAGAGTCAGGATTGCCACTTGTACAAGTCAATTTTGTCTTAGAAGGAATATCATCTTCAAGGTTCATTATTCTTTGGAACTAGTTTACTCTTTCTTGCTTTTAAGTGCAATATTTGAGTATTTTTGGGATTTGTTGTTTTAGAAATTGTGACATTGTATGAAGCTTTATGGATATTTTTTATATTTATTCCAATTAGATTTTGTTCAAGTTGTTCTTTGATTTACTTAATGCAGGGAATGGTACACTTGGCATTTCCTGAACTAGTTAAGATTGGCAATGACAACTATCTTTATGCCAAAGTTTCAAAATTTGTTGAGAACAAATCAGAATTGTTTAAAGACAAACCACCAGGCTTGATTGATATAGTTGGAGATGAAGATAAAGCAAAGGTTGATCACCTTTTGGCATGGTACAAATTAGTTTTTGGTGGTATTGATTAACTTTTGGATATTAATTTTGTTTAATCCTCTATTTTGTATGGAATTATATTTTTGAGATTGGATTATACTTGGTTTGTATGGAATTTCTATTGAAAATATTAATTTGATGTTAAATATGATTTTTTTTTTTTTATGGTTCAAAGTGAAATGTATGCATGTTGTGGAATGGCTGCTAATTTTATCAGTATATGGATTATTTTATTTATATACAGGGTACAGATTGTACTAATAATGGAATAAATACAGGTAATTGAGAAATTAAAAAAAAATTATAAAATTTTTTGCAACTAAATATTTTGGTAGTAAAAAATGCAAGAAAAAAATTTTCATGACTAAATATTTAGTAGTAAAAAAGAAATAAAAGACTTTTGGTGACCAAATAGTTAGTAGCCAAAATAAATCCAAATGAGGGAAGAAACTTGTCTACTAAATATTTTAGTCACGAAAGAATGTGCATCCTTCAACGACTAAAATGTTTGGTCGTAAAATACTATGAAATGAAAATATCTAATCTTTTGGCGACAAAACTGTTTAGTCGTGAAAACTAATGACAACTAAACTATTAGGTCGGTAAATGTATTATTATTAGTGATAAAATTTTTAGTTGGTAAATGTATTATTATTAGCAACTAAAATGTTTTAGCGACTAAATATTTTAGTCGCGAAAAGATAATAAATAGTCGGTAAATGTATTATTATTAATGACTAAAATTTTTAGTCGGTAAATGTATTATTATTAGCGACTAAAATGTTTTAGCTACTAAATATTTTATAATTTAATTTTAATTTAATTACTTTTTGCGACTAAATATTTCGTTGCCAAAACGTTATGTTTGGCTACTAAGTCTGTTTTAGTAGCTAAAGATAAGATGATTAGAGACCGTTTGGCGACAAACGGGCCGATGAAAAACTTTAGTCGCCATTGACTTTCGGTGACTAAAACACAACCTTCAGCGACTAAAAATTTGGTCGCCAAATGTGTTATTTCTTGTAGTGACATGTTTTACTTTGTTTTGACTTGGTTTTGGAAAGAAATGCCGAGATATATTTTACGCATTTGAAACTTATTTTGAGAGTGCATTGCATAACCATCTTTGCGCATCTTTTCTTGTGTTCTTGAAGTGCATTCAATGGGACTTGTCATGTATTTGTAGGTCTTGGATCTATGCATTAATTCCCACGTCCAAAGAGCTATTGTGAGTGGTATTTTTAATAAAGTTATGTTATAATGTTTTAGATAAAAGTTTTATTTTGTTTTGGAAAAGTATTTAATTAAGCATGAATGATTATCTCTTAGTTTTTGTATCAAGTATTATGTTTGTTTTGATGACATTCTTGAAAGGTCCATGTGTACTTGAGGATTTTAATATAACTAGTACCTTTATTTGAGGTATCTCCTTTGCCACTGACGGGTGGGCTTGTCTAATTGATTCCAGGTCGGTTATTCCTTTTGTTTTATCAATAAATGTTCGTCCTTGTATTATGTAGATATTAGTAAACATCCTATGAAGTTTGAAAGCCTTTGATTGATGAATTTGGTTCATTCTTTATTTTATTACAAGCTATAATATGTACGGTTTTGGTAAAATTTCGGTTGTCATTCATTTAAACCTTTATTACTTATATCTGTCACTGAGTTTTCAGATCACCCCTCTCTTTATGTAGGTGAGGAACAAGAAGGTGATGTCACCTAAGCTTTGTGGAAGATGTGTTTTGATTCATGTTTTGCATTCATCTTGAAGATTATGCTTCTTAATTTTATAGTTAATTTCTTTTATATGTTTTGGCATGAGAAGCCTTTTGATCAAGATGTAATATCAAGTTTAATTTATTTGTATCCAAGTTGTAAAACCATATTAATAGGTACATCATTTCATTTAATCTATGTGCAACCCTTATGGATTAATTTGATTTAAAATTTATTACTTCTGCACATATATGTCCCATATGTATACTTTATATGTGTGAATCTTTATAAGTTGGCCTTCATTAATCTATGATTATTGGCCATCACGACATCATTTTATTACGGGGCGGAATGAGATTATGACATTTTTATAAATCTTTTCGTAAAAAATAAAAAAAGTCATTCCAAATATATTAATTTTTTTTACCTCGTATTTAACTAAAATAATATGTTTTCAAACCGTTTAAAGTGATTAATTGAATTATTAAATACCATTCAGACTTCTCTTATCATTGACTTATTTGAACCTCAATCTTATTCGAACATGTATGATGCGTTCATTCATCTTATTTGCAAATTATTTTTCTTTATATACAAGAATATGTATCTAACAATTTTTTTTATGTATATAATTTTTACACTTTTATATTATTGAAAATTTCATTTTTATAGTAATTATTGTATTATGACATGAAGAATTTGTTTTGTACTTACAATTGCATATATACAACTAATTTAGATATAATGAATTTCATAGTTTAGAAGGGCTAAATTGCCTTTTCTAGTTATGTTTTAAAAGTTTAACGATTTTGTTGGGTTTAAGATTTTTAGAACAAATTTTTGTTATTGATTTATGTTAGATCAATATCAAATCTGTCCATGAACACTGTTAGGACTTGTTTGATTAACATGATTAATAATGAAAAAATAATCTTGTGAATTAGTGTAAGATTATTTATTCAATTAAATTAGTGAGGTAACCATTTATTATGTATTTATTTTATTTATTTTTCTTTTCTACAAGAAATTATGATCCTCAACTTTCTCAATATTAAAAATTCATCAATTTCGTTGAAAATTATAACCCTCAACTCCTCCCAATATTAAAAATTTACTAATTTCATTAGAAATTATGATCCCCAACCCTCTCATATCCGAGTTACATGGAATAGAGTTTGGATCCTTGGTTGTGCTCGTCGTATATGCCACCTTTTATATTCAATTATTTATTTTTATTTATTTCTTTGATAAGCCACGACAGCATGGGATATAAGAGGCGGACAAAAGGATCACACACCCTGGAAATAATTATGCTTTCTTTGTTCTAAAAAAATAAAAATAAAATAAAATAAAATATATTTGGTAGTATTACTAGAAAATACGAATACTCTATCCGTTTATGTTTTGGAATGCACGTTCTGAAAATGTAATATACTTTCATTCTAAAATGATAAATTTAGTAATCCAAAATGATTTCAAAAATATATTCAATTATAAACCCTAAAAGTTACCTTAGGAGAAAAAACACATCAAATATAACAAATTAAAATTTAAGAAGAGTGAAGTTTTGGTACAAAAAAATGTAAAAAAATGATCATAATGCTCATGCAAATGTGTTGCAACATGATTTATTTAAAAAAGAAAACACAATATTTTATGAAATGTCTAATTGTTATAAGAAAACTGTTCAACGAGTACCATAAATTCTAATAGTATAATATAAAAAGTCTACATCTACTGCAATACTACATTTTAGGTTGAAAAAGCAGCATCATCTAAGGCGTAGGAACCACCTATTGTGTGAAGGAGGTCTTGTCCTACTCGCAAAAAGGATACTATGGTTTGGCAACACCATAAATTGTCCCATACGCCAAATCAAAAGAGGTCCCTTCAGCCTCAATGCCTCATTTCCTAGATGGGTTTCTTTCCAAAACGTAGGGTTTGGCGTATTTTAAAAGATTTGCACTGACTTTCTAGGGTCTAGATCCCTTTCTTGAAGTCTCTCATTCATTTTCTCCGTGCAACGATTGAGATTCAACTAATCAAATCTAACGGTCCAGATCGAAAAAGAAGAAAAATAAATAAATAAAATAAAACAAATTGAAATTTCAGTTTTCCCGCCCAAAGCTATACAAGTTATACACATTTTGTTTTGGATTCACTGTCACTTAGCCTCACACTCACCCCTTCTCCTCCACCGAACCCACCCTCACCAGCGACCCAATCCCGGCGGCAACCCACTCCTGACGATGGTGACCCACTCCTGAAACCCAATCGATCGAGGTGGATTGATTCTGTCTGCTTCACAAACCAGAGCCCTCACGCTCTTCTCCTCCACCTCACTAAACCCGTCTCATTGGCGACCCTCTCTACAACGACCCCTTCTCCAAACCGAACCGATTGCTTTGCCCTTATTCTCTCTGCCCTCACTTTGTGAAGAACTGCTGTTTGTTCTTTGAAATTTTTTGTCTCTCGAGTTGTTGTCTTTAAGTTTTTGTCTCCAGAATTTTTTTTGTCTCTGAAGCAAATATAAAGATTTTTTTGTCTCTGAAATAAAGATTTTATTTTTGTTGCAGATTTTATTTCTCTGGAGTAGAATGCTTCTTTGGGAGGATGAAAGTTATGAATCTTTGCTGCCCATCTGCGGCTTAGAAGTTTCTTATTTTTCTAAATTTTTATTTTTATGGTTGTAATGGAACTTGTATATTATGTTTGCTAATGACTGGCACTATAATGGAATTTGAATTCAGTGTATTTTATGGTTTCTCAATTTGGGAATTTCTTATGTCTTTACTCATGACATAAACCAAAGACAAACTTTCACTGACCAACATTAAATGGGTAAGTTCTATTCATTTCACTAGACTTGAAGAAAATAGATATTCTATCTTGCTCAATTTCCTTACTCCAGTATTTCAATGGAAATTTTTTAAGAACAAATAAAAATCAAATCTCTCTTCTTCACACTGACTAACTTATTATCTTCTTGCATGATATTACATATTGCAAATTTGGCTTACATACTAACCCCCTTCTCCCCATCAGTAAGTGAAAATTATTTCTCTTGTTGAAAGCCCAACGCAATTATTAAATTTCCACCATTCACAAATTTATGGTGAATTCTTACTCCAGAAGTATCACCAACATATGATGAAACACCAAAAAGGACTTTATCATCATTGTAATTGACTTCGATTTCAAAGCATTGGTTACTCCAATGGTGTGCAATAAGATTCATAAAACTAGCATCATATAATACTATAATCTCTTTGAAGAGATTTAATCAGCAAATCCTTGGCAGAACCCCACTTCAAAATTGGCACTAATTAGCACTAATGGCATCAAGATTTCCAAGGCACCTCCAATACCAAAATATTGGAGAAGTTAATTTGTAAAGGCCGTCAATATGCTTTAACTAGATTCCATACCAAACTGCTCAATTCATGTACTACTAGTGATTCAAGAAACAAAGGTTGTGTTTGGTTGTGTTCTCCAAATATATTTCCACCCTCCCATTTGCACGTCACGTTTGGATACAGTTTTCAAAATATATTTCCATCACACAATTCAAAATGCAACTCTTCTTCCCATTTGGAAAATTTCTCCGTTCGTTTCTCCGCTGTGAAAAGCTTCCAAACATACATATTCTCTGTCTTCAGTCTTCTCCATTTTTGAAAAGCTTCACATGTAAAGAAATTTAAAGCTGAAGATCACAGTTTCATGGGTTGTCTTCCTTAAACTCCTTCAAATCTAAACCATGTCTGTAAAACCCCTTACCACCCATAAATTCGCATCTACCAGCTCCCACAAATCATCTGAGTTTCAGTTTGTGCGTTGTGGAAGATTCACCCTCCGGGCAACAAAACGACGACAAGAACAAGGTAAAATAAATCACAAATTTCTCTCAAAATATATACAACTCACTGATTTCATGATTCATCTCCTAATTCATCCCTAAATTTATTTGTCTCGGGCCAATTTTGTGAAGCTTCTTCTTGAATCAGACGCCTACCGAAAAAGCGCATATCCACCCATTCTACCCACTCCGTCACCGGTGACAACTATTCCACTCATACTGCTCTAGTACGCATACCCTTCAATCGATCTACTATGTAATAGCTGAGAAGTAGAAATGGCTTTCCCTGATCTGTCCAACAAAAGCTGAGCCGGTCAACCGCCAGGACAACTGGTCGGTCGTCCTCCAAGTCTTTTGGCCAGTCGACCGCCAATCCACCTCTGGTCTACCGCCACTCACCCCTTTGATGCTTTTCTTCTTCTGCTCTCCTTCTGTTTATTTTCTACTATGTACACTTCATATAAAACATTCTTTCACAAACTTTTTGCATGCAATATTCTGCGTTTTCTTGTTTATTTGTTTTACCCAACATTGTTTAATAACTTCAATTAATAAATCTTTTATTCGAACTAAAACATAATTGTAGATGAATCTTGCATTGATTCTGGAAACTGAAGTTATATGATAAATTATGCTTAAATCAGTTATGTTGTTATTTTTTAATATCCACTTCAGATGAGTTTAGATATAAATTGTGTGTTGTTAGATGAATGGAAACAATTCAGATGATAATCAGGACACAAGAATGTGGAGCTCCATAATTGAAATAAAGCTAATAAACATGTTGAGAAAAGAGGCACAAAAAAATCAAACAAAAGGCCGTAGTACTGTGTGGACAATTAGGCATTGGAATCATTTTGCAAAATCTATATGGGTTCTGATACACACCAAAATAGGTGAGACAAAAATATCAGCGACTAAAAGCTAATTACCAAACTTTCAAGCAACTACAGGCATAGACCGGTCGGGGATGGGATCCCATTGTAGGAACGGTTGTTGTACCTGATGATTTTTGGGATAAGGGATTGAATTAACCTGTGTCCTTTTTAAATTTTTTTTTGTAAAATTTTATGACACGTACAATACACTTATTTTTGAAATTTTCAATTGATGTAGGCAACAAAAAATGTAAAGAAATTTAGGATAAAAGGATTTGAGTATTTTCAAGAAATGGCCGAAATTGTTGAAAACTGTTGTGCCACAGGGGCCTTAGCCTGTGCATTCACACAAGGAGCCCCTGACTCCGATGAAGATGATGAAATGCTTAATAAATTTTGGTCACCTGGAGCTAGTGGGAGTTATGCGGCTGAACCTATTACTGTTGACTTATTCGGCGATGAATCCATGGACCCATCGAAGGGCAAAAGTCACAGGAGGGGCCCTACAAATAGCCAGACTGACAGTGGCCGTTCTAAAAGGTCACGATCAAGTGGCTTTGATGATGTCTGCGTAGCTTTCAATACCTACATACAGGCAAAGATGGAATACTCTCGTGCACGATCAACCAACACAGAGGCTGTAAGTGCATGTGGTGATGAATATTTCCTTGATGCATGTCAAAATGCCCTGATAGAGCTTGGGGACATACCACCGGTCTAATATGTTAGGGCACTAACACTATTCAAAGACAAGGAATGGCGAAGGTTTTTTATGCGTACTCCTGTTCATATGTGCCTAGCTATATCCTAGCTTTGGACTGAAGGGAGAAGTTATGGCTTGATGGAGTTTGCAGCTCTCTTTGTGGTTGCGTAACATGATTTGAAGATTTCTGTTTTCTTTTTCTTTTTTATTTTTTTTTTCACCTGATGACATGCTTTTTTTTATCTGTCTTTGTATGTTTATTTGTATATTTTTCTTACACTGTTTTTATTTTATATTTAGATGTGATTTTATTTTTCTGCGTTCATTCATGTCTGTTTTCTTATTTCTATTTCAATTCTCAATTTTACACACAACATACAATATGCATTAGTAGGTATGGCAAGATGACTAAATATTAATTTGTTTTTTCTTCTCATGCATATTTTCATTTTGTTTGATAAATGACTAAGGTTGACAAATTGTAGACAGTGGTTAATTTTAGTTTCACCAATAATGGTAACAGTTATCATGTTGTTAATCATTTATGATAATTATGCTCTTATTGTGATGTAGCCGAAACAATATGTCATCCGACACAGAAATCAATGCAATGAAAGGCTCATCATCTGAGGAGGATGAGTTTTTCGAAGATTTTATGGACTTTTTGATGATTGCTTTTATGAATGAACATATGAATGGGTCAACCAGTAGACGACCGCAACGAACTTGTCCATTCAAAGGTGATGATTATATCTTCAGTTTATTAAATGGCCATCCTGAAACAATGATGGACATCATGTGAATGGATGCCCAAACATTCATTTTATTGAAAGACACCTTACTTCAAAATGGCTTTGTCGAAACTGAACATATGCATATCAGTGTCGAGGAATTGCTTGGCATTTTTTTATACACATTCGCAGAAAATGATCGGCATAGACTACTGACCGATAGATTTCAACACTCCATTAAAACTATTTTTCGGCACATCAAAATCATTATGCGGGCCTTGTGCAAGCTTGCATCAACGGTTATCAAACCATGTAACCAAGACGAGATACTGGCAAAAATTTTAAATAATAGGACCTTTTTTCCCTAGTTCAAGGTATGACTATATGTTTGTCCTGTAAGTTTGCAATAACAATAATGAAGGGAATTTTTTTGTTATGTTTTCAAAGTAATATCTAGGTTTGCTTCACGTTTAATGTCAAACTAATATATTTCAAGTAGGATTGTGTCGGTGCTATCGATGGCACATTGGTGGATGCATAGGTCCTTGTCTCAAGACGGAATACATTTCGTGGTCACAAAGCTACGGTATCGCAAAATGTTCTCGCAGCTTGCGACTTTGACATTTTGTTCACATTTATCAATTCTAGATGTTAAGGAAGTGCCCACAACAATGCAATTTTAGTAGACTCAATTACAAGAGCTGATCTACATTTCCCATACCCACCCCATGGTGAGTGTCGCCAAAAAACACACTATACTTTCTTAAATGTTGATATTTGTGTATATGTATTTGACAGAGCATTACAAACATTATTTACATGTAGGCAAGTATTATTTAGTAGATGTCGGGTTCACGAACATGCTTGGATTTCTTGCCCCATTTCGTTCCCAACGCTATCACTTGCAAGAGTTTCATGGTCGTCATTATTCTGGACCAAAGGAATTGTTTAACCATCGACATTTGTCGTTACGCAATGTCATAGAAAGAACATTTGGTGTTTTGAAGAAGCGCTTTCTAATATTGCGGTCCATGCCAAATTACAAGTCCACGTAACAAGGACACCTTGTGATTGCATGTTATGTAGTGCACAATTTAACCCATTTGGATGCAGCTATGGACCCATTCTTCATGGAAGCTGATAATGAAATGGCGGCAGAAGCAACAGCAGACAGGTTTATTGGAGGTCAAGCTAACTATGTTAACATGTCACAATATAGGTTGACGTACCAATCGAACTTCAAGGATGCAATTGCTACTACTTGTAGACACCTTATTTTTTACCGTCCGCAAGACTCAGATGCTTGGTTCAATGCACTCAATGATGAAAGTTGAATTGTGAATTCGCAATGATTCGGAATCAGTCAGGCTTCTGAAATAGCCTCACATCTTCCACATTTACCTTGTTTGAACCCTTGGGTTTCATTTTTGGACCATTTCTCACCCTGAGCTGAGTTTGAACCAAAAAAATAGGGGAGGCCATCAAGGCCTGGCTGTGCATTGGTAAGGGCTAGCCGTGGCTATGAATGGCCGGCCGGCCGACCTTCGATGGCGATAAACACTGTTCTGGGCGGGAGGCCGCCAGCTGTCTATTTTTGAAGATATTTATCACCTTTTCAGCTTGAATTCTATAAAATTGAAGCTCTGGGATTGTTTTGAGGGTTGAAAAAATATCAAGAAGAGATATATACACCGTGAAGCCCCTTCACTTCTCCTTCTTCCATTGAAAGTCACCTTGAAGCTAACCTAGCTTGCTTACACCACCACTACACACCATATACAACCTTGTCTTACCACCCAAAGCCTTGGTTAATCTTGAGGAAGTGTAATTCAAGCTTGAGATTGCATTGAAACCAAGTTTGGAACTTCAAGAACAAGCTTGCTTCTTGGAAGGTATAAGCTTGCTCTCTCTTTTCTTGCTTTCATTTCTATCCTTTATTTCATCATTCTTGCTATTTTGGTTGGTTTTGAGTTTGTTTGAAGTATTGGAGTTGGGTTTGAAGGGTTACCAAAAGGGTAGAGAGAGTTTGCTCTTTCTATACCTTTATTCATAACTCAAACTCTTCTCATTTTCACTCTTTTTCTTTGGTATTCATATTGATTTTCAGAGGTTTGAAAAGGCTTAAAACCATGTTTTGAAGTTTCAAAAATGGAGGGGTTAGCCACCCCTCCTCACCCTTGTTTACTAGCCTTAATGCTCATCTTTGTTGTCTTGCTTTTAACCCCTTTTCATGCATGTTTCACCTATGATTTGCATGTATTTCGGACTATTTTGAGGTTGTCTAAGCTTTTCCAATTGGTTCATGCCTTGTTAGATACACTTGAGGTCTCATAGTTCACATACTTCTTGTTTAATATGCTTTCTTGGTTCATTTTACATGCTTTGGGGCCTAAATTTGCTAATCAATCAATCAATCAATCCATATCTTTCATTCATGAGAATGGTTTCAACCAATTGAGGTTGCTCAATGTATGTAAGGGAGACCTACGCTTAATAGCTTAATCTCTTCAGAGATTCATCATCAACAATGTAATCTCCTTCTCATGTCTTGGGAGGACCACTTGTTTGACATCACTTCTTGTTTAGAGGACTTTAACATCACATTTGGACAAATGGATTAATGAATGGCAAGGCCTAAAACAATTGGTTTAAAATTTGGATCAACACACCTAAAGAAAAATGGCTTAAATAACTTGAACTTGGCTTGACGTTATGCCAAGTTCCTTGTGTCAAGGGTCATCAAGCATTAATTCATGGCGTTTTTGATGTCCTTGAAGTGTCTCAACTTCCTTTTTTGAGTTCATTCCATGACAAAAAGGGAAGTGTCATGGCCCGAACCCGCCCCTATGGGTTAAGGACATAACCGGCCAGTAATCCTGAGATCACATATGGCCTCAACCTTAACAGACATAACTCATCAGAGTAAAGGGGCCAAACGGAAGCAAAATTTAAAACTTCGTCCATAGAGCCGTGCTTATATGCACATCAACAAACCATGCTCACATACGTTAATAACCTACATCAAAAGTACAGTAGTAACACTTCTTTACAGACAGGATCATCTAAGCTGAGCCAACCCATAACAGACTATATACAAATATACACAAAGTCCTAGCCAACAAAACAAAACGTAAATGCATAACAAAATGGCAAGGATGGGTCTCGTGCGTGAGACACAAGGCTGACTCTCCCAAAACTCATGTTATTCATGGCAGACTTCACTGGGGCCGAGTTTGGACTTCTCTTGGCTCACCTACAAATACATGAATGAGCATGAGCGATAGCCCAGTGAATAATATCAATTACAAAAGTTACATATCAATGTAGAATACCAGGTTCCAAACGGCCTTGGGCCCAATTCATATTTTTATTTAACAGATGTATAACTATACGAATTTCAAATCAAGTGACTTGTAGTTTCAACATTTTGGCCTTTGGCCCATTCAGGTTTCCATTCATGTCAAAATGGCCTTCGGCCCACTCATTTATGTCAAAACGGCCCTCGGCCCACTCATTTATGTCAAAACGGCCTTCGGCCAAATCATTTATGTCAAAACGGCCTTCGGCCTGTTCATTCTTGTCAAACGGCCTTCGGCCTACTCATTCATGTCAAAACGACCCTCGGTCCATTCATATAAGTCAAAACGACCTTTGGTCCATTCATATATGTCAAAACGACCTTTGTTCCATTTATATATGTCAAAACGACATTCGGTCCGTTCATTTCTATCAAAACGACCTTCGGTCCATTCAATTCTATCAAAACGACCTTTGGTCCATTTGTGTTTATCAAAATGACCTTTGGTCCATTTGTGTTTATCAAAACGACTTTCGGTCCATTTTTTTATTCATGTCAGACTTTTGTCCACAATCCCAATTAGCAACTCATAAAGCTTATAAAGGAATAAACAATTGGACATTCACAAGCATTCGAATATCGATATCACTCATAGTGATCGGCTTGTGGATTTGCCCTGGAGCTTGACCTTACACATATCATGAACACAAAAGGGTCACTAATAGTTTGATCCGTTCTTTAATTCACATATTCCTCTTTAGGCTTTATTCTTATCTCATTAACTCATTTACAATGCTTAACATATGCCTAAGAGTGCTTACAAGTGAAAGATAACGGAACAAAAAAACACATAATGCATTTTCAGAATTTCAGAAAATCGGGTCCCCGCTCGAGCGGACCCTTAAGCCTGCAAAAGTACTAGTTACCCCAAATTTCCGCTCGAGCGTGAACTCGGTTGCTCGAGCGGACTGCCTGTCTACATGGCTCCCCGCTCGAGCGTCAACTTCCCCGCTCGAGTGGGAACCATGTCTGAAAAAAATGCAGGGAGCTCGATTTCTCCGCTCGAGTGGCACTTACCCCCGCTCGAGCAGACGTAAAAAATCTAGGTTTTCCAGATTAACTTCTTGAGCTCCAATTCGAATTTCCAGCCCATTTTTCATGCATTCTGAGGCTCAAAGTTCTCATATATTCATACTAACAAGGTACAAACACCAAAACACATTGTTAAGGAGCTCAATTTCAAGGATTACACATTTGCATGTCTCAAATTGACACCAAATTCAACTCTATCTTGTATATTCATGCATTTTAAGCTCCCATCCTCAATTATTCAAACATGCATGGTCATCTTGACTTTATTTTCATTTCAAAATATGCAAATGGTGTCAAAGCTCAACAAACCAAGTTTGCATGTGTAATCAAACTTCAAATCTTGCTCAATTGACATGATACATGCTAGATTATGCAATTATGGCAATTCAAAAGCAATTCTATGCATGCATGATCATATCTCATCTAAACCAATTTAAATCATGCTCTTGGTCACAAAAATACTTTGAGCTCACAAGATTACAAGTTCAATTCATGAATTCAAGAGTCAATGGCTTACCTAGAAGTCCAATTCTTGAGCTAAAACCCCAAAATTTCCAAGCTTTAAACCAAACCCTCAATCTCATACTCTCTCTTCTTCCAACCGACCCTCTCCTCTCTTTTCTGAGTTTATCATCAATCAAAATGAGGCTAAGGAGAGAGAGATTGAGTGTCTAAAGCCTTGACAACAAAACCCACTAAAGTCAATATTATAATAATAAAGTAATTGGCCTCTAATTCATTAATTTAATCGATTTAATCTAACTCGAATCAATTTTCAATTAAATTTCACCGTAGGCTCTAAAAATTATGCCAATCACAATGGCGTAATCAATTTCGGGTTCTGTGGCCGATAAGGCCCTCAATTTAATTTCCAAAGCAAATAATCAAACAGATATTCCTACGGTTAATAGATAGAAATCCAGAACCACATATTTTCACATAATGGTACAAAAAATCATAAACAAACACATAATCACATTCATTTTAAGGACCAATTAATATATTACGAAACAGGGGTATCACAGTCTTCCCCCTTTTAGGAAGTTTGGTCCTCCAAACTTAATTTACCTTCGTTGGAAAACAAGTGTGGATAGCGTAGTCACATTTACTCCTCTTTTTCCCATGTAGCATCCGTCCCATTGTGTTCCTTCCATTCTACTTTCACCATTGGGATGGATTTGTTCCTCAATTCTTTCACTTGTCGGTCAACAATTCTTTCCGGCCACTCAGCATATTCCATATTTTCATCAATAGCAACCCGGTGATAATCAATCACATTAAACGGGTCTCGGAGGTAACCCCTCAACATCGACACATGAAACACATTATGGATTTGCTCAAATCTTGGCGGCAAAGCAACTCTATAAGCAACTGGACCAAGTCTCTCCAAAATCTGAAACGGCCCAATGTAGCGGGGCGACAACTTGCCCTTTTTCCCAAATCTAACTTGGCCTTTCATCAGAGAAACACGGATGAACACATGGTCACCAACCTCATACTCAAGATGTCTTCTCCGCACGTCTGCATAATTCTTTTGTCGGTCCTGAGCTGTTTTGAGCCTTTGACAAACAGTCTTGATTTTCTCAGAAGTGTCTTGTACAATTTCTGGCCCAAGCAAGGCTCTATCCCCGACCTTTGTCCAACAAATAGGTGATCTACACCTCCTACCATATAAAGCCTCGTATGGTGCCATACCGATGCTAGACTGGAAGCTGTTATTATAAGCAAACTCTGCAAGTGGCAAATAACCTTCCCAACTCCCCTGAAAATCCAAAGCACACATACGAAGCATATCTTCCAAAGTTTGTATCGTTCGTTCTGACTGCCCATCTGTCTGTGGGTGGAATGCAATACTGAATCTTAGTTCTACTCTCATAGCTTCCTGCAAACTCTTCCACAGTCTAGACACGAATTTTGGATCTCTATGCGACACAATGGATACCGGAACTCCGTGTAAACGGACAATCTCATCAACATAAATGGTAGCCAATCTAGAAACAGTAAATGTAGTTTTCACAGGCAGTAAATGTGCAGATTTAGTCAGTCTATCAACTATAACCCAAACAGAATCCATACCTCGAGAAGTTCGAGGTAGGCCAACAACGAAGTCCATAGTCACATGTTCCCACTTCCATTCAGGAATAGGGAGAGGTTGAAGTAGACCGCCTGGTTTCTGATGTTCAGCCTTAACTTACTGACCCTGAAGGCACTTGGACACATATTCTGCAATCTCTTTCTTCATTTTAGGCCACCAATAGGTCTGTTTCAAATCCCGGTACATTTTATTGTTGCCCGGATGCAAAGAAAATATGGATCTGTGGGCTTCATCTAAGACCCTCTTCTTTAGTTCCGGGATATCAGGGACACATATTCGATTCCGGAACTTCAACATTTCATTTGCAATGCTAAATTCCGCTTTTAGACTCGTCTCAAATTCATCAATTACCTTCCTGAGGAACTCATCCTCTTTCTATTTCTGCTTGATTTCATCAACAACTGCTGGCTCGGCTGTAATAGCGGCTATCAATCCGCCCTGTTCACACATCACCACTTCAATTTCAGACTTCTCAAGGTCTTGTAAAATCTCCCTTTGTTCGGTAAGCAAACAAGCCATACTCCCTGTTGATTTTCTACTCAAAGCATCCGTCACCGTATTGGCTTTCCCGGGGTGATATTGAATCTCTAGATCGTAGTCTTTTATCAGTTCTAGCCATCTTCTCTGACGCATATTCAACTCTTTCTGCGTGAAGAAGTATTTCAAGCTCTTATGATCTGTGTAGACTTCACACTTTGCCCCATACAAATAATGCCGCCAGATTTTCAAAGCAAAAATAACTGCGGCCAATTCTAGGTCATGTGTTGAATAGTTCTTCTCATGTGGCCTCAACTGTCGAGAGGCGTAAGCAATAACCTTTCCGTTCTGCATTAACACACGACCCAAACCCTTATAAGATGCATCACTGAAAATTATGAAATTTTCCGTACCTGAAGGTAATGTTAAAATTGGTGCAGTAGTCAATCTCGCCTTCAGTTCTTGAAAAGCAGATTCTCTTTCATCATTCCATTCCAATGGCTGCCCTTTACGTGTCAATTGGGTAAGAGGCACGGCTAATTTCGAAAATTCCTTCACAAACCTCCGGTAGTACCCAGCTAAGCCCATAAAATTGCGAACCTCTGTCACATTAGTCGGTGTAGGCCAATTCACAATTACCTCTATTTTCTGCGGGTCCACTGAAATTCCTTCCTTGTTGATCACATGCCCTAAGAAAACAACTTCATCCAACCAAAACTCACATTTCTTTAATTTAGCAAATAATTTCCTTTCCTGAAGTATTTGTAAAACGGCCCTCAAATGATGTTCATGTTCAAGTCTATCTTTAGAGTATATCAAAATATCATCGATGAATACTACAATGAACTCATCAAGGTAGGTTTTAAAAATTCTATTCATTAAGTCCATAAATGCTGTTGGAGCATTAGTCACTCCAAACGGCATAACAAGAAACTCAAAATGACCATACCTCATTCTGAACACGGTTTTCTCAACATCCTCTGCCTTAACTTTCAGCTAATGATACTCGGATCTCAAATCAATCTTAGAGAACACCTGTGATCCCTGTAGTTGGTCAAATAAATCATCAATACGGGGTTAAGGGTATTTGTTCTTTATCATCGCCTTGCTCAATTCCCGATAATCGATGCACAGGCACAAAGTACCATCCTTCTTCTTCACAAATAACACTGGTGCACCGCAAGGCGAAGTGTTGGGTCGGATAAACCCCTTATCAAGCAGATCCTGCAACTGTTCTTTCAATTCTCTCATTTCAGCAGTAGCCATTCTGTAGGGAGTTTTAGAAATAGGCTAGGTGCCTGGCACAGTCTCAATAGTAAATTCTATCTCCCTGTCTACCAATTCCCTTGGTAATTCATTTGGGAACACATCTGGGAATTCTCTAACGATAGGTATATCATTCAATTCAACATTCACAGGTTGTTCAGTCAACACATAGCACAGATAACCCTAGCACCCTTTCTTGATCAGTTTACATGCTTTCATTGCAGATATCAAATAAGGTGGAGGCACTACCCCATTACCCACAAACACAATTTCTTTTTGTTCCGGTGGTTTAAATACAACCCCTTTTGTCACACAATCTATAGTGGCATAATACTTGGTGAACCAATCCATGCCCAAAATTACATCGAAATGTCTAAAGTTCAGGGGCAACAAATCTACATATAAGGTAGGATCCTCAATATGCATGTCACAAAACCGATATATATAGTCACATAACACAGACTCCCCCGATGGAGCAGACACACACGACAAATATGGCAACAACTCTAGGGGTCTTTTTAGTCTAGATGCAAATGTATATGTCACAAATGAGTGTGTTGATCCAGAATCAATTAATACAAAGGCATCCTGATTACATATTGAAATAGTACCTGAGACAACGGCATTGGCATTCCGTGTATCGCCCGGAACAAGCGCAAAAACTCTCCCCTGTCTCACTGTGTCCCCGATAATAGCGGATCTCAAAGTATTTCCCGGCTTTGGAATCGATGCTGTTGAACTAGCTACCAGTTTTCCACTGTTCTGATTACATTCTCGGGCTATGTGCCCTTGCTTCCCACACTTGAAACAGGCTCCTGATGCACGGTAACAGACTCCACGGTGCCTTTTGCTACAAATGTTGCACATGGGAGCTGTGTCTCGGGATGAATTTGAAGTAGTGGAGGAGCCCGTATTTTGTTTTTTTAGAAATTTCTTCTTCGAAAAGAAGCCTTGCCTTTTGTTACCCTTCCATTCAGTTACTGGCTTAGCTTGTCTAGCTATATTAGCCTCTGATATGATGGCCCTGTCAAGCACCCCAATGTAGGTCTCCAGCTTTAGGACATTCACCCTCTCTAGGATGTCATCATGAGTCCACCTTCGAAATGTCTTGCCTTCTTATAATCTGTGTCAATTACATGTGGTGCAAACCTGGCCAACTCAGTGAACTTGGCCTCATACTCAGCCACTGTCATGCTATCTTGCTTGAGTTCCATGAACTCTGCCACTTTCCTATCCCAGACACACTGCGGGAAGTACTTGTCATAGAATATTTCTAAGAATTTCACCCAGTCAGCATCCTTGTGATTTTCTCGCATCAACATCCATCATCTTCTCGCTTCATCTTCTAGCATAAAAGTGGCTAGAAGCACTTTCTGAGTCTCTGAACAGGGGAACACTTCAAATAGTTTCTCAATACCGAGGACCCACGCTTCGGCTTTCAATGGATCTAGTCCCCCGTGGAACTGTGGTAGTTTCATTTTCTTGAATTCCTTGGTGAGAGCTATAATCCGGTCATCATTTTGATTATCTGGCATGGGTGGTGCCGGGGGTGGAGGTGGCGGGTGTGGTTGCTGCTATTGTTGTTGCCACTCCTGTTGCTGTCTCAAAGCTTCTGCCATTTCCTGTATCAGTCTTTCCATTCTGCCCATTCTGGCAGTTGAGGATTCTTCTATTTCATCTCCTCTGGTTCTCACTATCTGATTAAACTTGCATTATACTTTATACAGGATATACACCAGTATGCATGTAACAAGGAGCATACATACTCAGGTAATTTGCAATGCAAGTAATTCACAACTTACAACATATAATTGTTCACATCAAAACATTTAAGCATATAATCAATGCTTCCAAATTCATATTTATCACATGAATGCATTTTAGATCTTATCTAGACGCTTATTGCTCTTTTTGGACAAGTGTGTGAGTTATTAACTCGTGCTCTGATACCACTCTGTCACGGCCTGAACCCGCCCCTATGGATTAAGGACATAACCGGCCAGTAATCCTGAGACCACCTACGGCCTCAACCTTAACAGACATAACTCATCAGAGTAAAGGGGCCAAACGGAAGCAAAATTTAAAACTTTGTCCATAGAGCCGTACTTATATGCACATCAACAAACCATGCTCACATACGTTAATAACCCACATCAAAAGTACAGTAGTAACACTTCTTTACAGACAGGATCATCCATGCTGAGCCAACCCATAACAGACTATATACAAATATACACAAAGTCCTTGCCAACAAAACAAAACGTAAATGCATAACAAAATGGCAAGGATGGGTCTCGTGCGTGAGACACAAGGCTGACTCTCCCAAAACTCATGTTGTTTATGGCAGACTTCACTGGGGCCAGGTTTGGACTTCTCTTGGCTCACCGACAAACACATGAATGAGCATGAGCGATAGCCCAGTGAATAATATCAATTACAGAAGTTACATATCAATGTAGAACAACAAGTTCCAAACGGCCTTGGGCCCAATTCATATTTTCATTTAACAGATGTATAACTATACGAATTTCAAATCAAGTGACTTGTAGTTTCAACATTCTGGCCTTTGGCCCATTCAGGTTTCCATTCATGTCAAAACGGCCTTCGACCCACTCATTTATGTCAAAACGGCCTTCGGCCTGTTCATTCTTGTCAAACGGCCTTCGGCCCACTCATTCATGTCAAAACGACCTTCGGTCCATCTATATAAGTCAAAACGACCTTTGGTCCATTCATATATGTCAAAACGACCTTCGGTCCATTCATTTCTATCAAAACGACCTTCGGTTCGTTTATTTCTATCAAAACGACCTTCGGTCCATTTATGTTTATCAAAACAACCTTTGGTCCATTTGTGTTTATCAAAACAACCTTCGGTCCATTTGTGTTTATCAAAAGGACCTTTGGTCTATTTGTGTTTATCAAAACGACCTTTGGTCCATTTGTGTTTATCAAAACGACCTTCGGTCCATTCATTTATTCATGTCAGACTTTTGTCCACAATCCCATTTAGCAACTCATAAAGCTTATAAGGGAATAAACAATTGGACATTCACAAGCATTCGAATATCGATATCACTCACAGTGATCGGCTTGTGGATTTGCCTTGGAGCTTGACCCTACACATATCATGAACATAAAAGGGTCACTAACAGTTCGATCTGTTCTTTAATTCACATATTCCTCTTTAAGCTTTATTCTTATCTCATTAACTTATTTACAAGGCTTAACATATGCCTAAGAGTGCTTACAAGTGAAAGAGAACGGAAAAACAGAACACATAATGCATTTTCAGAATTTCAGAAAATAGGGTCCCCGCTCGAGCGGACCCTTAAGCCTGCAAAAGTACTGGTTATCCCAAATTTCCGCTTGAGCGTGAACTCGGCCGCTTGAGCGGACTGCCTGTCTACATGGCTCCCCGCTTGAGTGGGAACCATGTCTGAAAAAAATGCAAGGAGCTCGATTTCTCCGTTCAAGCGGCACTTACCCTCGCTCGAGCGGACGTAAATAATCTGGGTTTTCCAGATTAACTTCTTGAGCTCCAATTCAAATTTCCAACCCATTTTTCATGTATTCTGAGGCTCAAAGTTCTCATATATTCATACTAACAAGGTACAAACACCAAAACACATTGTTAAGGAGCTCAATTTCAAGGATTACGTACTTGCATGTCTCAAATTGACACCAAATTCAACTATATCTTGTATATTCATGCATTTTAAGCTCCCATCCTCAATTATTCAAACATGCATGGTCATCTTGACTTTATTTTCATTTCAAAAGATGCAAATGGTGTCAAAGCTCAACGAACCAAGTTTGCATGCATAATCAAACTTCAAATCTTGCTCAATTGACATGATACATGCTAGATTATGCAACTTATGGCAATTCAAAAGCAATTCTATGCACGCATGATCATATCTCATCTAAACCAATTTAAATCATGCTCTTGGTCACAAAAATACTTTGAGCTCACAAGATTACAAGTTCAATTCATGAATTCAAGAGTCAATGGCTTACCTAGAAGTCCAATTCTTGAGCTAAAACCCCAAAATTTCCAAGCTTTAAGCCAAACCCTCAATCTCCTACTCTCTCTTCTTTCAACCGACCCTCTCCTCTCTTTTCTGAGTTTATCATCAATCAAAATAAGGCTAAGGAGAGAGAGATTGAGTGTTTAAAGCCTTGACAACAAAACCCACTAAAGTCAATATTATAATAATAAAGTAATTGGGCTCTAATTCATTAATTTAATCGATTTAATCTAACCCGAATCAATTTTCAATTAAATTTCACCGTAGGCTCTAAAAATTATGCCAACCACAATGGCGTAATTAATTTCGGGTTCTGTGGTGATAAGGCCCTCAATTTAATTTCCAAAGCAAATAATCAAACAGATATTCCTACGGTGAACAGATAGAAATCCAGAACCACATATTTTCACATAATGGTACACAAAATCATAAACAAACACATAATCACATTCATTTTAAGGACCAATTAATATATTACGGAACAGGGGTATCACAGGAAGGGTGTCCCATTTGCATTACATTTATTGATTTTTGGTCCAAGATGATCTCCGAGATCATCAAGCGATCATATTGCTCATTGATGGTTTTGGAATCAATTCCAACCTTCGCTTGATGTTTTCCTATGACAGAGAATGAAGGAATGGCAGACAGAGTTTGAAAATGCTCTATCTGCACTGATTTCACCTCAAAGCACAAAAACAGAGTTTATACCAAATCAATGCCCGACCGGCCATTAGTAATGCATGGCCAGCCCTTGGTGTGTGGCCAGTAGTGCAATTTTACAGAAACAGAGGCAACTGCTGAAGGTGAAACATAGGCAGTCTGGAACAGACAGAGTAGCTCTCAGGCGATGCACATGCAACCTCCATCCATCTTCCTTGATATCCATATCAAATGCGTTGTTATTTAATTGCATCATTAGCATAACAAATTGTGTTGTAATATTTAATTAGTCTAATTAGTTGTAGCTAATTAGTTGATGCAATATTTAATTAGCTTAGCCTAGTTAATTTCTTTTAATTAGCTTAGATAGTTAGTTAATTACTCATTTCAAGTGTTGTAATAATTAGTTAATTAGCTTAGCTTAGCTTGATTAGCTAGTTAGCTTATTGATTCGGAACCTCCTTCGCGAGGGCATAATGTTGTAATAAGTATGCGTGCGTGTGTGTATGTCTTCCAACCCCACATCTTTCTCCCTTTTATATAATCGCTTTTGATGGTTAGATTAGGGACATATTTCAATTAGCATACCTTATGCTTGCATCTATTTATTTGTATTACATGCACCGAGGCTCGGCGCATCATTCAAACTGCATTACTATTTCAATACTTATCTGAATACATGTTTAATCGCATGTTGTTCAAACCGATCCATATGCCATATTAGTAGCCGAGCCTATTAATTGCATTATTGCGTGTGTTGCATTAGGTATCTTGCATAGTTAGGAATCATGCATATTTTACTAACTCTTGTTTTCCTAGCTTGGAGTAATAGGTGAGTTTTTATGCTTTGGCATAATTGCATGAATGTGACTGTTGTCATGATTAGCATGCTTGCCATGAGGTTATGTGCTTACTTGCTAAACTACTTAAATGCATGTGGATGAAGGCTTGTTGTTTGAATTGGAACGATTCAACAAATGTGCATTTTAAGCCCACTTTGTTGAGTGGCAAATCATATTTTAAGCCCATTATGTTTGGTGGCAAATCTGCAAACTTTAAGCCCACTTGAGGTGACAAATTCAAACCATTTTCGCAAACAAACATGAGTTGAATTGTTCCAAATTGAGCAGACTAGTCTATACTTGCTTGTGCGCATCACATAGTAATACTAGCCTAATAAACTGAAACAAGATCACATAATGTTGATAAAAAGCATATCATGATTAGTAGAGGCCGATCTTTGATCAGGCGAGCGGGGATGCTCAATTCATGACCTTCCCCTCTCGTACCCAAGTTCCTGAACCGAGGCAACTTTGGCGATGACGAACACGTGGCCTTTGGCATGAGTTAAGATTTCCTAAATTTTCCCAAAATAAAATATTTAAGTGACGACTCTGTATTTGGCAAAGCAGTCCAATTTTGAAATTTTTGATTCAAAATCGATTTTTCAAAAGATTTGTCGTATTTGGACTCTTTGGTGTTTATCAGTTTCACATTGCACTTGTGAGATTAGATTTAGAGCTGCGAGAGTCCGAATTGTAGGGCTTTCTCTTAAACCTTCCAAAAAAGGGCGCGAAAAAGCCGAGCTACACTACTATGTAGCAAAATCATGTTTGCCATGGATAGATTTGTGATGTGACGAAATAATGTGAATTTGGTAGTATTGTATGTATTATTACATTCGTCGAGTTACATTTATAATATGTAAAATGCAATTGTAGTTTGAACCGTACTCTTTAAAAGTGTTATCTAATTTTAATTTTCATCTAGAAGGAACATTTTTTTAAATAAAAAAAAATACGACAATTACTTAAATACTTTTCTCAATTCTTGAAAATTGGTAACGGTGGATTAATTCTCATACCTATAATTATTTTGGTATGCACAAGTTATATTTGATGAGAAACTTCCCACGAAAAAGTAATGGGTAATTCAATATTTTTATGTTTCGTTATGACTGTTCAAGTTACATTTAATTCAATTGGTTAGATTTAATTAAACTTTATTGAATATTGGTTACATATCAAGTTACATTTAATTCAATTAAATTTTATTGACTATTTTTTTATTAAATATTTTTATGCAATATTGGTTATTCAAATTTGGTTTTTTAATTGGAAATATTATTCAAATTAGTGTTGGCCACCCAAAAATGTTGTTATCCATCCAAAGTTGTTTTGAAATGAAAGGTTAATTTTTGGGCAGACTAAATTCAATGGAAAAAGTGTTTTGATAACTTGTGTCAGACGCAATGGAAATTCAATGGAAATTAGTGTATTGATAATTTTTGTCAGATGCAATTTTAAAAAAAATTTGGTTATAACTGTTATTTTTCGTTAATAATCAATTTTATCAATAGAATTTTAACAAGAGTTTAGTTAACAGTGTTTTTTTTGTTAATAATTAATTTTTGAATTAAATTTTAAAAAGAGTTTGATTATGGTTGTTGAGATTGGTAGTATGTAATACTATTGTAAAAAAAAAAATTACGTAAATTTTAGATGAATTTAAAATAGTACTATAAATTTTTTTTAAAAAATGTAAGAAATTGGTGAACCTTTTTCTTTTCAAATTAGGACAAATAAAATGGAACTTTTATAAATACGAAGTTGAGGAATCATAATGGTTACATATGTATAAAAAATGTATAAATCTACAACACCAATCTATTTTAATTCTATTTTTTGACTTAATATTTTTTTAAAGATAAATTACACTTTACACTCTTAAAGTGTCATCCAATTAGCATTTGGACTTAGAAAGAAAAAAAAATTAAATAAAAATTTGTGGTCGTTCAATACACATACTTTCGTCAAATATTCAAAGTTGGTAACGCTGGATTAATTGTACCTTTTACATAAAATAACAAAAGTATGTTATGTTTCATATCAAATTTAAAAGTTGGCAACAATCCTTTTAAACTCTTCTTTAATAATGTATTAAAACACTATCAAAATTTCATTAGAACTGTTTTTTCTTTTTATTTATTTTTTTGTTATCGGTCTAACAAAATTACATTTATATTTGACAATGCATAAATAAAAAAAACAATTGCAGTTGCACCAATACAACATACAATTATGAAAATGATACTCGTACACCATGCTTCATAGCCCAATTGGTAATAATTAAAAAAATAAACAAAATAAAATAAACAGATAGGTGCCAAAAAAAAAAAAAGACAGCAGTAAATTATAACTAAAAAAAACATAAAAAATACAAAAACAAATGGTGCTTACATCTATGAACCAAAAAAATTAGAGAAAAAAAAAAGGAAAAAAAAAAGAAAACAAACAAATAAGAGCAAAAAGTACTAGTACATCTACAACACAACTAAAAACCACATCATTCATCAACCATTTAATCGCTCATCCAAACAAGTTAAGCGTTATTGTCAGGTGGTAGTGGAGGTGGAGGGAAGTACTGATGGTAGACCTAAGTGACTCGATGGTCAATCTGATCAATACGATTGTTTGTCACTTCATCACGTCTTTTAGTGTCCAGCTGAAACTCACCAAATTGTTGAATTAGTGAGTTCTGAGCAGTGGCAAATGCATCGAACCGATGACCCAATGCATTGAATTGATTAGCCATTTGTTGTTTCCATTGTACGTGCTGATTGTGTTGTTCTTGTTCCAGTACCAAATAATCAGTCCAGTATTGAGGTTGTTCATTTGGTGGCATGGCATTGTCATTGGGGTCTTCAGGAGCATCATCTATTGGTGCATTTGCAATATTAATAGATCCAAATAAGTTTTCAACGCCACCAGCTAGGGTCAGTATATAATCTAAAATCAATAAAGTGATTTTCACATTTGCTTCACCTACAAGGCTAACATGACAAACTTTGAAAATTTTGGTTAGCAGAGCTCCAAATGGGAGTGATCGGCCAATGAGAGTACCAAGATTTGCAACCACCATTTCCTTCAGTAGTATGTAACATAAATCTAAGTTTTGTCCAACTTTAAAGCAATATAACAAATAAGCATCATAAAATGGAACAACATCAAAATGTCCTTTTTTTGGAGTGACATTTTCGATTATCCATCAATGGAGAATACGAAGATGGGATTTCAAATGTCTTGCTTGTAAATTACTGTCGGTAAATCGATTCTCACAAATTGTAATATAAACTTCACTTATATCACCAACAATGTTAACCATTTTAGACTCACTCTGAAAATGAATTTGCAAATCTCCTGGTTGAACTCCAATAATTTGTGCCAAAGTGTGGGGTTTCAGTGTGATTATTTTACCTTTGACACAAGATGTCAGACTATTCTCTCCAACTTCTCCCTTAGTAGGTCCCAAGTGAAGGTAAAATAAATACACAAGATGTGGATATATCTTTTGTGATAAATTAATTAAAGGCAGCCACTCTATCGTCTCTAGTCCAGCAACCAACAGAGGATCATATTGAGAAGGAAGATGTATCATTCTCCCGGTAATAATTAATTGATTGAAAAAATTTGGATAAGCTTGTTCATGATTGTATGTGAGAAAATCAATAGTTGGATAAATCTACTGTTGTTGGTGTGGTGGAAGGTTAGAGGTTTCGTCATGGTCTAATCTGGCTCTTTTTGTTCTTGACATGACAAGGTAAGCAAAAGGATAACAAAAGGTTAAAAAAAAAATGTATGGAAGGTTTTGACTGTTAGTGTGAGAAAATGGTGTGCAAAAGGTGGCTAAAGCTCAACCCCGAGTTAAGTCTTGCTGGAAGCTGGGAATAGGCGCAGTCGGTTGACTGGCCGGATGACCCACCAATTGATCGCCCGGCCAACTAGTTCGGTGAACTTTTTGGCTACTACTTCTCCAGCTCTAAAATTGTGAAGCTTTGGTGTAGTGAACCTCTAATCAAAGCTCTTCCTCTCTTATCTTACACAGTAATAAGTTGTACATATATACACTGAATTTGTGAAATTAATTGACGTAGGTAGTTGACTGAATTTGTGAAATTAATTGAGGTAGGTGGTGGATGAGGTGGTTGTATGTTTCAGGTCTCTCATCTGGTTGTATTGATACTATTTGAATAATGAAGGTAATGTATTGATGCTATTTGAATAATGAAGGTAAATTAAGATGGTGAAGAAGTTGCTGAAAGTTGTGAAGTAATAAAGTTGTTGGAATGAAGATGGTGAAGAAGTTGCTAAAAGTTGTGAAGTGAAATTGTTAGATGTGCTCACTGATGTAAAGCTTCAGTCAAACAAATGACCAAAAAATCTATAACTGAGTTTTTTTTTTTTCCCCCCAAAAACTGACCAACTGATGTTTTGCATAAGAGTGATGGCTCTGCAGAGCAGGAGTGAAATTATGATGTTGCCCTTTTCATTTTGGACTAACATACCAATTTAGCATTCGATAACACAGGGGCAATTTAGTCATTTTAATACCAAACACATCAATCAACATGCACAATAATATAGATGGTACAAAAGTTCACGGGTAAGGCACAATAATGAAGGTGAGCACGGTACAGGTTCACGGATTTCCCACGAAAGTGATAAAATTTAACAAATGAAAAAATTCTAATAATATTGAATTATGTGTGGTAAATTGTGTAGATATTAATTAAATGATAATTTAATTTTTGTTTGACTCCCAATATATATAATATTGAGAAATTTTGTAGCCATTTATCTGAAAATAACAATATAATAATTAGCAAATGATTGGTGATAGTAATTATTAAAAATATAAAAATATTTGAACTGAAAAATATTGAAAAAAACATAATTCGAATGAAATATATAGTCATAAGTTCGGTTTGATCAGTAATTGAATATTTTTTGTTACTTTCAAATTATTTTGTTTATAATATTTTTAACACAAATTTTTCTTTTTTTAAATTTTTGTTAATAATTATTTTTTTGAGTTGAATTTGAAAAAAATTTGGGTATGACTGCTATTTTTTGTTAATCATTAATTTTTTCAATTGAATTTTAAAAAGAGTTTAGTTAATTGTGTTTTTTTTTTTTTTGGAAATAAATTGTAAAAAGAATTTGGTTATGATTGTTTATCAAAAATTTCAATAAAGTTTTAAGTTATATATTTGATTGTGAGTTATAACTTTTTGAATTAAATTTTGAAAATTCTTTTCAAAACTCATAACTAAATAAATTTTCTTATTTCACATGTCACATCAAATTTTCAAAACTCAATTCCATACTCAACTCAAAACTTAATTTAAAAATCATAACCAAATAAATTTTTTACACTCAAATCATAATTTGAAAATTTACAAACTTAAAATATAACTCTATTCTCAAATCATATTTACAAAATTCTACCAAATGCTACCAAATATTCTCCAAAATCTGTTGCCCATTTCTGTTTTCTGTTTGACAGTGTTCACCGACATCTGTTAACTGAAATGTTCCTTAAAGATTTAATGCATGGAATTGAACTTGGTCAGGGATGGTTTCACACCAAATTCACACCAACATTAATATATTAACACCAACCAAATTTCAATTTCAACATACCTCATACATGTTCACACAAAAAAGAAGAACAAATTAACCTCATACATGTTCGCAACAATATCAGCAACATAAAAAAACAAGAACAAAAACTGTTTCAGCAGCAGTTTCAGCAAGAGATGGACAGCAAGTGAGGGTAGAGAGAATGAGGTCAAAGCAATGGGTTAGGTTTGGGGAGTGGGTCACTGTCGAGAGGGTCGCCGGTGAGACGGGTTCGGTGAGGTGGAGGAGACGAGCGTGAGGGCTCTGGTTTGCGAAGCAGATAGAATCAATCCACCCCGATCGGTTGGGTTTCACGAGTGGGTTGCCGTCGGGAGTGAGTTGCCGGTGAGGGTGGGTTTTGTGGAGGAGAAGAAGTGCGTGTGAGGCTGACTGACATTTGATTCCAAAACAAAAGGTGTATAAGCTGTATAGCTTTGGGCGGGAAAATTTCAGTTTCAATTTAATATATATATATATATTTTAAGCTGTTGGATCTGGTGGGCTGAATCTCAGCCCGTTTCACGGAGGAAGTGAAGGAGAGGCGTTGAGGGGAGGATCCGAACTCCAAACCATTGAGTGCAGAAACTTAATTGCCGAACTCATCCTCTAAGCTCGTTACTGGAGATTTTAGAAGTTGATCACGATTTTCTACAAGGGAATCAATCCTAGCCCGAAGCCTTCCAATCTTTTGGTCAAGTTCTTCAACACGAAGGTGGAGACTATAATAAGCCTCAACTATTTTCTTGAAATCGTCAATGGCTGACTTAACCTTTAACCCTGCATTTTGAGCATATAAAAACCAATCTTGCCCATTGAAAACTTCATGTCCGTGCAAGTCTTTGAGGCTGGTGGTGCACATGTGGTATGCCACATCGCACAATGCAATGTAAATACAGTTCTTCACCTTGAGACTCATGGTTGACTCTGTTCTGAATTCCCCATATTTGTCTAGCAAGTTTTGAAACACAGGAGCCAACTTCTTAGGGATCAAGAAATCACCAGTTTTGACCACCTTTGAACTGAATCTACAGTGATAAAGTTTAAAATCTGGTCTGTGATGATTTGATGTAGAATCAAACCTTTTCATAAACTCTTCAAAGGCCTCATTTGTATCAATCTTTTTCTCACGTAATTTGCGATCTTGTACGATTTGCTTACCTTTTGCAGCCAAGATAATGTCTTTCACTACCTTTTCATCCTCCAATGTGAGAGATTTGAAGAGGTCCTCCAAGGTTACCACTTCTTCTGACCTCCTAATTACATTCTCTACCTTCAGATGATCATATAGTAAACCAAGTTACAAATAATTAGCGAAACTGAAATTAAAAACAATCAATATGCCATAAAATTAGAATCACTAGGACGCAGGGAGCAAATCGAAGGGAGAAGTTGTCTCTAACTTTTGACGTGTTTGTCTCATAAATGCTTATAAATAAATACTCATAAGATGCATTCTTTTTCTCTCTTTTTCGTTTTTAAGTGGGTCATACATTGCACAAGTTTAATTTCATTTGAGTGGAATTAAATCCTTATGATATCTTGGTCGGAGTTTTTTTTTATTTTTTATTTTTTATTTTTTTTATTTTTTTATTTTTTATCTATCTATCTATGTTGTATCTTCCTGCAGTACTAGTATATATATCTAAGCTTATTGAGGTGGTTTGGTCCTCATGCGGGGCCACATACATGGGGATCAGTTACAACCAATCACCGCGGTTTAGTATCAATATGAGCCGAAACCCTTTGGTTTCATCCCAAAAAAAAAAAAAAAAAATTTAAAGAGGGCAGAATGGAAAATCAACTTTGATATGGTTGGTCAAATAATGCTTTGACGGATTAATTTCTTTATTTTTTTTAAGTTTTGCCTATAGTCAAGTTCCCCCCCCCCCCCCAAAAAAAAAAAAAAAGGTAAAATGTTTAAAGAGGGTAGGATGAAAATCAAGTTAGACATTATTTGTTTATGACAGAATTAGCTGGTTCTAACTAGAAAAGGTGATGGATAAATTGATCTAAAGTCTATTAGTTATGAGAGGGGAGATTTCCATCTCATTGTACGGCCGAGCAAAAGTAACGCCCAACGTTGCTGATTACGTGGCGCCGAGCAAATTGGGCAAGAGCGTCAACCGAGCTGTTTGTCTTGCTCGGTTGATAAGGTCAACCGGTGACCCCTGAGGGCCGAGATAAAGGCCGTTTGAGTAGGGCGAAATTCGCAGTGGAGATTGCGACTGAGCCGAAGGATTGACCGGGCTACGCCGAGGATGCGGCCTGGGCGGCATGCCACTAGCCGCCCGCCTGGCCAAGGCGTGACCGAGATTGGAGATGAAAGCGGTTGAGGCCAGATGCCTCACAACCGGTCAATCGCGGTGAACCGGTCGAGGGTAGCTCGGCGTATGCTATTAAGGTCTCGCCTGGGTTCCAAGTGACAAGCCGGCGATATGTAGCACGGTTGTGTGGTGGCAATTGTCCCCAGGTGTTTGGCCGGTCATGGTACCTCGGTCAAGGGTGCCACCTGGGCCAATGGTGTGAAGGGAAGGACATCCGCTCCACGAACACCTCAATACCGTTAGGCAGTTCTGCATGTACTGGAAGGAGGACAGAACCTTTACACGTGTAAGGTGGTGAGAGGCGAGCACTGCCACCTGTCCAGGGAAGGACAGCAGAGGTAGTGCGCGCACAATCTCGGAACCGCGTGGGCAACCTAGATATAGAGAGGAAAGGGGAACGTTTCTGGTATGCGAATTCTCTCTCACAAAGTCTCTCTTTCTTTCCATTGTCTTCTTGCTCCGAATCGACTTGGCGTCGGAGGGTTTCAGGCACCACCACGCCAGGCGACTCACCATTCTTGTGTTGCAGAGACAGAAGCCGTTACCAGAAGCTCGACGTTCAAGGTGTACGGAGAGTCGTGGGTATTTCACCCCCGTACAAGTTAGATCATGAAATATGTGTCTGCAATTACTTTCACATACTGGTGGACTCAAAAATTTTGGCAAGGGGGCTAAGGTGAATTTTTTTAAACTTTGAGCTCAACAAAATTATTGATTTTGGAGGAGCCAAAATGCTAATTTCTTGTATAGGCATTGTTCATTGGTCTCTCATCTACTATTTTGCGATTGAATCCATTCTTTGTTTTTTTGGTAGAGTAGCGCTACCGGAAATTACGTTTTTGGCGACGAAATTAGATTGGTGATTCTTTCAATACTATTCATAGGCAGTGTAAGATGGATTCAGGACAAGCGATAAATAGGGATAAGTCCAAGGCTTTTCAGTCCAAATATCCATTCTGATCTAAGGCAACAAGTCTGCAGAATTGGGTATCCCAATCAGAATTCAAGGGGGAAAGTATTTTTAGGGCTGCCATCTTAGTGGGTCGCTCTAAGAGAGAGGCATTCACGTTCATCAAGGAAATGGTTATTGGGTAGCTAAAGGGGTTGGAAGGAGACCTTTGTTAAGCCAAACAGGGGTGTGAGGAATTGTTGAAAGCAGCTCTTATGGCTTTACCTTACTGTCAAACTATGCAGAACTATCACATCCCAAATCATGTTTTGGTGGGGAAGTGGTGATGGGGAATGTAAAAATTCACTGGATGAAATGGTCAAAAGCTTAGTGAACCAAAGAAGGTAGGAGGGTTGGGTTTGGTGATTTGGTGGTTTTCAATCAAGCACTATTTGAAGACTGATATCCGAGGAACCTTCATTGTTTGGAAGAATTTTGAAAAGCAAATACTTGTTGAATAGCTCTGTTTGGTATGCGCCTCTGGTGAGGGAAGTACTACAAGAACAGTGTATCTGGAATGTGGGACCTCAATCCAAATTAGAGGACCCTTGGTTGTTTCATCTAGTCTCTTTCAAAGTTCATACTACTCTGCCACCTCAATGCCATTTTTTTAAGGTGGTAGATTTGGTAAATGGGGACACAATGCAATGAAAGAATGAAGAGGTTGAGCATTTGTGTAATATGGTTGGTGCAGAGTTGATTTGCTCTCTTCTAGTGGGGTTAAAGCATTTTTTTAGTAATGGTCAATTCACTATCAAGACAAACTATAGTATAGCAAGGGCAATACACATGAAGAGGGTTGGAAAGGGCAGGCTTGGGGGAAGGTAGTGGATCTGGGATGTGCATAACTCATAACAAAGGCTTTGGGAATTGTATATTCCAAGAAAGGTGAAACACTTTTGTTTGGAAATGCTCAGGAGACATTGCCCCAGTTTGAGCTATTTTGGTGAAGAGGAAAAATGTAGATAAGACCCTCAAGCTGTGTTTGGATCATGGATTTAAATTTGAAAAAGGAAAAGGAAAGGGAAATGGAAAAGGAAAAGGTGAGGGAGATGTAAATGATCCAAACACAGTGTCAGTGTCCAAGATGTGCCAAAGAAATGGAAACAGAGCTGTTATTGTGAACAGAGCTATTGCTGCTTTTTATAAATTTGGATATGGCAGTGGCAGTGAGTTTTTTTGGATTAAAAAGAGTTAAATTATGTGTTTGAATTTCAACATATCACCTTAGCACACAAAATATAATTGTAGTGGCATGCATATACCTTGGAGTATGCACAGTCTACGTAAGCAGCATTATACGAGCATCTCTCCATGCAGTGATAAACGGGTTGCTTGGGAATTCTTTCTTTCTCGCAAGCATCACAGTAATACTCATCGTCCGAACCATTGTCTTTTTCAAGAGAATTGACAAGGGCAAGGGGATGTCTGTGACACGTGCTCTTAATTTTACTGGGTAATAGACATTGAATGTGGAAGTTATCATTGCACGTCACGCAATAAAGGACAGGAGGACCGGAGAATTTCTTACTGCATTTCAAGCAAACGTGTAGCGAATCCGTAGATTGCTCATGTAGGACGGTAAGAGGGTGCTCGTGAGCTTCTTGATTATCAATGGTGGGGTTTAAGAACATGCAGTGAAGATCCACATAGAAGTCACATTCTTGGCAGACGAAGGCAAAGCCTCGGCTGGTTCTTTTGCAAACATTGCAATTGAATCGCCAAAACCTAGGTGCGGAAATATGACTAGGTGTTTTTGTGGTAAGTCGTAGACTGTGTGCTGGGTGAAGAGGGTGTTTGATCTTTCGTGGAATCTCAGCACAAAATTTGTGGATGTAAAAAGGACATTCGGTGCAAGCATAGGTTGGAGTTGTGCCTATGAAAGGCAGCTCGCAAGCTGAGCAGGTCAACTCTTCTTCACAACTGGCCGAAGCCGAATCATAATCTGCTAGCTGTGAAAAAAAGTAGAAGATAAAACGTTAAAATAGAAAAGCATAAGGTTTCCTCCCACCCATTATGGAGGAAATCCTACTACCCTACCGATGTGGCAATTTATGATTGGTCACCTATTGCATAATTAAAAATTTATTAATTCTTATTCATTTTGGTAGCAAATTGAGTCTAAACTATGTATCAACGATTACATATATTTAAGGGAACGTGTATTTAGAAAGACAGCCGCTATTCCTATTCCCTTTGTTTCAAATACATTTTCTTCTTTATCCTTTATTATACATAGTTACATTAATACATTTTTATACAAAATAAATTCTCTGAAAAAACCAAAATTCCAAATGTATTAATATAACTATATATAATAAGAATAAAGAAAAGAGTGTATTTAGAATAAAATCGAGTGAAAATAGTTCCTTCCTTTAGAAATTCTATATATTTTAGGTAATGAGAGCATTTTTTTTACAATTAAGGCCTGGTTTGGCATGACCTATATAAGCCAAAAAGTCAAAAAGTTACTCCAAAATCCAAAAAGATATCACTATTCACCAAAAAAAAAAAATTTTTAAAATCAATTTTTTTTCCCAAAAAAGTACCATTTGAATTGATGGTGCGCAGGTTTGCAGCGGCTGTGCAGGAAACAAAAAATGATTCGGTGTAATTTTTACATACACCGTTGTTCGTCTCATGGGAGTCATCACGGGTCCCGTTTTGATAATCTGAACCGTTCAATATGTAGAAATCGTCGAGTAGTATATGCCTGCAAAAAATCACATTGATCGGATATCTATAACTATATGATCAAATCAGTTATGTACAACAAATAGATGGTGTTATATTAATGATTAAAAAAAATAAAATTGATCATATAGCTATCGATATCCGATTAATGTGATTTTTTATAGGTACGTAGTGTTCGACGAGTTACACACATTGAACGGTTCAGATTATTAAAATGGGACCCGTGATGACCCCACAAACCAAACAAAACCGTCCACTACTTTGTTCACTACTCACCCAATAATTTTCAAGTCCAAGACACGGCTTCCATTTCAACGGCTGGGCCCCACCCCTCTCAAATCATCACTTACACACTTTTTTTTATACAATTTTTTAATACACATTTTTCCATAAAAATTCAAAAAGTTAACCCAAACCTCCATATTTTTTTTTTGTCTTTTTTAGTCCAAAAAGACAAAAAGTTCACTTTTTTAGGACACCCCAAACAAGCCCTAAATCTTTATATAAAATTGTATTTCCTTCAACTTTTCAAAAATAAAAAATAAATTTTTTTTTTTTTTAATTGTACTTGAGTTTCTTTAACTAATCAAAATGTATGAAAATATATTCATAACCACATAAGTGAATGAACAACATTTGTCAAGGATCTGCTCAAAGTAATATGGTATGAAATTGAAAGTCATAATTCTATTGTTGATGATTTTTTAATTTTTGTGGATTATAAGCATTTATTGAGTAGAATTACTCTAGTCAGAATTGTAGGCATATTCCATCGCCTGATCCGAGAAAGAATAAAACAATAAGGTTTTTTTTGAGTATAATTACTCTTCTAAGATTATTGTGTTTTACAGAAGTAAGACGATCAGAATATTCAGGGTTTATTTTAGAGACCCAAAAACAACAAAGTTTTCTTTTAAAAGTTTAAAGAAATATACTTTTATATAAAGATTTAATGGGTAAATTACACTTTATCTTCTTTATATTTGGTCATTTTCTCACTTTAACTTTTTTTTTTTTTTTTAACCCTTCATATTTCAAGTTTTTCCTACTTTACTCTTAAAGCTAATTTATATTCAAAATTAAACAGAAAATAACACATTGACAGTCACTCGGCATACAAATATTTTATTAGATAAAACTCACACATTTGATATAAATTTAAATTCCAATATAATAATATATTTTTTATGTTATATGATAGTTATTGTGGCATTTTCTGTCTAAATTTTGAACAAAAGTTAACTTTAAGAGTAAAGTAGAAAAAATTTAAAATATAAAGAGTCAAAGTAGGAAAAAATAAACTTTAAAGGCTAAAGTGAGAAATTGACAAAAATTAAAAAGGGCAAAGTATGATTTACCCGAGATATAATTGCAGTAGTTACCTAAAATATGTAGGATTTAGTATACGGTCTTATGAAATTTTAAATAAATGTTATTACTGCTAGAGATAATAATAAGAATTAATGGATTTGAATTGTATATTAAGAAGCCAATCATAAGTTGCCACATCAGCAGGGTAGGAGGAGTTCCTCTTAATGGGTTGGAGGAAAACCTTGTCCAATAGAAAAGTAGAATAGAATACATTTATGGTCTTTAAAGTATGTATATATATATGTTTTTATAATTTTGGTCCATTTAGTTTTAATTTGGTCAATTTTGTCTTTTAAATTTTAAATTTGAGTTAATTTTGTTCAATTTCAAACGAACCATTAATAGTTAACAGAATGATAATAAAATACATATTTGATCACTAAAGTATGTGTTTCGTGTCACTTTATTACCTAAAGTTTTTAATTTTGTCAATTTGATCCTCAAATATAAATGAAGAAAATGAAACATAACCTTACAATATTGAGGAATAAAATTAGCAAAATTTAAATTTTAAGGACTAAATGATATAAAACGTATACTTTTAAGATCATAGTTGAAGTTTATAATTGTTTTGTTAACAATTTAAACGAATGATTTGAAATTAGACCAATTTGACTCGAATTAAAAATTTTAGAAACAAAATTGATAAAATTAAAACATAAAGAACAAAGTGACATAAAACGCATACTCGAAGGACTACTAGTGTATTTTATCCAAGAAAGTAATAGGGCTAATTACATTTTTTTTCTTCAATTGTGTTTGGATCAATAATTTTTAAGAGACTTGTCGAGGAAAAGGATTAGAAGCTAAATTTTGTTCATGTTTCCTTTCTTTTTTTTTTTTTTTTTTTTTTGCTTTCCTTCCACAAAATTCCACTCAAATTTTTGATCCAAAAATATTCTGCTTCAGTTTGAGATATATATGTACCTTTTCCTTGCGTGATTTTTTTGTGGGTGGAATCGGCTTGAAGTGGTGGAGGGTGAGAGGGTGTCTATTGTGGAACCGAAAGTAGATTTTGAGTGGTGATTCTAATTGGCATGATTTGTGGATGAAGTATTTGCACTGCCGGCAAAAACGTGCGGGACCCTCACTGATGAGTCGCTGGCACGCATCACACTTGATTCGTCCTCCGCCGTCTCCTTCTTCATTTCCATCTTTCTCAGGGAGATCAGTCAGTCGATGCTTATGGGTGACAAGTTCATTCTTAGATGGATGCTCTTTAATGAAGTTCTCAATCTTCCTCAGCAGATGTTGAACCACCGCCATCTCTCTCTCCTAAAGGAATTTATGATTGCGGTGTGCAACTTTTATCTAGAATTTATAAGGGACTGATTTCTTTTTAGTTGAATTAAAAATACAACACGTAAAACATCTTCAATTCACTAGGTATATAATGTTTGTTAGTCAAAATATCTAGTATAATTCATTTTTTTCAACTCCAATGCACCAGGCATATAATTAGGCATTTTAGCTCAACTCACATTCACTAGCTACATGTAGCTAGCCTTCAAGGTTAGGCAAAATATATTTAATCATTAGGATCATTTCCCTCCATCTTTGTTGCTGATGTGATATTTTATAAAATTAATAATATTTAGATGAATAACTAAAATAAAGAGTATGGTTGGAGTAGAAACATGAAATAGTTGATAGGTAAAATAAAATATATACTTTATAATAATATTTAGATAGATAAAATGCCTATTATTGTTCTAGCCCAAATTTTCAAATAACCACGTGGAAATCCAACTAATTCCACCAAGCCCCGCGTGGAAATCCAACTTTCTACCTAACCGTGTGGAACGAGAATAATATATATATATATATATTTTGATCGGCAAAGAAATTTTTTTATTAAAGCATGAAATTTAAAGGTACAAGGAAAAAAACGCATTGAGAGAGATTCGAAGAGTAAAAACTCACTCTCCTACTACTGCTACTCGCGTCTTTACAACCAACTCCTTAGCCTCACGATTTTATATTTTAAAAGACAAATAAAACAACAATTCAAACTCTTGAGCCCCACACCTAAAACACTAATACACAAATAAAACCCACGCCTACCTCGGAAACAAAACCCCACGCTTGACTTGAAAACCCCACGCCTAACCCGAACACCCTGCACCAATGCCAGACACTCAGGCTTCATTGCTGCCGAGAACAACCCGTGACTGCAATACCTGCTGGTTTCTCCTCCTTGACTCAACAAATTCCTTGCTCTTGACTTCAACCCCGCCGGGAATGCTACTGGTGCCTCCTTTATTGCTGCAGCCTCCTCCTATGGTTCTTCTTCAGCATCCACTGGCTCTGTCACTAGGAATGGAACTACTGGTGTTGTCACCACGCTTTTGCCCTGAAAATCCAAATTTCCATCTTAAACTTCTCCCATGGCTTTCCTCATCTAAACAACTCCCTCGGTTGATTATCACCAACAACGTTGAGCAGCCCCCTCTTTGTAGACCCGGCGCCATTCTCCTCTTAACCGAACACAAACACCGACCACCATAGAATTGAACGAAATTCATCCCTCAAACTCCCACTCACACAGGAGCGCTCGAATGAAGATCCTAAACAACTCTAGTTCCTCCACCCCTCAAACTCCCGCTCACATTGAAGTGCCCGAATGAAGTTCCTGAACCAACCCACCCATGATCAACGCAACCACCCTAAACCGAAACCCATGGCTGAAGCTGAACACCATGGCCGAAGCACCACTTCCACCGAACCTCTTCATTCGAGAAAAAAAACCCACCAAAACCACTTATCAAAGCTTCCAAAAACACCAAAACCCATAGAGTGACGACCCACCAAGCTTACAGACTGCCGGATAAGATAGATCTAAAACCACCCAAGGAATACTCAGCTAAAAACCCCAAAGAATACCTGTGAAAACAAGCATTCTATACAAAAACGAAAGGACTTAAACAGCATCCTAAGCAAATCTAGAAATTAGATCTGAAAAGGAGAAAACAGAAAACAAATGGGGGCTCAAGATTATTAGGAGAAAAACATGAACACAAGAAGAAAAACTAGGCCAGCCAACCGCCATGGCCAAAGGCGACAACCGGCTGGCCAGCGGTGAGGCCCGAGATGGAGGTTTTTTAGAGAGAGAGTTAATAAAATATTAAAAACAAAGAAAAAAATACTATAAAATTAATCACTGTGTGAACTTATGTTGGTTATTAGTAGAGCGAATTACACTAACAGTTCCTATACTTTGGGGCTCATGTCACTTTGGTCTTTGATTTTTTAATTGTGACACATTTGATTCTGAATTTTGAATCTTGTTCCAAAAAAGGAAAATTGAATTTATCATTGCTCAATTTCAAGGACAAAGTCGTCAATTTGAAAAAATTTAAACTAATTTAATAAAAATAAAATGTCAAAAAAATATTTTTGAATTTTTAAAAATAATTTCTACCCACCAAAGATAAAATTATGTAAAATTGATAAATCTTTTAAACATTTATTTATTTATTTTACAAAATTAATTTTTATTATGTGTTTGGATGATGTTCATGTAATGGGTGGTTGTTAGTCTTTTAATGTATAATTGATATATTTAATATATAAAATGTTTTTAGTTTTAGATTTTTTGATTTAATGGATTGGTTTAATAATGATATTAAAGTTGTCATCATATTTGACTTTTGAAAAAATAAAAATTAATTTAATAAAAATAAAAATAGTCACCCATTACATGATCATCATCCAAACACATAATAAAAATTAATTTGGTAAATAAATAAATAAATAAATGTCCAAAAGATTTATCAATTTTACATAATTTTATATTTAGTAGATAGAAATAAGTTTTAAAAATTCAAAAATATTTTTTTTGACATTTATTTTTGTCAAATTAGTTTATATTTTATCAAATTGACGACTTTGCCATTGAAATTGAGCAATGTTATCTTTAATTGTTCTTATTTGAAACATAATTCAAAATTCAGTGTCAAATGTATCACAATTGAAAAGTCAGAAACCAAAGTGACACAAGACACAAACTATAAGGACCGTTAGTGTAATTTACCCTTATTAATAAAAGAGAAAGTGCTATTCACATTGCTAACTTTGCAAATGGCAACTACTTGTTTTTTGTTTTTGTTTTTATTTTTCTTTTTAAATGTGTTGTACATGATACACATGATATGTATATATATAATGATTTTTTTAATTCGGTCCGTTAATAGTGAGTTAGAAGAGATTTGCACTATTGAGAGAGAATTCAGAGTATTTGGAGATGTGTTAACAAAAAACGTTAATTTCCTAATGAATTACATATTGGTACGCATATTTCAAAACATAGACTAATTTCTTTCTAGTTAAATTAAAAATGTAAAATTTGGATGGAAAATCTAGCCCAAATTTTCAAATAACCGCATGGAAATCCAACTGATTCCACCTAATCATGTGGAATGAGAATAAAATCTTAAAAGCAAAGAAAACAAAAATAGTATAAAATTAATTAGTGTGTGAATTGTGAGGACATATTTTGTAAATGACAACACATGGTCAAAGTGACATCGAAGTGTCAACCGAGATACCACGTGTCTTGGTCATGGCGCCAAGGTGATCTCGGCTAGGCCAAGGTTATCTATGGAGATATCAAAATCCGAGATGAATGGATAAGAGCATCTCCAACGGTTCACCAAAAATTTCATCAAATCTGAGTAAAAAAATGACTTTTTTCTCATTCTGATACGGAGCCCTCCAACGGTTCAGCAAATCAATTTTTCATCAAATTTCATGGGACAACCGGTTTGGTCGACCGTGGTCGCCGGATTAAGCCAAAAATTTTTTTTTTTTTTTTAACCGGTTTGAACCTTTTTTCTAAACTTTTTGAACTTCTGGGTGGTCGACCGGGTGGTCAACCGGCCGGTCGACCACCTAGGCAAAAAATTTTTTTTTTTTTTTTTTTTTGACTGGTTTGGACCGAAAAGTGAACGTTCTGAACCTTTTTAAAGGCGACGGTTGGTCACCGGATGGTCAACGGTTTGTAATTCTAACGGTCAGAACGATTTTCTTTGAAATGCTTCGCGTGTTTTCATTTTGATACAAGATTTGCTGAATTCCCGATTTGGTATCAATTTGATGAAACCGTTGGAGCTCAAAAAAGTGGGTTTTTCATCAAATTTTGAATTTGATGCTGGATTTGGTTCTCTGTTGGAGATGGTCTAAGGAACAGAAGTCCTAGAATGGTGGAGGACCTCAATCTGGATAAAAATAAAACTCTCAGGGAGTTTATTGCTATCTGACTGAGAATTCAAGATGAATATTAAGCTAGAGTCCATTGAAGTCAGGCTTCTATAGGGATCAAGTTAGTGCTGGTTATAAAAGTAAGGCACCATCGAGGGTCTAATGTACGCTTTTTGTCTTCTGGCTTGTAAGTTAAACACTATTTCCTATCTTTGAGAGATAACTGAGTACTGACTTGATCGTCGAAGTGCCCCTAGGTAGACGAACCACTGCCGGAGTCTTATCTTTTTGTGACAGGTTGTTCGGGCGTGATTTATTCTGCCTGTGCTCTCTTGCTGAGTTGCTATTTGGCAGTGTGGTCGGAAATCAGCATCCACAATTTGGCGCCATCTATGCGAATCGTAAGGAGAATAGATGGCCAACGACGAGCAGAAGGAAAAGATTGGGGGCGACATCCTTAATAGGTGTGGTAAAAACGCCGATCCTAATGTAGAGGAGGATAACTGTAACGAAGAGCCTCGAGATAAGAATCTCGGAAAAAAAAGACGTCGACCAAGAAGGAGACGCACCGAAGAAAGCATGTCAATGCGGGTACTACAACGAAAGCGACCTCCAGGTATAGAAAGATAGATGCCTAAGGAGGGATGGTGAGATGAAGGGAATGGTAAACAAGTTGGCAGACCTACAATTGGTCGTCAACTTCATGATGTAGAACAACGTCATGTAGCCATCGTTTCCATTAGAGGACACACAGATTTCAGCGGCCAAGAACGATGCCCAAAAAGGGGAATAAGAAGCAATTCCTATAGTCCCTAAGCATGACAGGGCAAAAGAGCATTCGCATCGGTCTTCATGGGAGGTCGAGCGAGAAGGATCGATGAGAGGAGAGTCACAAAAGACACATCGTGCCGAAGAAACCTATGTCAAAGAATATCGACATGTTCAAGGGAAAGAGCTTTGTTTTGACATGATGAATGAAAGGAAGTCCAAGAGGACTCATAACGACATTGGGAGCAGCGTATCAAAAAGGCTGAAATTTGTTGACAGCCGAGCTCCTGGACGGACTAAGGAGGATTTGAGGGATTACCTCCAGAGGAAGCGACAAGATGCCGAGGTAACATCTCCGGTTAAGCTGAGAACACCGTTCTCAGTAGAATTGGATAAGTTTGAAGCCCCGAAAAGGTTTCACATGCCTAAATTCTAGATATACGATAGTAAGTCCGATCCTAATTTTCACGTCGGCTTATATTTGAATTTAATGGCATTATATACCGAGAACGAGTCATTGCTCTGTAAGGTGTTCCCCTCATTTGTAGACACCCCATTTTGATCGGCCCTAAGACTCGGACACTTTCTTTTGCCCACCCCATGATGAAAATTGGAATATGTCATTTTATGAATTTCTCAGCCGAGAAATCAAATTGAAGCTTTAATCTCAAACCTCACCTATTTTGGCCAAAACAAAATATTTTTATTATTATTTTATGAATTTGTAATATTTTATATTTTTATATAATTTTGTGTGTTTTACATAATTTTTGATGTTTTTATCTAAATTTGTATAAATAATTTTGATATTTGATAAAAAAAAATAGAAAATTATAAAAAAAATAGAAAAAAAAAAGAAATAAAGAAAAGATGGCCAGAATGATAAGGTTTTGTTTTGGGTGGAATAAAGAAAGGCGGTGGAAAATTATTTCAGAGTGGGTGGGAGCGATCAATAAAAAAACCAATGAAGATAAAAGGAAGAGGACATGATCTGAGGGGTGAAACAACAACAAAAATAAAATATAAAAAAAGGGGTGGTGTACTCTGCTGGATGGCAGAAGGGTGATGGAAGATGGATATTATAAGTGTGTGGGTGGAAGATTCTTTAGGTATGAGATAATATAGAGAATGGATTCGGTGGAGAGCTAAGCGGAAATATAGGTGATGAGCACTAATATGAGAGAAAAGGAGCATGCATGGTCAAAGAGGGGGGAGAATGAAAAACAATACACAAGCACTATCTCTCTCGATCGAACCTTTTCGTTTTTCTTCCCCTAGGTGGCTGACTCACTTTCACGTGGTCTGTCTTTTTCTCACAAAGCAGATACACACACATGCATCCATGCTTCACTCACACTAATATGAGAAAAAAGGAGCATGCATGGTCAAAGAGGGGGGTGAATAAAAAAAATACACAAGCACTATCTCTCTCGATCGAATCTTTTCGTTTTTCTTCCACTAGGTGGCTGACTCGCTTTCACGTGGTCTGTCTTTTTCTCACAAAGCAGATACACACACATCCATCCATGCTTCGCTCACACTAATATGAGAGAAAAGGAGCATGCATGGTCAAAGAGGCGGAGAATAAAAAAAATACACAAGCACTATCTCTCTCGATCGAATCTTTTCGTTTGTCTTCCCCTAGGTGGCTGACTCACTTTCACGTGGTCTGTCTTTTTCTCACAAAGCAGATACACACACATGCATCCATGCTTCACTCACACTAATATGAGAGAAAAGGAGCATGCATGGTCAAAGAGGGGGGAGAATAAAAAAAAATACACAAGCACTATCTCTCTCGATCGAATCTTTTCGTTTCTCTTCCACTAGGTGGCTGACTCACTTTCACGTGGTCTGTCTTTTTCTCACAAAGCAGATACAAACACATGCATCCATGCTTCACTCACTCCAAACACACTGACACCTGCTCTCGCACACTGATACACACGGCTACACACACGCACGGCACACACCCACACCTACACTCTCTCTCTTATCTCTCTCTCGGGTTGCATTTTGAAAGGGGAAGCTGAGCATACACACAGAGCTTCATACACACTGCCATATAGACACAGAGCTTCATACACACACACACCACAACACACACACACGGATACACTCAACAATCAACACACACAAGCTCTTTCTCTCTGTCAGTTTGGGGGGAGGGGCAGCACAGAGAAAGGCAAATGGGTTCATGAGTGATATAATTTTCGAGAGAGAATGATGTAGAAGAAAAAGATGGATGCGCTAAAGAAGCAGCTCGACGTGCTGATGAGAGCGAACCAGGACTACCCACCATGAAGGAGAATCAGGAGGGAGGAGAAAAAGACCAAGGGGCTCAAACCAACATCATCTCTCTCTCTCTCGGGGTTGGTTGAATGTAAAGTTGTAAACTGATGATAAAAACAAAAATGAAATGGATGGACTGAAAATCACCACCACCCACTTTGTCTCCTTCGACCCACGCCACCTTGCACACCATAGGCCCATGTGGCAGTCAGCCAATACCCAGCTCACACAGCTTGCTTCGCGCTCACCACCTACAGCCTCATCTCCGCCGCTGACATCTCTCTCGCCTCCCCCAACCCATCAGCCACCGTCATTAACCAGCACCACTATCGCTGTCCTTCACCAACCATCGCTAAGCAAGTCCTCTAAAAGCAAGACCTAGTGTTGGTTTTTTTGGCTTTCGAATGTTACTATTGTAATTATGAGCGTGCCAGTAAGGATCAATCAATCTTTACAGAATATTAATTGCCAACCAATTATTAGACGATTGTATTTTAGTTCTTTCAACCTCAATAAAGAGGACTTTTGCTGGTGATTTTGTTTAGAAGAATTAAATAAACAATGATTAAATGAAGAATAATTGTAGCATTTTTTTAAGTAAAATAAAAGACTCACAAAGATCCAAATCAACCTCGTAGAGGTTTACAGCGGCAAACTACTTGAAACTACTCCTATAAACGAAGTACAGTGCAATAATTGAAATACAAAAATGTAAAGAACAAGAAATGTAAAAATTGAAAGGGAAATAAAGTAGAATAAAACTGGTTTTTAGATCTGAGTCTGGGAGTCACTTTCTGGAACCTTCTCTGCTATTTATACTTCTCAAAACAACCGTTGAACTGCATTTCTAACCGTTGAACCACCCCTCCATGGTCGCTGATCATGTTGCCTTATAGTTAGCTCCATTATATCATATCTACAGTTAGGCTTCCCTTTTAATTTTGAATTTAAATATGAATAACCGTTAGAGCCACGTTATTTTGCATCTATTTGTTGATCCAGTGTTTATGCAGATCTACAATAATCAATACTAACTGCCATGTGTGTGATTACGATTGAAGATTCGAATTGTTTTCCCGTATTGCCCTTATCTTGCCACGTGTCGAACTGTGATTGGCTTATACAAAATATGTAGCCAACATTACTCCCCGCACTAATATACCCAATACTTGGTGATATTGGTGGATCAAGGTATTTCACCCACGTCTTAGAACATACATAGGCTCTGTATTTTTCAGAAATGCAACCGTCATTCCTCCATGAAACATTTGCATTAAATTCTCTTCTAACCCTTGAACACTCCCACTATCTCAGTATTCGAAAAGAGTAGTTCAGCTCTCATGGCCAAGCAAACATTTTCTTACCTCGATCAAGCATACAAAGAGTTGTTTGATAATGTTGTTCGTCCTCGAAAGAATCTTCATGCATTGATTAACTACCTTTACCCACCTTCTTATATTCAAGTCATGGAAACTTTTGCAAATTATCAACCTTTGGATTACGAACCTGTTATTCACAACTCCTTAACCCAAAATTTTGCAAACATGGATATTGGAAGCTCTTTTTCTGACCCAAAACCTTCTGCGTTGGATGAAACTGTTGCTTTTTCTTCTTCTTCTTCTTCTTCTGGGGCTTCTGGTTAGAGAAGTTGGCCAAAACCTGAGGAGTCTAAGTTACGGGAACGAATCAATCATCATTTTGTCAAATTCGTTGATTCTTTAACTTTCCCTCTCTTTCCTCGGAGTTCGGTGGTTTACCCATATGTACCCATCGACCGCCGATGCCGTTTAGAAGATAACTTACTCGTAGCATAGTATACGTCTTCCATGCCTACGAAGATAGTTCAAGCCACTCCTCGTCCAGAAGAGGCCCAAGGATACAGCTCGTCATTCTTAGCTCAAAGGCCTAAACTTTGCTCTTCTGACTGGCTTGACATTGTTAACAACCCCCAATTTCCTTATTCTTTCGAGATGGAAGCTTTGCGCCTTCTCTTCCGCAAAACCCTCACTGGATGGAGGAACTGAGACTTACTCTCTTTGAGGACCAGTTTCTCCCCTCCTATCATCCTCCATCTCCACCTACCAAACATCAGCGATAGCTAGCCCAACTTTTACTTGCGGCCTTTTCTCACTTGCCTTTCAATGTTCTTGAAGACGATGTTTCTCTTAAGAACTTTCGACGGCTTGTGATGTTATGACCCGGGGTCATGTCCTCAACCCTATTGCCCAAGCAGAGCTTCAAATGTTTTTAGACCAGCTCCCATTACTTCTTCATTGGCACCATATTTCTGTGGCCACCACTCGATCCTTGGATCAAATCTTAGCCCGTCGAGTTCATACCCAGTATGAAGCAGAGAACCTCATCGATGAATATGATGACTTCAAGAATAAAAACTCTGCATACTAGGATGATTTGGACATGGATGAGATGGAACAAGGGTTGAAGGAAACATAATTCGAAATAAAGGCTGAGAAACTTTTTTATCAAGTTAGAGCATATCAACTTCAGAAGCCTAGCCTAGAGAAGATAGAAGATAGAATAAAGAAAGAACAAAAGTTCATTAACCACAGTTGGAGCAAATTTCATGACCATATTATTTATTCTGTTCCTTATTTTTATGAGCTTGAATATATAGCCAAAGAAGGCCTATGATGTAATTGCTCTTATTTTAATAAAGCTAAGATGTTTTCTTTTTATTTGGCATAGTCTGATTTTACCCTATTTGTCAAAGTCAAACAAACTTAGGGCTTCGAAGTCAACAATTTCATCATTCGAATCTCAATTTGATCATTCCCAATGGCAATACTGAAGAAACCAACTTGAACTTTTCCAACTTATGGAGTGTAATTAACAACTTTTGTCGGTTTCCTTTTAAATCAGGACTCTGAATTCACCAATTTTGCCTTTTGAAACTTGATTTGATCATATCCAATTCCCTAACATATGGTTAACACAACCAAGGACTTTCAAATCAATTTTGTTTCGAACAATCAGTCTATATTTTCCAAAGTATGGAAATCTCTGCTAAGTACTGCACTGTTTTATTTGGAAATAGTGATTTCTTCTGTATACTATCAAACCAACTATTGGTTTGAAAGTTAGAACAACAATTTCTAACTGAAAAGTATTTCAAGTTTTACTTCGAATGATTTTACTCTCATTTAGAAACCAACAAACGGGTTCTTAATCCTTTTGAAGTAAACAAATACCTAAGCACTTTTTCACTGTGAGGTGTGGAATGTGCTTCAAAGTCGGCTTCCTACTTTCGAAGCTGTTTGTCATTTCATTTTGGCACCAAAATTTGGCTTTGAAGCCAAATATTCTATTTCAAAGTTGACATCAATATTTAAGATGTGTTTCCCTCCATAATTATCAATATAGAAAGAAACTTCTCGCATCCGTAACTTTAGTACTTCTTTGTGAATTTCGTTCGTGCGACTGGGTATATTTTTCAGACACAAAAGTTTTAAAACCCCCTTATTTTGTGCTTTGAATTCACCTATTTGCTTATTACATAAACCCTTCATCTCTACTGACCTTCCTTTTTCCTCTACTCTCTTTCCCGACTTCGTCTTCTGAGAAAACTCTCTATCAATGGCTTTTTCTTTGAAAATACCGGTCGTAGAGCGTGCGAGTCCGTCTGTGACCTTAAAAAGGATTATTGATGCAGAGTGTGAGAAGTACAAGGCCGGTGAGAAAAGCACCATTGACGGACCCATCTTCATTCCTCGTCGTCATGAGCAACAAGAGTATGTGCTTTGGTCCATCTTCAGGGAGATTCCTACTGAGCTTCCAGCTCTATATCCACGTCTAAAGGACCATTATCTCCTTTACGAAGGTGGTCTTGACTGGGGAAGCTGGAGGATGAACCACCCCCATCGTTGCTGGCCCACAGTGAGACCAGAGTGGCAAGAATGGTATGATCAGGTTGTCCCCGATAGGACTCTGGATCTTCAAGAGCTCTACCTTTTCGACGCCTTCAAATTATCCAGGTTCACTATTTCGGAGGACCCTTTCTTAATACCTGCTGCGCTTTGCTTTGGAATTCTGCTTTTAATTTCTTTCAATTCAGATCTGGGATGATGGCCCCTACTGTTCTTGATATCTGTCATCTATTAGGATTGTCCCCTACTGGAACCCCTATTGGTCCAGATTATCTTGACCTCAAAACCCCTTTTTCTCTCCTCTCTCTTAACTCATCCTATAGTGACTTTGTCAAGGCTGAGAATAAAAGAGAGGGCCATGTGATTGACAAGGAATTCTTTTCTTTTATATTGTATTGGCTTTACAAGTTCCTTTTTTGCACATCTTCTCAGAGGATCATGTCTAAATTCGCCCCTCTTGCCAAAGCCCTTGTCTTACAAAGAAATGTGGCTTTAGCTCCATATGTCTTAGGTCATGTGTACAGAGCTTGTTCCCATTTTTTGTGAGAAACCCTTGGATACTAATCAAGGAGGTCCATTTTGGATATTTTAGCTTTGGCTTTTTGCATATTTTACTAAGCTACAATCTAAATGCCTCAAGTTTTTGGAGCCAAACCCTACTACTCATGGCATGAGGTTAACCAATGTTTCACTCTATCCTTCCATCTTCACTTTTTATTTTTCTTTCTTCCACCAACTCCTAGCTTCCCTTTCTTCCCACAGCTTCTGTCCCTTCGAACCTACCAACATTGGCCCATCCTGATTAAAGACCTTTCTGAGTGATAGGTTCTGCTCTTCACCCTAACACAAGAACATATGGGCCTCTATTCTGATCCCTAGAGAGTTATTCATTAGGACTATGAACCCCAGAGCTTACAAATGCATTGCTGAGCCCTATTGTCCTGCCCAATTTGCTAGGCAATTTGGCTTCTCACAAGGGGTCCCAATACCTCTCTGCAGCCAGACCAATTTAAGTCTTACCAGTAGAGACTTAAAGGTTTGAAGATCCAGATTAGAAGAAGCAACTTCTAAATTCATCCAAGACTTTATTGACTTTGAGTACTTTTCTTTCATTCATTAAAATAACATATTGAAAAGGTGCCAGACCTGGTGGGTGACCAATATGGAGGTACACTTGGCCATTTCTCCCCAAGACCTAATAATGGTACTGGATGTACCTCAACCCAAATCAAAAGGGGCTAGAATTGTTACTTCTTCCACTGTTCCTGCTACTACAGTTCCTGCACCTGTCATCACAAAGCCTATTCATGATACCTCAACTCCTCCTAGAGTTACTCGAGCTGCCTTGAAGAAAGGTATGTATCCTTGTTTCCTTTTTCTTCTTCTCCTTTATAATGCCCATAGCCTTACTTTTAATTCTTTTTTTGCTGTAGGTGGTGTAGGTGCCTCACAGGGAGATTCTCTCCAAAAGGTCCAACCTTTAAACCTTCTTAGGAGAAAACAGCAATAACAAAAGAAAATAAAGCTTTTACTTGATCCTGAAGAGGAGGCACCTGGGGTTCACGCAACAGAAGAAGAAGAAGCAGAAAAAGAAGAGATAGAACAAGAGCAAAAGACACCCTTAAAAAGAAGGAAGAAGATGATTGTCTCTCTTGTTGATTTAACTGGAGATCCCATCCCCGAAACATCTGCTAAAGTAATGCAAGCAGAGCATTCCAAAGAGCTTATTGTATTTTATGTCCAATACTAAAAACTTAATTAAAGCCAAAGACCTGGCCTCCTGGGTTCCATCTTTTTGCCTACAACTAGGCATCATTGTCATCTTTGGCGACAAACTCCTTATCAGTACTTTCTTGGATTAAGTGCTTCAGGTGTGCTAATTTTTTATCAGCCGTCACTTCGGCTGATCCATCGGGTTTCCTCAGTACACTGAGTGGTGCCACTCTTTCAGTATACAATTTGGCCTCTGCAAAATGTGCACAAGCTGTGAAGGGTTGAGGATTTGCATTGATCTCCTCTGTCTCTCCACTGCCCAAGGCCATCATTATTTTCTGATGTAGAGAGGAAGGCACACACTTGTTGGTGTGAATTCAATCCCTACCAAGTAGAGCATTGTATTTAACATTACTGTCGATAACGAAGAATGCAATCATACAGTCCTTGGTTCCTACACTCAAGTTGATGGGTAAAATGCCTTGAGCCATCTGTTTGTCTCTAGCGAAACCAACAAGGGTTGTACTGGTTGGGATTAGTCTGGGGTTCCTCTTTCCTAGTTTCTTCAAAGAAGATTTCGGAAGCAGATTTACTGCTGCCCTATTATCCACCAACACTTGGTTTATTTGTATCGCATCGAAGAAGGCCTTGATATACAAGGGTTTGACATGCTGTGTAATGGATGTTGTAGGATACTCAAAAGGGTATAAGAGATTAACACTTACCTCTTCCTCACTCTCATCTTCAGTTTCCATTGGTATGGCCACTTCGGATTCATCTTGCACCATACTCACTTATAAATCTTCACTGAAAACTGGAATTGGGTCAATTTCTTGACCTTCTTAGTTCTCATCTTCAGCTTGGAATTCTTGTGGTAGTATATGTACCATTGTAGACACCCCAATTTTGACCGACCCTAAGACTTGGGCGTTTTCTTTTAATTACCCGATAATGACAATTAGAATGTGTTTTTCATAGAATCCTCAGTAACAGAGATGAAATTTGAACTTTAATCCCAATCTTCACCATTATGACCCAATTGTTTTAAACTACTAAATATTTTATTAGTTTAATATTTTGTAATTTTGCATAATTTTATGTGTTTGTTCATATTTTTGGTATTTTTATATAAATTGGTATAAATTATATATTTTATATGTATAAAATAAAATAATAAAAAGTTATATTATTATATTATATGTTTAGTATTTTGGTATAAATTATATATTTTAGATATTTTATATATTATAGTATATATATTATAAAAGAAAAATAATAAAAAATTATATTGTTGTTGGCATGCCGACATCAATTCACTCAATTGAACATATATATATATATATATATATTATATAATATGCATATAGATGATATTAATATAATATTTATATTATTGTAATTATATTATTATATTTTGGTATGTTGCCTATATAAAGCAATCAAATGGTGAGAAAAAAGAGAGGAGGAGGCCCAGCAAAGAAAAAGGAGGAAGGGGCTGATCAGGGAGAGAAAAATGGAGTGGTGCGAGAGAGTTTGAGAGAAAAAGAATCAGAAAGAAAGAAAATTAGTTTTTTTTTATAGAGAGAGAGAAAATAAAATATTTTCTTTGATATTTTTATTTCTATTTCATCAATACACCATTCAAAAACCAACAACTAAAACTGTAATTCTAAATTTTAGACTGAGAATTGAGTACACATTTCATAGACTTGAGAGTAATCAAAAGAAAATTTGTGACTTAGAAAATTCATCATTTTCCCAAAATGTGAGTTTTCGTAAATTTTTATTTAATTTAAAAATGTTATATAATTTGTTTAAATGCTCCATTTACTTCTTTTCATAACTTTTTTTTTTATCGCTTTAATGGGAAGGTTGCACCACCCACATATCTGCTGTAATTTAAATATTGTATGTAAACTGTTCTAATTTATTACTTTAAATCATTTACCCCACCGGATGAATAGTAACCTCCGGTAGTGAATAGTACCTCCGGCGGTGAATAGTAAAAGTGGTAGGTTTCTCTCAAATTCTTTTGGGGCAATTTTTTAACATCTAAACTATGTAATTTGAAGTTGTAAAAGTGGAGAGGTTAGCCACCCTTCCCTCTACTTCTTTACTAACCTGATCCATTTAATTTTGCTCGCTTTCTATAGCTTAATTTTAGCACTATTGTATGCTATTTAGGGGACTGTTTAATTTATTTCAATGATTTATGTTTTAAATATCAAGTTTGTTTGTACTAACCAATTAATCAACTTCGCATAATCATCTCTGCAACCTCCCTCCATTCTTTGCTTATTTCGATTAAAAAGTTGTGAAAAATTAAAATTGTGGTTCAAGTATAAGAAATGAACTCTTTCATGCTTAATGGTTTAATCTCTTCGGAGATTCATTACCAAAGGTATAAAACGCTCTATGCTTAATGGTTTAATCTCTTTGGAGATTCACTACCAAAGGCATAAAACGTTTTATGCTTTGGAGGTTCATTGCCAAAGGTATAAAACGTTCTATGCTTAATGGTTTAATCTCTTTGGAGATTCACTACCAAAGGCATAAAACGTTTTATGCTTAGGAGATTCATTACCAAAAGTATACAACATTCTATGCTTACTGATTTAATCTCTTAGGGGATTTACTACCAAAAGCATAAAATATTCTATACTTAACGGTTTAAATTCTTTGGAGGTTCACTACCCTAAATGTATACATGTTCTTATGCTAAAGCAAAATCTTTTATTTTTCATTTCTCCTTATTCATCAGTGTGTTTACTTTTAAGGGACTAATTGACCCTTGGAAATCACCAAGGAAAGTGTCATTATCACTTATTATCAAGTTTGGATTTCAAGTCATTATCACTCAAGTTTGAGTTTTTCTAAGTCATTATCACTCTTTTGAGTTTGACTAGTCCTTGTTGCACATCTTAAGTTTTACTTGGAATCCCTTATCGCTTATAAATAAGTTTGACTCTTCCTTTATAATTTCCCCTTGAAAAAATAAGATTTATTTCTCGCGTTAAGTTGATGCTTGTTTCTCTTTATTGCATTTTGGACTTAGTGGACGTAAATATCACTTTTGCACAAACAGGAGAAAAGATAAAGAAATGGAAAGGTAATAAAAAAAGGCTAATAAAATTAGTTAAAATTGGATTAAAACCGACATAAAGAACCAATATGATCAATTGAATTCGATCGGACCTTGTACCAAGTTTATTATGTCAAGGCTTGTCATACATCAATTCATGATAATTTGATGAATCTTGAAGTGTCTCTACTTCCCTTCTTGAACTCACTTCATGATAGGAGGGAGGGGTGGTTGTTTATTCATTGCATTTATTGATCATTGTCCAAATTGTATCCGAGATCATCAAGCAATCAACTTGCTAATTGATGGTTTTGGAGATGACTCCAACCCTCTCTTGAGTATTTTTATGATAGAGAAGGGTAAAAACAAAGACAAACGTGGCTAGGAATACCCTGTCTGCACTATTTCATCTCAGGTACAAAAAACAGATTTCCACAAGAAAACAAAGTATTGGATTTATTTGGGGCTCAATTGAGTCACGTTTTGGGGTCAGCAAGGCTCCAATAAATTGCAAAACAATACACTTTTGGTCGAAAGCAGTAACTAGGGGTGAAACAGAACAAATCCCAGCAAGGCAAACAGAATAATTCCTGAGGAGCATCGAGCAATCATTACATATTATTATTGTAATAAATTAGACAGCCCCTTTTCATTTATCAGTCATTTGGCTTTGTAATAATTATTTATTCGGACATTTGGACATTCGGATCCTCCTTCGCGAGGACAAATATGTAATAAGTTGTATGTCTTCCAACCCCCATTCTTTCTCCATTTCATTTAACTGCTTACGATGGTTAGTTTAGGGACGTCATGTTTAATTTAGCATGATTCATGTTTGCATCCACTTGTATTGCATGCACCAAGGCTCGGTTTATCATTCTCATTCACATTGTCGTTTAAATACTTCGTTGAATACGTGCTTAGACCGCATGCTATCAAATCATTTCATATGCCATATTAGTAGCCGAGCCTAGTAATTGCATATCACATGTGTTGCATTTAGTTAAGAATCATGCATACTTTCTAACTTTGTTTTGTAGCTTGTTCGTGGGACGTCGGTAAATATGTGAGTTGTTATGCTTTAGCATCCCACCTGTACATAATTTTCTTATTATGTTTAGCATTCTACCATGAGACTAAGTGCTTAATTGATAAACTGCTTGATTGCCAGTGGATGAAGGCTAATCACTTGAATTGGGATACGTTGATTCATGTAACTATGAGATCACCATTTTCAGTGATACATATTCAAAACACTTTTTTTCAAAACAAACATGAAATCAAACATTCCAACTTTTCGTGAAATTAGTCTATACTTGTATGTTACATATAGAATAAGAGCATATACTGTACATAAAAACCACATCATAATTAGTAGAGGCCGATCTTTGATCGGGTGAGTGGGGTGTTCAATTATTGACCTTCCCCTCTCATACCTAAGTTCCCGAACCAAGACACTTTGGTAATGACAAACTAATGGCTTTTGGCATGAGTCATGGGTTTCCTAAATTTCCCAAAAATAAATATTTAGGTGGCGACTCTGAAATCTGGCAAAGCAGTCCATTTTTGGCATTTGATTCAAACATCGATTTTCCAAAAGAAATTGCCAAATTTGGACTCTTTTTGTGTTTCCACTGTTTCACATTGCACTTGTGGAATCAGAATCAGAACTAACACAAGTGAAGTCCGAACTATAAGGGCTATTTCATTCTTCCGAAAGGGAGCACGAAAAGCCGAGCTACGGTTTCTAGTGACTTTGCTGGGGATTTGGAAAACTTGACTCAAACTTCATGATGTGAATTTTTATCTACATTTATATGTTATGTGCATTGCATTTGCATTGGTGCGCTTAAGTCCTTGTGTTTGCCATCTATTATTCCTGGACGATTTTCTGGAGGCTTGCCTACAAAGCTTGCCAAAAGGCTGACCGGTCATGGGCTCTGTCAAGTTGGGAACACAACCCTTGGATCTGGATTACCGCTGTACCGCTTGATCCTCCTTTCACTTCTTGGTGTTAGGTTTAAGAGGAATATTAGGTAGTCTTGCTGAGGTACCCTTTGTGACTATTTGACCTAATGCATATAGTACGCTCTAGTGACTATTCAAATTAGGACGGGATGCTACCCGAACAGGATATTATGAAACCACTTGCTTGAAATAATGCAACCTAGATTATGTCAAAATCTAGGACAGGGTAACCCTACCCCCTTATAGAGGTGTTTTGATTCTTTTTATGTGGTATGTGCTTTTACAGTGAAACATAAAGGGTGGTTCATAGCAGTGGTACAAATGAGCAATCAGTTTGAGAACAAAGTTCAGTGTGGATCACAGTTCAGCTGCGTATTGTGATTAATTGAGAATTGGGGCCGAAGTGCTGTCCGTTTTTTTAAAATATGTTTTCTTTCTTTCTTTTTGCTAGGTAGTTTTTCATCATAGCTTCAGAAAGACTCGATATCCCCCGAGTTGTTTGGACCGTTCTCGTAGGCTTTGTAAAACGCAAGATCTTGTTGACGGTCAGCCAATGTTAGTTTCTCTCGTGCCGGTTACTCGACGAAGAAGGAATAAACAGTCAGTATCAGTACCAAGCACTCAGCAAACTCCTATTCACTCACCAGCATCTAATTCACCCAGTCAAACAATGGCACAGAACCCAACACAAAACACAGAAGAAGTTGCTGCCATGATGGCAGCAATCCAAAGGACTATGGATACGATCAACCAACAGATGGCCACACAAGATGAAGTCATCGCTGAGCTGCGACACCTATCTGGGGCATCTGCATCTACTGTACATCCGGTCTCGGCTGCCCACCAAATCCTAATCTCCCTCCACCGCTTGAAACTCCTCTGGTCCCAGATCCTCAAGAGATGTTTCCAACAGCTTCAGCTTACAGACCTCTGGTACAACCTCCTACGGGAACCATTCCCTTCGATATGAATGAAGTTGATCCAGCCATGATCAAAATTGCTAGGCTTGAGAAAGCGTTGAAGAAATCCCAGGGTTTTAATTCAATTCCCGACATTGAGGACGGGTACACTGAGGCTTCAGTCAGGTGCCAGAAAAATTCAAAATGCCTCACATCGATAGATTTGATAGGAGCAGGGATCCGATTATGCATGTCCGCCTGTTTTCAAATGTGTTGAGGCCCATGGGTTTATCTAGGGCACAAAAACTCTCATTATTTATGAGAACCCTGTCAGATGTAGCAGCTATCTGGTATGCCAAACTGGAGGACTCAACGAAGCAGTATTGGGAAGAACTCTTTGAGGGGTTTGTTAACCAATACTCATACAATACTCAGACAAAAGTAACAATCAATAAGCTAGAAGCAACCACTCAGAACCCTAAAGAACCCTTCATTGATTTTGTGGCAAGATGGAGGGCAAAGGCAGCCAGAATGATGAGTAGACCTTCTGAAAGAGAACAAGTCAGGTTAGTGGTCCAAAAACTCGAGCCAGACATGTTGCAGAGAATGATAGTGGCACCGTTATCCACATTTGCTACCTTACATGAGTTAAGGGTTCAAATTGAGAGCGCCTTTAAAAAGGGCATCATCCACAGAACAAGTGAACCTACAAAAAAGCCATTCACTCAGAGTACCAATGCTAATACTAGCACTATTTTGCGGCCCACAGATGTCAGTACCATTGTTACATCATCAGCCAAGATGGTCGATCCCTTTGCTGCTGCCACAAACTCACAAACCGCACAAAATAGTCAACCTTGGAACCGAAGATCTTTTACCCCCCTCCATATGAATCCAACCCGCGCCCTCAAGGTGTTGATGGATAAGGGGCATCTCAAGCCTCTTGATCCTCGCCTTCTCCTAGACCCACTGCCAACTAGACACTACCTAACCCAATATTGTACTTTCCACCAACAACATGGCCATCATACAAATTCATGTTATCGTCTACGTCATGAGATTTAGAATCTCATTGATAACAAAGTCATCACCCCTCCTAAACCATATGTGACAACCAACCCACTTCCTACATATAACCAAGTTCCTCCCCTCCAAAAATATTAACCACATCCAAACACTACCACCTACCTTCAATCCAAGCATATATATTACCTTGTCCCACCTACCGAAACCAGAGGTGGTTATTCCAAAAGGCATGGATATGTGCATGTTGGATCTAGCCATACAAATCCAACCCAAAAAGGTTGTGGCAAGAATAGAGAAAGAGGAGAGTTCATTAAAGACAAGGTTATCTAATACCTGTGTCATAGAAAAGGAGGCTTTGCTTGCAGAGGAGTATGACCCCAGTTTATACATTGTGGCCATTGATCAACCAAAACCAGTGGTCCTATTGCCGGATGTTCTCAATGTCAATGTTATCGGGGAAGGCCAGTTAGAGCAACATCAGAACGATTGGCCTGAACAAGGCCTAAATAACTTGACCGAACTGGAAGAGGATCTAGTTCAGATAGAAGAAGACCTAGCCAACCTCTACTTCTTTGAAGAAGAGGAAACAAGCAGTGTCCAGATAGGCTGGTTGGATTCAAGTCAACCAGAAACAAACGACGGTTGGTTTGGTGACGAAGAGCTAGACGAGGTGGAACAGACAAAAGGAGTCAGGGAGGAAAAAGACGAGACCACGCCTAGTATAGAACAAGTGCTAGAACAATTCCAGCAAGAGAGAATGAAAGAAATTCAAAGGAAAATGGCCTTGCTAGAAACCAAAACCATAGTTGGAAAGGAAAGGTATGTTGCTGAGGGGTGTGATGTGAACATGCTCCAAGTAAAGTCTGATAAAAGCTTGGCCATGACTGCTGGAGAGTGGTGGGAAGATAATGATCTGAGTCATGCATATATGGACGAAGGGTGGAAATCCAATACCCCCGACAATATGTGGTATATGGACGAAATTAATCACATGACCCGGAGTGGTCGGTACTTCAAACCTGTAGCTGTAGATCAACCAGAATCCTCTAACAAAGAGGTTGATAACACCAGAGAGAAGGATTGTGAAGACAACCTGGTTTTGAAATAGCTCAAGAAGATTCAGGCAGATATCTCAATCTGGGATTGATAATGACTTCCCGAGAGCATAGGCAAGCATTGCTAGAGGTAATGAATCGCACCAAACTACCTATCGACACTACCGCTGATCAACTGGTGTCGTTAGTCACATCCGGCGATGTTACACCAGTGATATCTTTCACGGATAAAGAGCTGCCACCTGAGGGTGCCAATCACAACCGGCCCTTATATGTAACTCTAGAGAACCGAAAGAAGTGGATTCTGGTAGTGTTAGTAGACACTGGATCGGCGATCAATGTGTGTACGGCATGGACTGCTTATGCCATAGGTTTGAGGCCTGTTGACTTCACACCCACAACTCAAGCCGTCCGAGCTTATGACAATACAAGCCGGGATGTCATGGGAACATTCAAGAGCCACATCCTGATCGGCCCATCCAAACATGAGATAGAATTCCATGTAATGGATGTTTCGGTTACCTTCAATCTACTGTTGGGAAGGCCTTGGCTGTATCAGATAAAAGTTGTGTCATCAACAGTCCATCAATTGCTGAAATACCCCTTTAAATGTGGGATTGCTACGGTATACGGTAATTCGTCGATCCACCCTCTCCAGGGAACTGCCACACCAGTGTTGGAAATCTTACACGGGGAAGAAGATGTATTCTTCTCTGGCTTCTCACTAACAGAAGCCTGAGTAGTCCAATCTATCATGGCAGAAGCTGACGGAATCTATGTGAGTGCTCAGTCCATCTACATGATGAACAAACAAGGGCATATGCCTAGATCAGGACTAGGCAAGAGTGGCAGGCAAGGAAGCGCTATTACCAAAGAGCTGATTCACAACCCCCACGCTTTTGGGTTGGGATACAAACCTACTGCTGAGGATTGGCAAAAGAAGTGGGCTGAGTTAAAAGGAAGAATTAAAGCAAAGAAGGATGGAAAACAATATGAATTAGTTCACAAACCAATACAGGGAACCTTGAACGGACGCTTTGTTTGCCCAGGGGAAGATTTCCCTTTTTGTGGATTTCCAGAGCCTTGGTTTGATCAAGAGACAAAAACAATCTATCCCGGGCTCGAGATTTTCTTCGGGCACCAGTTACCAAAAGAGGAAGATGAGCAAATGGACCTGAGTACTAATACAGGTCAAGGCAGGACTGTAACTGTGAACGTTGAAGAAGAAGAGCTGTTGAGAAAAACACTGACTGACCTACTAGCAAATTCTACTGTTGGAACTAAGTCTGACAACTTGGGGGATAATTTTACTCTCTCAATGATCGGGGATAAACCAAAAGTGGATTTCTCCAAACTTATTGTGGATGTATCTGAGGCTCCACACCTAATCTGGAAATTTGAAAAGGGCATCATTAGTAGTTCTGAATCGGATATTAAGTCTGAATCTGATTCCATTGAGTCTGTAGAGTCGGAGTTAGATTCGAGTTCTTTTGAGTCTGGTACTTCCGAGAGTGGCAACCCAAATGCCAAAGTCTTATCAAAGTCTTCTTTTAGTTTTTCTTTTGAGTCAACTGTAACCGAGGACCCAAACTTTACTAATGGGAATGTCGTAGAGTTTGCTTATTTCTCTTTGCCTTTAGTTTGTTGCACTAATCTTGATTTTCAAAATTTTGACTTAAACGAAGAGGAAGAAATTCTTCGGGCTTTGAAAATTTTGGTTGACCAAGAGGAGGAGAGGCGCATTAAGCCCTGCACAAATGAAATCACTGCAATTAATGTGGGTACTGAGGAGGATCCCTGTTTGGTCCAAATCGGATCCACGTTGTCTTCGGAGGAACGCGAGCATTTAATCGCTTTATTAAAAGATTTCAAAGATGTTTTCGCGCGGTCCTACGAAGACATGCCTGGAATAGATCCTGAGATTATACATCATCAGATCCCTTTCAATCCCGAGGCCCGACCAGTAAAACAGAAATTGCGCAAAGTTCACCCAAATTGGGCATTAAAGATCAAAGAAGAGGTCAGCAAACAGATTGATGCAGGTTTCTTGATGGTATCTGAATACCCGACTTGGCTGGCTAATGTCGTTCCCGTTCCAAAGAAGGACGGCAGAATTAGGGTCTGTGTCGACTTCTGGGATCTAAATAGAGCAAGTCCGAAAGATGATTTTCCATTGCCACACATCGATGAACTAGTAGACTTCACAGCTGGCCACGCTTTGCTTTCATTCATGGATGGGTTTTCCGGGTTTAATCAGATTTCGATTGCACTGGAGGATAGAGAGAAAATTGCTTTCACTACGCCATGGGGTACCTACTGTTATAGAGTTATGCCTTTTGGACTGAAAAATGCCGGGGCTACATATCAGCGGGCTGCAACCACCATTTTACACGACATGATCCACAAGGAGGTTGAGGTGTATGTAGACGATATGATCGTCAAGTCTAAAGAACGAGGAGGTCACTACACCACACTGAAAAAATTCTTTGAGTGGATCAAGGAGTATAGACTGAGGTTAAACCCACAGAAAAACACCTTCAGGGTAACTACAGGAAAAATGTTGGGATTTCTTATTACACAAAGGGGAATTGAAGTAGATCCCTCCAAAATCAAGGCCATCGTAGAAATGCCACCACCAAGGACTGAAAAGGAGGTGCGCGGCTTTCTGCGTAAGGTGCAATTCATAAGACGGTTTATTTTAAAATTAACCTTGACTTGTAAACCACTGTTTGGTCTATTAAAGAAAAGAAAGAAATTCCAATGGGATGATCAGTGTTAGTTCGCCTTCGAGCAGGTTAAGTAGTACCTTCAAAATCCTCCTGTATTGTCACCACCAGAACCGGGGAAACCACTGATCTTATATTTATCAGTAACCAATTCAACCATGGGGTGTATGCTAGCGCAAGAATCAGAAGCGAAGGTGGAGAAGGCCATCTATTATCTAAGCAAGAAGATGTTGGAATATGAAACTCGCTACACTCCTCTTAAGAAAGCTTTCTTAGCTTTGGTTTGGGCAACGAAGAAGTTGAGACACTACCTGTTAGCTCATTCTGTAATTCTGGTTTTGAGCTTAGATCCCATCAAATATGTCTTTCAGAAACCAGTACTTACGGGTAAGCTAGCTTGTTGGTTGCTTCTTCTCTCTGAGTTTGACCTCAAGTATGTCACGAACCGTCACCAAAGGGAGAGTCAGAGCGAATTTCTAGTGGATCACCCAGTAGAAGGAGATGATGAAGCAGTGGAGTATCTATTCCCACATGAAGACGTCTTGCAAATAGAAGAGGAACCATGGACAATGTACTTTGACGGAGCGTCTAATCATTATGGTTATGGGATCGGTGTGTTGCTCATAGCACTCGATGATTCACACATACCTCTAGCCTTCAAACTCTGGTTTAAAGTATCCAATAATGAAGCAGAATACGAAGCATGTATTACTGGTTTGGAAGGTACCCTAGAACCAGGGGCAATAAGATTGGATGCTATCGGACATTCGAATTTGGTTGTGTCTCAAGCTAACGGAGATTGGCGGGTTAAGGAAGAGAAAATGAAGGTTTATCATCAGGCCCTAGATGTGTTAATTCCAAGGTTTGAGAAATTGACATTCACGCATTTGCTCAGAGAGAACAACCGATTTGCTGATGCGTTGGCAACTTTATCCTCTATAGTGGACATTCCGCTTGGAGTGAAGATGCGCCCGATCATCATTGAACAAAAGTATACGCCGGCGAATGAGACCATCACCATGATAGATGAGGTTCAAGACACGAACCCCTGGTATTACAACATCTGGAATTTCCTGAACAGAGAGGCGTATCCACCAAGGGCAAGTGCCAAGGACAAAAGGGAAATACGGCATCTGGCCATCCAATTCATCATCTGCGGAAACAAGTTGTACAAAAGAGGCCATTTGGGAATGCATAAGTTGTGTGTTAAGGAAGGAGAATCAAGGCGCCTTATGGAAGCTATCCATGGAGGAGAGTGCGGAGCTCACATGAATGGTGTGATGCTAACTCGGAAAATCCTTAGATAAGGCTACTACTGGTCAACCATGGAGGAGGACTGTATTGGTTTTGTACGGCGATGCCACAAATGTCAGATCCATGCCAATCGCATGAGCATTCCACCGTCGAAACTCTACAATATGACTTCACCATGGCCTTTCTCAGTCTGGGGAATTGATATTATCAGTGCAGTCACGCCAAAGGGGTCAAACCGGCATGAGTTCATTTTGGTAGCAATCGAATACTTTACAAAGTGGGTAGAGGCCCAATCCTATGCCGCTCTAAAGGCGTCGCATGTGGCTAAGTTCATCAAGAACAACATCATCTGTCGGTATGAGGTGCCCAATGAGATCATCTCAGATAATGGCTCGCATTTCAAGAAAGAGCTGATAGACCTGCTTGAGAAATATAACGTGGCTTTCCGTAAGTCATCAATATACAGGCCGCAGACCAATGGAGCTGTTGAGGCTGCAAACAACATCAAAAGAATTGTGCAGAAAATGGTTGAAACCTATAGGGACTGGCCGGATAAACTTCCATTCGCACTCTAGGGTTATAGAACGTCAATCCGAACATCTACATAAACAACCCCTTATTCTCTTATTTATGGAATGGAAGCTGTTCTGCCAATCGAGATTGAAGTACCGTCGCTAAGAATTATGGTTGAGTGTCAGATAGCGGAGGCGGACTGGAAACAAAGTAGATTTGAAGATTTGATGTTGTTTGACGAGAGGATGTTGAAGGCATTGTATCATATCCAAGGTTACTAGCGTAGAATTACGAGGGCTTTTAACAAGAAAGTCAAGTCCAGATATCTCAAGGAATGAGACATGGTGGTCAAAGACAACCGAGCCCCCATCCATGACCCTAGAGGCAAGTTCAGACCCAATTGGACTGGCCCTTATATCATCAAGTCAATCTGGTCTGGAGGAGCAATTATTTTTATGGATTTGGATGGCCTGGAGTTTTCTCAACCGATCAACATGGACAAGTTGAAGAAGTATTACCCCTGATAGGCTCATTAGGCCGAAAACCAGAAAGGTCGACCTAGGCAAAAGTTAGAGCATAAAAAAAAAAAATAGAAATAAAGAAAAACTGAGCTCACAAGGCCGAAAACCCGAAAGGGCAACCTTGGCAAAAGTTAGAGCGCAAAAGGAGAGGATAAATACTCGAGTGAACCCTCTCTGAACTACGTAAGGCCTGATTCTCATCTTTGGGATACGTAGGCAACTTCATCCCGAAGTTCGGCCATCACTATTTTTCAACCCAACTGTCCTGTTCATCTGGTTTAATCAATCTGTCATTCTCCATCGTTTGTCAACTTGGTTATGATCTTCTGATTTGGGGCTGTACAGCCTTAGGAATAATTCCGTATGTATCGGGTGGTGACCATTTCCTAAAAACCAAAAAAGAAAGAAAAAAGAAAGAAAAAAAATTGTTTTGAAAAGTTTTAATTCAATTTTTGTTTTTCTTCTCAAAACTTTACCGTTTACAACACAAAAGGAAACTTTTCAATACTCACTTTAATTTTATTGATTTATCACAAGTACATTCTCCAAACCAAAGTTGATTTTCCATAAAAATTTGAAAAGAAAAGACAAAGCAATAAACTTGGGGCATAGATGAGGCAAGTGTCAGTTCTCCGTCTCTTTTTCATGCCTGTGGAAGTTTCTGTAACCGAGGTCGGCCTAATCTGTTCCTCATCCTTGAGCCAAACCAAGTATTCGTCAGGAATGATGGAATTGCAAGTAAGGGCAGGGGCCCGAAATTCTCTCGTATTCTAAGCACTGAGGTACCGAGGCAAGTATGAACCGCGAACGAGAAATGAAGCTGGGTACTTTATCCCTTCATCCGAACAAATGTGATCATGCCCAAATTGGTGTCTGAACCTGAATGGAAAACAGAATACACAGTGTGTAAGGCCAATTAACTATATACCTGGTTGTCGAGACATGTTGTAACTCATCTTAGCCAAGTTAAACCAAGGGCTACGCCAAGAAATATCAGCCGCAGATCTGCTATGCATCCAGTCACACCACATTCCCTTGGAGGAGAACTCCACTAGCTGTGGATGAAGAAAGTAAGTCCTGGCCGAGTACTCGAGGCAAGGATCCACCACTTTCAGCTTATCCATCAACCATATCTGGGGAATGAATGAAAAATAAGAGAGATAAAAGAATAAAAAGTTGTATGTTGAGAGAAAAGTAAGAAAAGGGTTTTGAGAAAAAAAAAAAAAAAAAAGAGATTGAATGCCAAGTGATGTAAGGATCATAAATAAGGGGGGTGGGAAACAATACCTGGAGAAGTAACGGACTCCCCGCAAATCGAGTAGTCTCTTCTCGTTGAAAAACATCTAAGCCCGTCAAAGTCCCAACACTAAGCCCATACAACTCTTACCCTCTTTAAGGCATTAGGCTACTTCAATCAGTTTAATACTAACTCCACCGCGACTAGGGGCAAGAAGGAAGTGTGCGAGTAAGCATAAGCAAAGGGCATGCTGACGATAACCTCGCCAAAGGAGGTCGTCTTTGTCACCGGTGATGGAAAATCGACGAATCAAATCTGGAATATCTAGTTCCCCATTGTGAGCCAAGGATCGAGCTTCATGTAAGGTAAGTCCACACATTCGTCCTAAAGCTTGAGCATGGCCAAACAAGGTTGAAGCATGATTTCTTTATTACGTTGAGATTCCATCAATGCTTGAAATTCTTCGAGTGTCGGACACATCTCTTGTGAAGCAAAACGAAAAATTTTTGTGATTGGATTCCAGCGCCGAGCAGTGGCATGGAGAAATGGAAAGCAAAGTGAAGTGCGGCTCAACAGAAAAAGAGCATTTAGGCCGAAACCGCAAAAGTTCATCTTTTCCGAGCCATCCAAAGTGGTTATCCAGTCTTGGAGACTATTGGTGGGCAACATCTCCAATTTGAGAACAAAATGTAAAACCTTGCTCTTCTGCCAGAAACAACATTATGGGAGTACCATTTATAGAATTTAGATGGAGTAGTGATGATAGCCTTTAGTGGTGGGTGGGCCAAACATTGTGTTGTAGTTGTGGAGTGCACTCTTAGAAGATTCCCTTTGTCTTCTTGTGTCCTTTTGTCCTCTTATGTTGTGGTTGTATTTTGAGTCTTGTTTTATTACCAAGTCTTTTGTTTTAGTATGTTCAAGTTGTTTTCATTATGTTTCTTTTTTTATCAAGTTGTAGTTTTTTCATTTCGTTTGGTTGATATTATTATCCAATTCATGAACCAATTCAAGCACAAGTGTTCTTCAAAGATTATCATGCAGGTGTTATCCAATCATCATATACAAACATAGTACAAGATATTTGCAAAAAAAGATCATTCACAATAACACTTCATAAAACTGGCAGGTCCAACCCCGATCATTATTTTACAAAATAAAAAAACAAAAGAGAAGTCTTTCAAAAAGAAAATAGTCTATCTGAAACTAGTGTTTAAACTACAAAGCAAATATAAAAAAACAAAAGGGGTTTTTGGTTAGGGTTTTAGTTTATCTAAAAATAAAAATAAAAAGGGTTTTTTTTGTTGAGGTTTTAGTTTATTTGAATATATAAAAAAAGGGGGTTTTTATTTATCTGAAAAAAATGAATTAAAAAAAAGAAACATTTTATTTTTGTTTTGTTTTCGTTTCTTTTGTCCCGATAGGTCGTAATTTATTTTATGTATTACAGTCACAATTCAATTCAATTCAATTCAATTCAATCGCGTTATCTTGCGCATCGCACTGTCTTGTGCAATTTCAAATTCAATCGTGCTATCTTGCGCATCAATTTCAAATTCAATTGCGCTATCTTGCGCATCGCACTGTCTTGTGCATCTCAAATCAATTGCGCTATTTTACGCATCGCACTATCTTTTTGCACTCCCAAGGTCTAGGAGACCTTAAATCCTCTAGAGATGCAATTCCTTTGGTGTTTGGCGTGCTCGAACAACTTCAGGTGGTCTGGTATAGCCACCTGCCTGTGTTTGCAATGAGTTCATAGGAGACCAACTGCAACGGTGGAAACTAGAGTTCGAATGGCGATGCCTAGAATGCAAAGGTTTGGAATTTTCGAGACTAAAGTCTGGTTTAAATACCCAGGGGTGTATATCTAGCTTGAAATCTGTATGGCATCCCCATAGGTTGAGGCAGCGTGTATGCTCCTCAATTTGGGATACTGAACCAACCTAATCTATCACCCCGTTAGAGAATAGGGAAAGTTGTGAATATGATCACCAAAAAAAAAAAAAAAAAAGAGGAAAAAAAAGCGGTATCCATGGCTTCTGCGTATAAAGGTTACCCCTAATCATTCTATTATACCTTTTTCCATTCGCGTGAAACGCGCTTGGATTTTGACTTTACCTTCCCTCTTTTCACGTGAAGCGTGTTAAGATTTGATGTTTATCATTTCAAGTTCACATACTCCTCTCGCGTAAGACGGGTTTGGATCTCAAGTTCACATACTCCTTTCGCGTAAGATACGTTTGGATCTCGAGTTCACATACTCCTCTCGCGTAAGACGCGTTTGGATCTCAAGGTCACATACTCCTCTCGCGTAAGACGCGTTTGAATCTCAAGTTCACATACTCCTCTTGCGTAAGACGCGTTTGGATCTCGAGTTCACATACTCCTCTCGCGTAAGACGCGTTTGGATCTCGAGTTCACATAATCCTCTCGCGTAAGACACGTTTGGATCTCGAGTTCACATACTCCTCTCGCGTAAGACACGCTTGGATCTCGAGTTCACATACTCCTCTCGCATAAGACGCGTTTGGATCTCGAGTTCACATACTCCTCTCGCATAAGACGGGTTTAGATCTCAAGTTCACTATTCCTCCTCTCGCGTATGACAGACGCGTTTGGATCTCAAGTTCACTTTCCTCCTCTCGCGGATGAAGCATTTGGATCTCACATTCACTACATCCAGCATTTATGCTTTCATTCAGTGTCACATCATTGTCTTGATTGCATTTCATTGCATGATCATAAGTTATGTTTTGCATTTCATTGCATGATCATAAGTTATGCTTTACATATCATTCTGCATCTTGCCCTTGAACTACGCAGGTTTGATTCCTTGCAAATGGGATACGTAAGCAACCTTCTGGTTCAACCACTTGCATTTGCACATTTGTCTGTTTGCCCAAGTCTTATGGCCTTGTCAAAAGGGTCGTCTTCGGGCTTTGACATTCACTCACGTCATGAAATGACTTCGAGCTCTGTCAAAGAGGGGCAACTGTAGACACCCCAATTTTGACCGGCCCTAAGACTTGGGCTCTTTCTTTTAGTTACCCGATGATGACAATTAGAATGTGTTTCTCACAGAATCCTCAGTAAAAGAGATGGAATTTGAACTTTAATCCCAACCTTCACCATTATGGCCCAATTGTTTTAAACTACTAAATATTTTATTAGTTTAGTATTTTGTAATTTTGTATAATTTTATGTGTTTGTTCATATTTTTGGTGTTTTTATATAAATTGGTATAAATTATATATTTTAGATATTTTATATATTATTATTTATATATATATTATAAAAGAAAAATAATAAAAAATTATATTGATGTCGGCATGCCGATATATATATATATAATATAATATGCATATAGATTATATTAATATAATATTTATATTATTATAATTATATTATTAGATTTTGGTTTGTTGCCTATATAAAGCAATCAAATGGTGAGAAAAATTTTTGGAGGGGGGGGAGGGGGGAGGTCTATCAAAGAAAAAGAAGGAAGGGGCTGATCAGGGAGAGAAAAATTGAGTGGTGCGAGAGAGTTTGAGAAAAAAAGAATCGGAAAGAAAGAAAATTAGTTTTCTTCTAGAGAGAGAAAAGGAAAATAAAATATTTTCTTTGATATGTTTATTTCCATTTCATCAATACACTATTCAAAAACTAACCACTAAAACTGTAATTCTAAATTTTGGATTGAGAATTGAAAACATATTCCACAGACTTGAGAGTAATCAAAAGAAAGTTTGTGACTCAGAAAATTCATCATTTCCCTAGAAGGTGAGTTTTTGCAAATTTTCATTTAATTTAAAAATGTTATATAATTTGTTTAAATACTTCATTTACTTCATTTCATACCATTTTTTTTTTATCGCTTTAATGGGAAGGCTGCACCACCCACATATCTGCCGTAATTTAAATATTATATATAAACTGTTGTAATTTATTACTTTAAATAATTTACCCCATCGGATGAATAGTAACCTCCGGTGGTGAATAGTAACCTCCGGCGATGAGTAGTAAAAGTAGTAGGTTTCTCTCAAATTCTTTTAGGGCTATTTTTCAACATCTAAACTATGTAATTTGAAATTGTAAAAGTGGAGGGGTTAGCCACCCTTCCTTCTACTTGTTTACTAACTTGATCCATTTCATTTTTCTCGCTTTCTAAAGCTTAATTTCAGCACTATTGTATGCTATTTAGGGGACTGTTTAATTTATTTCAATGATTTATGTTTTAAATATCAAGTTTGTTTATACTAACCAATTAATCAATTTTGCATAATCATCTCTGCAACCTCCCTCCATTCTTTGCTTATTTCGATTAAAAAGTTGTGAAAAATTAAGATTGTGCTTCAAGTATAAGAAATGAACTCTTCCATACTTAATGGTTTAATCTGTTCGGAGGTTCGTTTCCAAAGGTATAAAACGCTCTATGCTTAATGGTTTAATCTCTTTGGAGATTCACTACCAAATGCATAAAACGTTTTATACTTAGGAGGTTCATTACTAAATGTATAAAACGTTCTATGCTTAATGGTTTAATCTCTTTAGAGATTCACTACCAGAGGCATAAAACATTTTATGCTTAGGAGATTCATTACCAAAGGTATACAACGTTCTATGCTTATTGTTTTAATCTCTTAGGGGATTTACTACCAAAAGCATAAGATGTTCTATACTTAACGGTTTAAATTCTTTGGAGGTTCACTATCCCAAATGTATACATGTTCTTATACTAAAGCACAATCTTTTATTTTTCATTTCTCTTTATTCATCAGTGTGTTTACTTTTAAGGGACTAATTGACCCCTGGAAATCACCAAGGAAAGTGTTATTATCACTTATTATCAAGTTTGGATTTCAAGTCATTATCACTCAAGTTTGGGTTTTTCTAAGTCATTATCACTCTTTTGAGTTTGACTAGTCCTTGTTGCACATCTTGAGTTTGACTTGGAATCCCTTATCGTTCGTAAATAAGTTTGACTCTTCCTTTGTAATTTCCCCCGAAGAAAATAAGATTTGTTTCTCGGGTTAAGTTGATGCTTGTTTCTCTTTATTGCGTTTTGGACTTAGTGGACGTAAATATCACTTTTGGACAAATAGGAGAAAAGACAAAGAAATGGAAAGGTAATAAAAAAGGCTAATAAAATTGGTTAAAATTGGATTACAACCGACATAAAGAACCAATATGATTAATTGAATTTGGTCGGATGGTATACCGAGTTTATTGTGTCAAGGCTTGTCATACATCAATTCATGATAATTTGATGAATCTTGAAGTGTCTCTACTTCCCTTCTTGAATTCACTTCAAGATAGGAGGGAGGGGTGGTTGTTTATTCATTACATTTATTGATCATTGTCCAAATTGTATCTGAGATCATCAAGCAATCAACTTGCTAATTGATGGTTTTGGAGATGATTCCAACCCTCTCTTGAGTATTTTTATGATAGAGAATGGTAAAAACAAAGACAAACATGGCTAGGAATACCCTGTCTGCACTGTTTCACCTTAGGTATAAAAAACAGATTTTCACAAGAAAACAAAGTATTGGATTTATTTGGAGCTCGACTGAGTCACGTTTTGGGGTCAGCAAGGCTCCAATAAATTGCAAAACAATGCACTTTTGGTCGAAAACAGTAACTAGGGGTGAAACAGAACAAATCCCAGCAAGGCAGACAGAATAATTCCTGAGAAGCATCGAGCAATCATTGCATACTATTATTGTAATAAATTAGATAACCCCTTTTCATTTATTAGTCATTAGGCTTTGTAATAATTATTTACTCGGACATTTGGACATTCAGACCCTCCTTCGCGAGGACAAATATGTAATAAGTTATATATCTTCCGACCCCCATTCTTTCTCCCTTTTATTTAACTACTTACGATGGTTAGTTTAGGGACATCATGTTTAATTTAGCATGCTTCATGTTTGCATCCACTTGTATTGCATGCACCAAGGCTCGGTTTATCATTCTCATTCACATTGTTGTTTAAATACTTCGTTGAATACGTGCTTAGACCGCATGCTATCAAATCATTTCATATGCCGTATTAGTAGCCGAGCCTAGTAATTGCATATCACATATGTTGCATTTAGTTAGGAATCATGCATATTTTCTAACTTTGTTTTGTAGCTTGTTCGCGGGACGTTGGTAAATATGTGAGTTGTTATGCTTTAGCATCCCGCCTGTACATAATTTTCTTATTATGTTTAGCATCCTACCATGAGGCTAAGTGCTTAATTGATAAGCTGCTTGAATGTCAGTGGATGAAGGCTAATCACTTGAATTGGGATACGTTGATTCATGTATCTATGAGATCACCATTTTCAGTGATACATATTCAAAACACTTTTTCTCAAAACAAACATGAAATCAAACATTCTAATTTTTCGTGAAATTAGTCTATACTTGTATGTTACATATAGAACAAGAGCATATACTGTACATAAAAATCACATCATGATTAGTAGATGTCGATCTTTGATCAGGTGAGTGGGGTGTTCAATTATTGACCTTCCCCTCTCATACCTAAGTTCCCGAACCAAGACACTTTGGTAACGATGAACTAATGGCCTTTGGCACGAGTCATGGGTTTCCTAAATTTCCCAAAAATAAATATTTAGGTGTCGACTCTGAAATCTGGCAAAGCAGTCCATTTTTGGCATTTGATTCAAACACTGATTTTTCAAAAGAAATTGCCAGATTTGGACTCTTTTTGTGTTTCCACTATTTCACATTGCACTTGTGAAATCAGAATCAGAACCAACACAAGTGGAGTCTGAACTGTAAAGGCTATTTCATTCTTCCGAAAGAGAGCGTGAAAAGCTGAGCTACAACCATATTCACTGATACTGAAGAAAACGAACCAAATTGGATAACTGGCTGTACCTGTTTCTCTTCCTGGCCAACTTGTTCAATTATTTCAGAAGCATCTTTCATGCTGCATTCTGGCAC